>CM038677.1:625322781-625900549 GCA_021605205.1 Aegilops longissima | reverse complement strand
AGAGAATAATCCCTAGCGAGGCGCTGCTGCAGGAAAAATCACACTCGATGTGGTATTCGGCTCACGGACAATTCTGAGATCCGAAGAAGTCACGTTCCAAGTGGCCCCATTCAACAGCGGATATCACGCTATATTAGGGCGAGAGGCATTCACAATTTTTCAAGCCGTACCCCATTACGGGTACATGAAGCTCAAAATGCAGGCCGGCGGAATAATCACTCTCGTTAGTGATCGGACATAGCACTCCAGCGCGAAAACAAGACAGCCGCGTTAGCCTTATAGGCACTATCCGAAGCCCTAGCGGAGATGAACTCACCGGCGCTGCGCTCTCGGTGAATAGGGGCGATGTGATACTCGATAAAGAGATCCAAGTCCACCTCCTTTAAACCAGCAGAGATGAAATAGTAAAATTCAGGTCCACCAGCGGACCCTACAAAGGCGGCCTCCATCCGGGCTGGTGAACCGATGTAGGCGCGCGCCGAAATTCGCCGGGAAAATTGGGACATTTTGCTGGCACCCCTCGGATATGCCGGAATCCCAGATTGGCGAACACAGCCTAAACATCCTAAAGGATTCAAGCCAGTTAAACAGGCTCTTGACGATTTCCGAACCCAAGCAGCGGGCAATGGGAAAAGCTAGCCAAACTATTGGGCGGATTCGCCGGAGACATCAAGCATCCGGATTGGCTAGCAAACCTGGTAATGGTACCAAGAAGGACAAATCCTGGCGCCTATCGTCGATTTCAAAGACCTAAATAAAGCCTGCCCAAGGATCCTTCCCCTCCCGCATCGACCAAATCGCCGATGCCACTGCGAACACGATTCATTGTGCTTCTGGGCGCATACTCCGGCTATCATCAAATCAAGATGGCGAAGCGGATCAAGCTGCAACAGCATTCATCCTCCATATGGACCATTCTGCTTCAACACGATGCCCTTCGGACTTAAAACGCGCGGCGCAACATATCGCGCGCATGATTCGGACATGTCGGCTACGGATCGGCAAAAGCGGTAGAGGCATCACGTGAGGCGGCGTGGTCGTCAAAACTAAACTACGTCGAAACTCTAGTAGGCGACTTGAGGCTCACATTCGACAACCTCGGGCATATGACATTAAGCTGAATCCGGAAAAATGCGTTTTGGCGTACAATTTGGAAAGCTCTTGGGCTTCATCGTTATCCGGTAGAGGAATTGAAACAAACCCAGCCAAGATCCGAGCTCTGTCACAGCTAGATATCCCAAAGACCTCAAGCAAATACAAAAATTATTTGGATGCGTGGCGGCTCTAAGCGCTTTATCTCCGTCTAGGAGAAAAGGCATTACCCTCTATATCGCATCCTTAGGCGCCGAACACCAGTGGGCGGATGCTGCCACCGCGGACTCGAAGAAATAAAGGCCATATTGGCAGCAAATCCGGTCTGGCTCGCCCAACCTGGGCGAACCAATGTTGTTATACATCGCAACGCACAAGTTATGGCGGCGGTACTCGTTGTCGAGCGAGAGAAAGAAGGGCATAAATTCCCTCTTCAAAACCAGTATACTACGTATCCTTATGTTAACTCCTGCAAGTCCGTTACCCGCACTATCGAGAAGATAGCATCTGGCGGTGTTCATGGCATCCGGAAGCTCGACACTACTTTCAAGAGTGTTCGATAACGATGGCCTCTGAAGTACCATAGCGACATTATAAACAACCCGCGTGACGAGCGGGCAGGATTGCAAAATGGGCGAATTGAGCTCTTACCATTTGATATAACTTACAAACCTCGGCGAGCTATAAAGTCACAAGTTTTGGCTGACTTTTAGCTGAATGGACGAAGCGAACTCCCTAAAAGTGCGGCGCATACTCAATTGGATTATGCGCCGGCGGCTCTAAAATGTTAGCGGATTGAGGCTGGCGTCGTATTGGCGTCCCGGCCGAGACCGGTCCATCGTGCCGGATAATGTACGGACTCCAACAAGCGCGGCGAATCTGAGGCCCTTTTACATGGTCTCCGGATGGCAATCTCCATGGGCATTCAGCGCCTAGAGTGCGGCGAGGATTCAAACCTCGCAATATCCCAAATAAGCGAAGACTTTGGCGCTTAAAGATCCGAAAATGGCAGCATACATAGCGCTGTCCTAAAAATGTCAGCTCGGTTGAAGGACTTGAATTCCTTCACGTGGCCGGGATAATAACCAGGGCGTCTTGTACGCATCCGGCGCCAAAGCGGCGCTGTCCTCCCAACATCTTCACAGGCGGCTCTTCAAGCCATCCGTACTATGGGAAGAAAGTGCGGAACTAACAAACCGGAACAAGCCGCACCAACGGCGATTCAGCCGATGACATAACACCTTCCCCGCGGCATAATGGCAGTAATTGCCCGTGGACAGAACCATTCCTCGCCTACTTGCTTGGCAGTAGCTTCGAAGACCAAAATGAGGCCCCTTGCATTGTCCGATCTAAAGCCTACAAGGCCTATGAGGAGAACTTTATAAGAAAAGCACAACGAGTCCTTCAAGGTGTATCTCCGAAGAGGAAGGCGAAACCTCTGGCTGAAATTCATGCGGACTAGGCGGACACCACGCGCGCAGCTCGGGCCCTTGTAGGAAGGCATTCCGTGCAGGATTATATTGGCCGGCGGGCGGCGGATCTTGAGGACTTAGTCCAAAGATGTGTCGGTTGTCGACTCTTTGCTAATCGAGCCATATGCCACCCACCGCCCTCAAAACTATACCCATCACTGGCGTTCGCGGTGCAGGGGCTTGACATGGTTGGACCACTAAAGGGGACCCACAAGCAAAGGTACCTATTGGTCATGGTGGATAAATTCACCAAATGGATAGAGGCCAAACTAGTTAAAGCGGCGAGTCCGGACCAGTGATAGACTTATATCCGGGTAGTACACCGTTATGGTGTCCCCACAGCATCATCACCGATAACAGCACGAACTTCACCCCGATGAGGTTAAATCATGGTGCAAAAATATGGGCATCAAGCTCGATTACGCTTGAGTCTATCATCTTAAAACCAGCGGTCAAGTGGAGCGAGCAAATGGTCTAATAATGGCGGCATCAAACCCGGACTAGTGCGGTCCCTTACAATCGACACACCTTTGGGTAGAGAGCTCGACTCCGTACTACTGGGCTACGGACAACGCCTAACCGTACTACGATTCACACCATTTTTATGGTATCTGGCGTAAAGCAGTTTTGCCCTGCGACATAATTCATGACTCACCTCGAGTGCGCATGTACGAAGAAAGAGAGGCGAGTTGGATCGGCGGGACAGCTTGGGCGCATTGGAGGAAAAACACGGCGTCGCCAGGCTCGTTCCGCATTCTATCAGCAGCAGGCTCGAAGATATCACAGAGAGAAATGCGGGCCAAGACTTACAGCGTTGGCGAACTGGTTCTCGCTGCCGGACAAGAAAAGGACAAGCTCAAGCCCAAATGGAAGGCCCTTCATCATAGATCAAGTCTGACGGCGGGCGTACCGTCTCTGAAATCCATCGGATAACCGACTCAAGCGAACCCATGGAGCGCAGCGGCCTCCGAAGATTCTATGCCTAGCGCGGACTGAAGTTCGTCCCTTTCCACCGTCAAATTTTTTCCACTGCCTTTTGTTTATCTTTTCTTCTCAACCCTATTCATCCAAGCCTCAAATGGCCTACTTGCGCAGCGTTAAGCGCAATTGATGTGCTATCCGCACTCATTATACAGGGGGCTTCCTTGCGGAAGCTTAATTATAAGGGCTTCATGCCCGGCACATGTCAAAGCCTCCACATGTACCTTTTATTCACAATTATATGCATCGATATGACTTAAGTTTTGGCCAAGCTGGGTTGCTGGCTCTGTGCTTACCCCTCGTTCCCGATTGTTCGGCTAGGAGGTAAAGGAGCACCTCTGCGATTATTCTTGCCGGGTCAGCGGATGTACCTCGGTAGGTGAAGCCAAGCTAAGCGTTCTTAAGGGAATATTGACGGTGACTTAAAAGCGATTTTTATCCACTTATTTATCTGCCCCGGATGTTTTACTGCTTTTTTTGGTCCGGACATGCACTTTAGGGCATGCCACCCCAGAGGAAAGGAACCCTTGAACTATTCTCCTGGAAGATGTTTCTTACTACCCATGTAATATAACATAACTAGTTGGGCACTTATGCGATAAAGCATTGACCCCTACGCTTTGGTCTCCATGCATACCCGATTGTTTCATAACCAGGAAGGTATTCGGACACACTCCGGACTCTTGGGTCCGAGGTGAAGCGAAAAGGTTGTCAAAGACAAGCGATCTACAATCCGGCTAGAAGGCATTTTATATGTGATTTTATAATACATTGTAAAATCGACTGATTGTATTCTTGCTCAATCCCGTCTAACAGGTTGTCTAATTTACAGTCCTGTTGGGAAAATTTAGCGGCCAACTCTACTTGGCGTATACTAAACTCACGAGGATCTCCTTCCCATCAGGCCCCACAGTCCGACTTGACCATGTGGTTGGGATCCGCCTTCTTGTGCAGCGTCTTTACCATGGCGGGCCTCCACAGCACCTTGGCGGCAGGCGAAATCTTCCATAAATGGAAGCGCTGCGCCTCCTGCAGCTTCTCCGCAAGCTCCCAAGACCATCGGGTAAGGAGAAGGCTGGCCATATAGCTGGGCAGCGCGCGCTCATTGCTGCGAACTCGTTCGATCGGTTGCAACAATTCGGAAGTTGATCACCCGTTGATCGGGCATCTCCTCCAGGCGACACTGTGAGCATACTGCGGAACATATTACATCAAATTGACTTCCTCGCGAACTCTTCTTTTCAAGGAGTTCGCTCAAGCACTACTATATATGCAGCGACGAAGCGCTGATTCTCCCATGTGGAGCCGGCAGCTTCGGCCCGAGCGCTTTCAGCTCTTCTCCAAGCTGGGCATGGGCATCCAGGAGCTTGTTCCTTTCATGCTGCGCCTTATGCAGCACCCTCTCGCCAGCCTTTAGTTGGCGCGAAGTTCTCGCCTGTCGGATCTTGTCCGGCAGCACCTGCTAACGTCATTTTTAGACTTGCGCAAAGGCCAACGCTACTTATCTTTCTAAAATAATGCGTTACGGGAGAGTCCCTCGTTTCCTCTGCGCCCGGAGAGTGTGGCCTCAAGTTGGGCCTTGCACTCTTGCAGCTCTGAGACAGTTGGGTATTCTTCTCGGTAAGATCCTCGTTTCATATGATCCTTAAATCAGTTAATATAACTACTTTAAGTCTAAAGAAACTCTTGGCATATATAACTATTAAATTCTCTTACCGTATGTCTTTTACATACTGCTCCGTGGCTCTGGTAAAACCATCTTGAGCAGCACGAAGGTCGCGTCCCCGTGTTAAAGGCATTCAGCGCCTCGGGGAGAAGCACCGTCACGAAATACTGCCGGGCGGCGCTGTGATTCGGGCACTCTCCACCTCGAGACTTGGTGGCGAGCGATCATCGGCATCCTCCGTCGGGAGGCGTCCGGCTCAGCCTTGCGCTCGCCTCCCCTCCAGACCAGGTGCGGGAGCCCGGCTGGTAGAGGTTGGATTGGCAACCTCCACGCCCGCCATGATCGGCGGGGCGCTTTTTCCTATAAAAGTCGTGAGCACTCAAGCGCTTCCTAGGGCGTTGCTCTAAATAATGAATTGAACTACACCTTTGCGGCGGCGTTTCAGTCGCGCCCGCTCCTTTTCCGCCCTCTTGGTCGGACTAGCCTTTGTTGGTCAGCCACCGTGAGCTCGGCTTCGCCCTAAAGGCGCCTCCTACCTGCAAGCGCCATCATATCGGTGGTCGAAATGAGCAAGGAAGGAATAGCGGTGTCGGGGCTTGATCGCAATCACACAGGAAGCGGATATAGTCCGGGATAGTCGGCCGTTATGGCGACTAAAGCATTGTCCATGCTGAGCTGGTGGAACACCCGTCGATTAGCTCCACCTTTATGTCGGATCCTCTTGGAGGCGGATCCGGGATCTCTCCGGATCCTCGGGCTGCTGAGCGGACTTAGCATGTCCTCCACGGTCGGCGCAGTTCTGCGTCAAAAGAAGAACACAATATAAAAACTTAAGTTTCAAAAGGCACGGGTCGGCCGCATGAGTGTTAAACTTACCCAAGGCGAGGATTATTCATGGAGAACCCATTTAGCGGGTTCGTCAGAAGAAATCCTCCTTATCCCCTTATACAGGCGGACAGGATCGTCACGAGATCTTGACGAATTACGTTGCTTTATGGCCATGACGGGTGGCATCATCCTCCCGTTGAAATCCCACATGGGGTGGCCCTGTATTGTAGTGGCTGCACCCCCGCATAATGCATGTTGTCATGACTCAATCATGGTCAACCCGGCATGGGCGTAACCTTATTGACCCATCAAATAATGGGCGCTCTTGTCTTCCTCGAGATGGGGACTCCGGGCGCCAACTAAAGCGTTTCTTGAGGAGCATTGCTGAACTCCGGAGGCGATCCGAGCAGGGTCCGGCAGCGGGCGTCTTCTATAAAACCATTCCGAAGGCCAGTCTTGAGCGCCTTCTTAGGGTTCGGATGGATATCCGGTCCGCAATCGCCATATTTGGCGCCGCCCACTTGATATATGGACCCCTCGTGAGGCGGGGTACAAGGCGAACAACCTCTTCCACAGCGCAAGTGGGGCTCGGCCCAAAATAGCTTCATAAAAGAGCCTCGTAACCCAATAATATGCAGGATTGAGGCGTGAGGTGATGGAGCTGAAGTCCGTAGAACTCCGGAGCCCACGGAGGAATGGATGTCTGAAATCCGAGCCCCTTATCGGATAGGGGCCGAAGCATACCCGCTCCCCTTTGTTGGGATTTGGGGTAACCTCCGCTTGCTTCCCACCTTTGTAGGTGGCCAGCCCGGCTCGAACCGGAACCATGAAGGCGGAGGAGATATCCCCCACTTGGAGCTTCACCAGGCTCGTTGTGCGGAACGAGCATCTCCTCCAATCTCTGGGAAAGGGCTGGGGCCGAGAAGAGGAGCAGCGTTGACGGTCCATGATGGAATGGATTCTTGGTGAAAGCGCTCCGATGAGTATTCTGCGAGAGGAAGATGGTGATTTGGATCTGGATTCTTGCCTCCCTTATAGGCAGATTATTCGCACAACTAGGGGTAAAACATAAAAGACACCCTGGCTTTTCACGTTCAGCGACAGCGTGGAAGAAGGCCATTATTGGGCGTGGAAGCCGAGGCAGCGCAACATTGATGAGGAAGCTGGACACTGTTAAAGCGGTGCGTAGAACTTGAAGGAGAACCCGCCTTGCAGCGCGAAGACTACACACATCTTTGGACTTATCGTCATTGAAGCCTGGTTAAAGACTCTTGAGGAGTCGGGATTAGGGGTGTCCGGATAGCGGACTACCATCATCGGCGGACTATCATCGGCGGACTATCATCATCGACGGACTCCAAGACTATGAAGATACAAGATTGAAGACTTTGCCCGTGTCCGGATGGGACTTTCCTTGGCGTGGAGGGCAAGCTTGGCGTCTGGATAGCTAGATCTCCTACCATTGTAACCGACTCTATGTAACCCTAGCCCTCTCCGGTGTCTATATAAACCGGATGGCTCTAGTCTGCAGGACAACAACCCTTACAATCATACCATAGGCTAGCCTCTAGGGTTTAGCCTCCTTGATCTCGTGGTAGATCCACTCTTGTAAACATCCACAATATCAATATCAATCAAGCAGGGCGTGGGGTTTACCTCCATCAAGAGGGCCGAACACAGGTAAAACATCGTGTCCCTTGTCTCCTGTTACCATCCGCCTAGACGCACAGTTCGGGACCCCCTACCCGAGATCCGCCGGTTTTGACACCGACAACGGCCCATAAATCTGATGGGCCATTTGTTGTCGGACCTGAGTTTCGGCCTTTTAGCGGCCCATTTAAGTGTTGGGCCAGTTTTCTGGCCCGGTGTCACTTTCAGCCTGTTGACGGCTGAGGGAGTCCTGGATTAGGGGGTGTCCGGATGGCCGGACTATGACCTTTGGCCGGACTCCTGGACTATGAAGATACAAGATTGAAGACTTCGTCCCGTGTCCGGATGGGACTTTCCTTGGCATGGAAGGCAAGCTTGGCGATATGGATATGTAGATCTCCTCCCATTGTAACCGACTCTATGTAACCCTAACCCTCTCCGGTGTCTATATAAACGGAGGGTTTGAATCCGTGGGGCGAACAACAATCATACCATAGGCTAGCTTCTAGGGTTTAGCCTCTACGATCTCGTGGTAGATCTACTCTTGTACTACCCATATCATCAATATTAATCAAGCGGGAGTAGGGTTTACCTTCATCGAGAGGCCCGAACACAGGTAAAAACATCGTGTCCCTTGTCTCCTGTTACCATCCGCCTAGAGCGCACAGTTGGGACCCCAACCCGAGATCCGCCGGTTTGACACTGAAAGCGGCCCATAAATCAGTTGGGCCATTTGTAGTGGACCTGAGTTTTGGCCTTTAGCGACCCATTTAAGTGTTGGGCCAATTCCGGCCACATGTGCCTTTCGGCACAGTTAACGGACCATAAATGAGTTGGGCCATTTGTAGTCAGACCTTAGTTTTGGCCTTTTAACGGCCCATGCCCTTCATGGTCCAATACCAGCCCAGTTTCTCTTTCGGCCTGCTAAAGGCCCACAACATAGTTGGGCCATTTACAATACGACCTGACTTTCGGCCTCTTAGCGGCCCATGGTCTTCATGGTCCAGTAAAAGCCCGTTGTCTCTTTCGGCCTGCTAAAGGCCTACAGTATAGTTGGGCCATGTGTAGCCCAAACTTTGTAACGCCCTGTTGACGGTCCGTGAAATAAACTGGGGCCACCTGTTGCCCGCTTCGATGTCAGCCTGTTAACGACCCAGCAGGTAAGAAGGCCGACCATTAACTTTCGGCCTAGTAACGGCCCATTAACTTAATGCGCCCACTAAAGTTCGTACATGTCTTTAGGCCAAATTAGATAATTTGAGCCCATTACAACGAGCAATTATGCACAGGACCAAAACCGATCACGCAAAGGTACGGCATACAGGGAATAACGTTGCACATCCAGCATATACTACATGAAATTACATCCACAGGGCAATCAAAGATTGATGCCAGTGCAAATAAATGAGCAGAACCTAACCATCTACAACGTCACAATCTGCAACCTTAGCACAGATGACGCCCATAAGCATGTTGGCAAGTTCTTTCTGCTTTGCTACACTTTCTCTGAAAAAACTGATCAGTTGTTGTGTCGCACGATTCTGCACCTCTGATTCATCCACCATTTTCATCATTGCTTCAGCCAATAATTGGTTCACAAACATAAATTTATTCCGTTGCATTGAGGCGGAGGATCTTGAACAGATTCAGATGGCGATTTTGGCAGGGTTGTATTATTGATAGTGGAGAGTGTCTCGACCACTGCATCATAACATAAATTAGGACGGGAACCAAACAGATTAATCATGAGTTGTTGCCATATTACCTGGCCAAGATTTACTGGAAAGAAACAATGGGGTTGCCTTGCTGTTTTCAGAGTTTGTCTTCTTATCTTCAGCAGCCTGCACAAAATTAACACACTAGCATCTCTATCATCGGCCAAGTCAGAACATTGACACAACGAACGTTTGGGCAACTAGCCTACACCAAATTAACACAATATGGCACAGCTATCATCAGCCAGGTAAGGTAGTACGAAAGCAACATTGACACAATGAATGAATGGGCAACGGAGAAGCACTACAATTCAGTAATGTGCGTGATATGAGATAGTACATTCATGCAGCTCGGTATGCAAAACTACGGGCAGTTTTCTTACAAAAATCAACATTGGCGCCTTTAACATTTTGCTACAACTAATTTTAGATCAGATAAAGGTTAGATTCATGCCGATTAACAAAATACATGTTGATGTAAAAATATAGTGATATACAACAGGTACTTACATCAACATTGGAGCACGAGAATTCCATAAGATATTTTCCTCGAATCGATCCCAATGGAGGAAGTCTTCTATCGTTTAACCTTATTTTCTAAAAGAGAGATGGGTAAGAAACATGTAGAAAATATGATCGAGAATGCTATAAAATTTCATGATGCGAGGATACGCTGCACGCTTCTTAGAATGGAGTTGACATTCTTTTCTTTGAATTTGGGCGGACTAGTTCTTTGGCCACTGGAATCTGCTTATTATCGATTGGGACTAGGGTTTCTCTGTCTGGAGCAGTATCTATGAAAAATGGAGTTGGTTTATTATCTCATGGCGTTTGGATCTTTTGCAAAGACCTGGTTTGTAACCCTTTAGATTCTAACACAGCCGTCTTCCCCTTGCATGCCTTATATAGAAGAATGGTGATTCAGTTATAAAACATGCTACATCGAGAGATGGAATAGAGTCTTGAAGAATAGAAAGGCATGACATATTGACATGTATTCCTCCATCCGGAAATAAATGGACGGGTCTAGGCGTATTTCAGTTTTAGATACATCCAGTTTTATACATTTCTGCGACATTTAATCCAGATGGAGGGAGTATGATGTAAGAGCTAGGGATACGACATGACAACTTAGGAAAAAAACACTGAAAAACCCACTGCAGAACCAAAGTATTCAAACCCACTAATATGAGATAGTACACTCATGCAGCTCAGGATGCAAAATTACCAGGCAGTTTTCCTTACAAAAATCAAAATTGTGGCATTTAATCATACATTTTGCGACAACTAAATTTAGATCAGATAAAGGTTGGATTCACGCCGATTAACAAAATACATGCTGATGTAAAAATATAGTGATATACAACAGGTACTTACATCTACATTGGAGCCTGAGAAATTCTGCAAGAATCTTTCCTCATAAGCGATACCATTGCAGAAATTCTTCTATCTGATAAGCTTATTTTCTAAAGAGAGATGGGTAAGAAACATGTAGAAAATATGATCAGCATGCTATAAAATTTCATGATGCAAGGATACGCTGCGCTTCTTAGAATTGAGTTGACATATTTTTGCTCATTGGAGCGGACTAGTTCTTTGTGCTGGAATCTGCTTATTATCGATGGGAGTTGGATTTCCTGTCTTTGAGCAGTATCTATAAAAACTGGAGTTGGTTTATTATCTCGTGGCGTTTGGATCTTTTGCAAAGGCCTTGTTTGTAACCCTTTAGATTCTAACATAGTCGTCTTCCCCTTGCATGCCTTGTATAGAAGAATGATGCTTTAATTATAAGACATGCGATAGCAGAGAGATGGAATAGGTACTGAAGAATAGAAAGGCATGACATATTGACATGTATTCCCTCCATCCGGAAAAAAATGGATGGGTCTAGGCGTATTTCAGTTCTAGATACATCCTTTTTATCCATTTAACAACATGTAATCCGGACGGAGGGTATGGTGTAAGAGCTAGGGATCGACATGACAACACAGCAAAAAACACTAGTTGAATGTAAAACTATATGCTAGCGGAATACATACAGAAATAACTAAGGCAACATACGTGTATGATTGGGAAAATAAGATGGCATTACAGCGAGCACTAGAACAACACTTCAATGTAAAAAAATATGGTATAGCAGACGGATGAAGTACATCTTGATGAATAACAATGCATAAGATATTCAGAAGCATGATGTCCAAATTAAGCGAGATGGCATTGCGATAGAGTAGAATGACAATACGTGAATTTGAAAACATGTTATCATGAATGGAATAGGTCTTGAAAACAGGAAGGCATGACATATTTACATGCATGATCGACATGCTAAGCACATGGCATTACAACGAGTAGATACACTCCGGACATTATATGCATGTTGTACCCATATCACGAGGCCAAGTTAGAGCAAGGACCTTGTGGGGTGAAGAGGATTCATCATCTTTACGCAAGTCTTCGAAGAACCGCCTTTACATGTTCCATCATATTGGGTATCATTGACATCAAGTTTATTGGCCTTTACATTGCTCCGTGAGGTTCTTGTGGATATATCGGTGTGTGCAATTATATCGACATGCATGGAAGACAACTAGTAGTTAGATTTATGTAAATGAGTGCCTGTAGGAGATGACATAAATAGTAGGACTAGGGTTAACTAGCAGCAACTGGTCTCATAAACTAAAGGGAGAACACAGATGAAAGCTACAGAATATGTATTGTTTGTACTCGAGATTAACTAGATGGCACACAAAAGTATTAAAGAACAACATAGGTAATACTAGAAGTGGTATAGTACTATAATCACCAGCCTGTGGGATAGCATTGGCTGATGGATGATAAGTATATATGGAACATCGTTACCTAAAGAACAAGTATGATGATCTATTTTCAGCATGAACATACAGTCAAATGTGATGATCTATTTTCCATGCTTAAATGAATAACAAAGCCATAAATGTTGCACACAAGTAAGATGAGGGTACAACCTATCTGGCTGCCATCCATAGGAGTGAGCATCATGTGCTGAATTGTCGATGGCCCTGCAGTTGTTGTGGATGTCCATGTCGGGCATGTGCATTCGATGCAAGGAACTGTTGAGTGGGGACTGTAGCTCCCTTCTGGTGTATGCTTCCCTTGTTGGAGCAGCTGCGGTGAGTCGGAAGATGGTGTGTCCGAAGATGCAGATAACGCATAATGTTAAGAACGACATATCTCTTTGATCCGAAGAAATACACTAAGAGATCAACAACAAAGTGCGAGTGGTCACCGCGTCTGTTGTTGAAGACTAAATTAGGGGTCACATGATTATATTTTATTTTGGTCTTTGTCCGATCTCGCGGATGGCTTGATGGCGTCTTGTGCCTCCGGTGACATTTGTTCAGAATCTTCCCGAAGAGCCGGATACCAGCGGCGAGCAACCTGCCTCCGACGTCCGTGGCCCGCCAAAACCCGCTCCGCCCCACCGCCTTTGCCGTGGTTGCGCGCGCCGAAACCAATCCACAAAGACTCCCGTCATCCAGATCCGGTGGCGGCGGTACCTTCAACCCACGCAACTCTAAAGATAGCCATCTAAGCGCTGCTTCGATGGCGAACTTGCGACCCGCACCCTTCGTTAGATACCAGCCAACCAGAGCCTAGGAGCTCCGCGCCTCGAGGGTGTTGCTTCCCATTGGGAATCGATTGGCCCAAAATAAAATTCAGACAAGCGGCGCCTAAATAAAGTGATTTGAGATGAGGTGCGACCTATCTGGCGGCATGGTGAAGTAGGCAGGTCCAGCTGCCGAGTCGGTGAGGCAGCCTGCGGTTGCGATGGCGACCGGCTGCGGGGAAAAGCGATGTCGCCACGATTAAGACGGCTACGCCGGAAGCTGCGCCAGGACTCTAGACGGATCCGAAGTTGGAGCCGCTCGGCGCCGTGAACAACGGCGGGGTGAATCGGCTCGATGCAGTTCAGCGGCCGTCGTCGAGCAGCACCAGCACCGCGAGTAAGAGCACCGGCCCGATGCAGCGGCAATTGGACAGCATCTCCGGCATTAGGGAGGCGGCGGTTGTGAAATTGGTGCGGTGGGCGCCATGGAGGTGGGGCTGAGGTTTGGCGGCTCGGAGAAGGGAGCTTCCGGGAGAAGGTGATTTGGCGCCCACGAGGTATGAATGGGGGGGCGGGGAATTTGGAGGAGTGGAACCATGTCTTACGGACGCATTTATGCGAAATGTGAGGGGAGTTACAGTTCTACCCTTGCCTATAGGCTTCTCGGCTTGGGTGCGTGTCTTGAGGTCGGGGATAGTAGAATAACTTTGCTTCTCCCCAAATAGTGGGCGGAGGCGATTTGAGCGAGGAGGCGTGTTTTGAACTATAGTGGGCGCGATTTTGGGCGAGGAGCGTGTTTTGAAATAGTGGTAGCGAACTATTTGAGGCGAGGAGGCGTGTTTTGCCGACTATGGTTTATAAATTATTCGGCACATGTCATTTCGGCCAAGGAGAAGGCGCGCTTGGATGAAGTTACGAACCTACCCTCGATGTACAATGGGCCAATTGATGTGTGTCCCACATAGGACGGTAATTTCACGTCATCCATTTATTTGCTCGGGCGAATTCCACCGAGCAGAGAGGATGTTTAACGGTTCGTTCAAATTTTGGGAGAACGAGCATCCACGTCTACCTTACCAAGTCGATTCGAATCAAATTTTGAAATATTAGCTTGCCACTTCTTTTTTAGATGGAGAGATGATGCTCGGGAATAATGTGTTTTTACATGCTCGTTGCTAGCGATTTACTATATGACAAATAGTTGACCCACTCAAAAACGCAAATCAAACCCAAAATGAAATATCTCGATTCAATGAACTAGCTCGTTCAGTAGGTCAAAATAGTGAACTAAATCCAAAATTGAACACCTCAATCGAGTAGCATGTTGTACAATGTTATAGTACTCCATGAACATGTTGAAAGTCAAATTAATGAACTTGTTTGATATCGCATATATCCGTTCATGTGTGGATTACAGACAACATGTTCTCCAATTTAAATATTTGAATGCAAGTTTATATCGAAACATGGTTTATATCAGTCTTTGATGCATAAAACGCGACCTCCCCTCTCCGGACTCCTGTTCTCTCTCTCTCTCTCTCTCACTCTCTCGACAATCTTCAATTCTTTCGCCTTGCGCATCCGAACACAAAAACCTTGTTGGTCCCTCTCCCTTTCTCTCTCTCTCTCTCTCTCTCTCTCTGTGTGTGTGTGTGTGGGGGGGGGTCTTTCTAGTTCGCATTCATATATACACCATCTATAGGTCTCTCTACACACTATGTATGATACTCTAGCTAGTCCAAGCTAGATATCTTGGGTGCACTCATCGTCACGCACACAAATTCCTTGGCTCTTTGCCGTAACTCTCTCACGCACCACTATGTCGTCTCGGAGCTCTTCCCCCTCTCTCAAACTCTCCATCCACAGGGTCACACATACACATGCATATCTCACTGCATGATCGATAGGCCCATCTAAAACTCTATCTCTCTCCTCGTTCTCTCTCCATCTCACACACACACACACACACAATCTCATGCCCAGCTAGCCACGTATGATGGTCTCTCACTCAATTGTAGGCACACGCAGTCCCCTATATGTATATGACTAGCTAATCTTAGTCTCCATCACAAACATGTGCATGGTCTATCTCGATTTCTCTCGGGGCATCTTTCTATCGCGCACGCACTCCCTCGATCTCCCACCCATATAGTCCCCTCACGATCTCGAAGGGATCTCTCTATCACAAACACACCCTCTCTCCCTCCCCATCCGTCCATGCCATCCATGTGTCCCTCCCGACCTTTTTTCCTTGTTGGCCAGACCTCTATTCGACATGTGCTATAGGGGTGTCTCTCTCCGTTGCAAACAATCACACACTAGCTATCTTCGTGTATCTCCTCGCCTCGCTTTTCCATATTGGAGATGCATCGTGATATGTTCGCATAAGCGAAAAACACACTCTCTCTCTAATTTATCGTTTGTTGTCACTTTCTCTTTCACACACATACTCTTTTTGCACACTTACTCATTCTCCTTCACACGCACTTGATCTGTCTCATTGAGGCACTCTCCTCCGTCCATAGCACATAGATTTATTGAAAAGTCAAACATCACAAAGTTTGACCATGTGCGTGGAGAAAAAAATTACATCTAGTACGGCTAACATATACCATTAGATTCACCATGAGATGTAGTTTTGTATGATGTATCTTTGGTATTGTAGATATAAATAACATTTAAATAAACCTGATCAAAGTTTCCAAAGTTTGACTTCTAAAAATTTACATACCTTTGCATTATCGGCGGATGGAATATCTCTTTCCCCCTCTCAGCCATCGGCGCACCACTCAGCCTTATCGGGCTCCTCAATCTCTCAAACTTTATTGGTCAGTTTGGTTCGTGACGACCCTCATGCCTTGATGGCGGTCTTTGCTGGTGTGGGCGTGAGATGTAAAATATTTCTGCTGGCGGGGCTTGTGTAGTCTTTGAAGCGTTTGGTTCATGCAGGCGAGCAAAGCATCAACGTCCCATCAATCAATCCATGCATCAATTATTTAATGCTAATATCCATCCATGTTGCTGTTAGCCTCGTGGCCGCCGCGACCGAGCACGCGGCGAGCGTTAATCGATCGCTTGGGCGAGGCTACTTGCGATGTGCGGAGTTCAGCCGAGGCTAATTAAAGTGCAAGGAACCCAACCCGGTGGGCTTTCGTTTTCACGGGTAGCAACCAAACAAGCGTGCATGAAATCCAGCCACAACCCGAGCCACATAAAAGATGCTCGGGGCATAAGCCAAACTGGCCTTATATCTCCTGGTTCACACATACACATGTCTACTTTCATGATCCAACACTCTCCGCCCTTGTTCTCTCTCCATGTGACACGCACCCCCCCTAAGTACCATAAACCCTCACTCCATCATCGACTCTGTTTGGATCCATGGGTTAGAGTTAGTTTGGTTTAGTTTGGAGTCAACTAACCCAAAAAGATCAAAACAGGAGGGTTAGATTAGGTTAGATGCATCTAACCCATCCAAAAAAACTAACCCATCCAAGAGGTGCTTATTTGGGTTAGTTATTCTCGGGACCACTAATAAACACTTTTTTCTCTTGCTCTCCCCACAGAAGATCCCTCCCCACTTCCTCGAAGCTTCTCATCCTCTCCTCCCTCCCTCTACTTTTGCGTGAAGGTGCCTTGCCGTAACAGCGCTCCATCTAACCCTGCCATCCAAACACCTCTTTACTTAGAGTTAGTTCAGGGTTAGAATCTAACTCTAACCTCTAACTGAGTTAGAGTATCCAAACAGACCATAGGCGCAAGCCTCCCCCTCCTAAGTATGATTATCTCTTACTAGCCATCAGGAACACCGTATTGTCTCCTTCCATCCATCGTCTATCTCTATATCTCTGGGGCATCCTCTATCGCGCACACACGTTGTCACTCGATCTCCCACCCATGTAGTCCCATCCACGATCTCGGGGATCTCTCTATGACAAACATACATTCTCTCCTCCCCATGTCGCATTTTCTCCGTCGTCTCTCTCGACCTCTCCTTGTTTGTCGAGACCCCTCTTGGCCCGCGTGCTAGGGTCTTCCTCTCTCGGTTCAAACAACCACACACTATCTCCTCACCTTTCCTCCGTTGTCGAAGATGCATGTGTGATATGTTTGCATAAGACACGCACGCCTTTTGTCCACTTTCATCGTGTGTTTTACATGTCTCTTTCACACATGCACACACACTGAGGGAGTCCCGGAGTAGGGGGTGTCCGGATAGCCGAACTATCACCGTTGGCCGGACTCCTGGACTATGAAGATACAAGATTGAAGACTTCGTCCCGTGTCCGGATGGGACTTTCCTTGGCGTGGAAGGCAAGCTTGGTGATACGGATATGTAGATCTCCTACCATTGTACCCGACTCTGTATAACCCTAACCTATCCGGTGTCTATATAAACCGGAGGGTTTTAGTCCGTGGGGCGAACAACAATCATACCATAGGCTAGCTTCTGGGGTTTAGCCTCCTTGATCTCGTGGTAGATCTACTCTTGTACTACCCATATCATCAATATTAATCAAGCGGGAGTAGGGTATTACCTCCATCGAGAGGGCCGAACCTGGTAAAAACATCGTGTCCCTTGTCTCTTGTTACCATCCGCCTAGGCCTTGATTCGGGACCCCCTACCGAGATCCGCGGTTTGACACCGACATTGGTGCTTTCATTGAGAGTTCCTGCGTGCCGTCGCCATCGGTAGGATGCCTCATCTCGTCTTTAAAGGCGATACTATCGCCAAAGAAGCCTTGGCCCTTGGTGGAACTCTTGGCTAGGTGGTTTCTCATGACCGCTAGTTCGGCCACGCGCCGGCGATGACCTCTCGAGTCATCGAAACCAATCTCCATGTTAATTGGAACTTGCGAACAGTTAGATCGATCGAGCTCTCCTCCGTAAGCGAGCTCTTGGATCGCGCCGCCGCATCAGGAGTTGCCCCAGACTACGACGGATCGGGCCTAAAACCGATCTGAGAGATCAACTCTCCCGGGCTACCCATCATGTTGCTGTGATAGAGGAGCAATGCGGCGATTCTTCTTCTATCTTAAGGACTAGCTACGTCCGGTTCGATCCCTCCATGCGGATTCCCGCGAGGGGCGGATGTCGATCAAGCCACGAACTTAAAGTCGGTAGGGGGTTGGATTCATTGGATAACACTCAAAAATCCAAACTTCGAGTTGAAACTTCCGGCCCTGAGTCTTAAATTGGACGGGGTTCGGATCTAGTTCCACCGCCCACCCAAACATTAGCGATCTCTCTCGAATTGGCAAGAGCCCGCTGAAGCGATTACATCATTCTTGGGCGATTCCTCCTGGTTATGAACAGGATAAAGGACTGCCGAGAGGAGGGCGCAATCCCAATTTTCTGCAATAATTGCGGACAAGGGAATCCTAAGCGCCATAAGTCGTCAGCGAAATTACACGCTTTGCTGACTTGGTGACCATAGTACAAAAGTCTTGTGCGATGGAAGCGCTGGAAAACCGAAAGTAAATTTTGGGATAATCCGGCCCGAATACATCCCTAGTCCGAAATAAAAGGGTGCATCATTATCAAGCACACAGGTTAAATACCAAAAACCAAAACCCCTAAAGTGCGGAACCGTCTTTGGAGGGTTGGCTAAGCGGACCTGCAAAATTCATAGCACGGAGGCGCCACTCCAACTCATAGCCTTGAGCATGTTGGATACTACGGCAGGTGGCCAAAAGTGGCGAAGAGCTTCTAGCTTGAATCCCAGCCCAGCAACACCGATGCACGGTGTTAACAGTCTTGAGACTTTCGCATCAAATAACATGCAACGAACACTCCATAACCTTGCGAAGTCTACCAAGTAGCAACAATAAATCCATGGGTGACACGGCTATTACCTTTAATGCCGGTGTGAACCTAAATTCGAACAGCCCGAGCACCGGCCGCATTGGTCCTCGGTCCGATAGTGGGCGGCTTTAGCCTTACTAAGGTACTCATGGATGGCGGCAGCGAACTAAACCTCATCTATGAGAAACCCTCGAAAAATGGAAATAGGCTGGAACCGCATTGGCGAAGCAGCACAACCTTTAGAGGAATAATCCCTAGCCGGAAGCATGCTGCAGGAAAAATCACCTTGGGCGTAGTGTTTGGCTCATGGACAATTACAGGTCGAGGAGGTCACATTTCAAGTGGCCCCATTCAACAGCGGATATCATGCTTTATTAGGGCGAGAGGCATTCACAATTTTCAAGCTATACCCCATTATGGGTACATGAAGCTTAAAATGCCGGACCTAACGGAATCATCACTCTCGCTAGTGATCCGAACATAGCACTCAGCGCGCGAAAACAAGACAGCCGCACTAGCCCTCGAGGCACTATCCGAAGCCCTAGCGGCGAGGAACTCACCGTGATCGCTCCACGGTGAACAGGGACGATGTGATACTTGATAAAAGATCCAAGTCCACCTCTTTTAAACCAGCGGATGAAATAGTCAAATTCCAAGTCCACCAGCGGACCACGCAAAGCGGCCTCCATTGGGGCACAATTAAACCCTGATGTAGGCGCGCTTTTCGAGAATTTCTACGAGAAAAGCTGGGACATCTTTGCTGGCACCCTTGGACATGCCGGGAATCCCGTCGGCTGGCGAGCACAGCCTAAATATCCTAAAAGTTCAAGCCGATCAAACAGGCTCTTGGCGCTTTTCGAACCCAAGAGACAGGCCATGGGAAGGAGCTAGCCAAACTTTGGAAGCGGATTCATCGGAGATATAAAACATCCGGACTGGCTAGCAAACCTGGTGATGGTACCAAGAAGGATAAATCCTGGCGCCTATGTGTTGATTTTAAAGACCTTAATAAGGCTTGCCCAAGGATCCCTTCCCCTCCCTCGAATTGATCAAATTATTGGCCTTCTGACGAGGACACGACTCATTGTGCTTCCTCGGCGCGTACTCGGCTACCACCAAATCAAGATGGCGGAGCAGACCAAGCTGCAACAGCATTCATCACTCCATCGGCCCGTTCGCTTCAACACAATGCCCTTTGGGCTCAAAAGCGCCGGCGCAACATATCGGCGCATGATTCGGACATGTCGGCAAACCAGATCGGCAAAACGGTGGAAGCATATGTAGATGGCGTGGTCGTCAAAACCAAGCACGTCGAAACTCTAGTAGGCGACTTGAGGCTCACATTCGACAATCTTGAAAATATGACATCAAGCTCAATCCGGAAAAATCGTCTTGGCGTTCGGCGGAAAGCTCTGGGCTTCATTGTGTCCGGTAGAGGAATTGAAACAAACCCAGCCAAGATCCGAGCTCTGTCACAATTGGATATTCCAAAGACCTCAAACAAATACAAAATTGGCGGGATGCGTGGCGGCTCTAAGCGCTTTATTTCCCGTTTGGGAGAAAAGGCGTTACCCTTTACCGCCTCCTCCGCGCACCGAACACTTGAGTGGGCGGATGCATACGACGGACTCGAAGAAATAAAGGCCATTTTGGCAACAAATCCGGTCTGGCAGCGCCCAGCGTGGGCGAACCAATGCTATTATATATCGCGCAACACATCAAGTTGTCGGTAGCGGTGCTCGTTGTCGAGCGAAGCGGACGGACACGGTTCCCTCTTCAAAACAAGGTTTACTATGTGTCCCTTGTCCTAACTCCATGCAAGTCCGGTACCCACACTATCAAAAGATAGCATCTGCGGTGTTCATGGCATCCGGAAGCTGCGACACTACTTTCAAGAGTGTTCGATAACGGTAGCCTCGAAGTACCTCTTAATGACATTATAAACAACCGTGGCGCGACGGGCGGATTGCTAAATGGGCCATAGAGCTCCTTCCATTCGACATAACTTATAAGCCACGACGAGCTATTAAGTCGCGAGTTTTGGCCGACTTGGCGAATGGACTGAAGCGAACTCCCTAAAATGCAGGCGCATACTCAATTGGATCATGCACTTTGGCGGCTCCAAAATGTTGGCGGCACGGGGGCTGGCGTCGTCTGGCGTCCCCAACGGGGACACATCCATCGTCCTTCGAGATAATGTATCGGACTCCAACAACGCGGCGAATCTGAGGCCCTTACGCACGGCCTCCGGATGGCGATCTCCATGGGCATTCAACGCCTAGAGGTGCGCGGATTGAACCTCGCAATATCTCAAATAAGCGGAGACTTTGATGCCAAAGATCCGAAAATGGCAGCATACGCAATGCGGTCCTAAAAATGTCGGCACGCAGTTGAAGGGCTCGAATTTCATCATATAGCCGGGATAACAACCAGGTGGCGGATATATTAGCGCGCATCGGTGCAAAGCGCGATGCCGTCCCGCCCAACATCTTCTGGAGCGGCTGTTCAAGCCATCCGTACTATGGGAAGAAGTCCGGCAATAACAATCCGGACCCAACCGCCTTTGCTGACGCCCGAACACTTTGACACAACGGAGGCTCGCCCGAGATAACACCCTCCGCTCACGAAATAATGGCGGTTATCGCCCGTGGGCGGAACCATTCCTAGCCTACCTAACTAGGCAGGAACTCCCGAAGACCAAAATGAGGCTCGCTGCATAGTACAGCGATCTAAAGCCTATAAAGTCCATGAGGAGAGCTTTATAAGAAAAGCACTACGGAGTCCTTCAAAGGTGTATCTCCGAAGAGGAAGGCGAAACCTCTGGCTGAAATTCATGCGGACTGGGTGGGCACCATGCACGCAGCCCAGGCCCTTGTAAACAAGGCCTTCCGTGCAGGATTTTATTGGCCGCGGCCAGGCGAATCTTGCAGGATTTAGTCCAACGATCGTCGGTTGCCAGCTTTTGCTAACCAAAGCCACATGCCACCCACCGCCCTCAAAACTATACCCATCACCTGGCCGTTCGCGGTGCAGGGGCTTGACATGGTTGGACCCCTTAAGGGAGGAACCCACAAGCAAAAATACCTATTGGTCATGGTGGATAAATTCACCAAATGGATAGAGGCCAAGCACTGTTAAAGCGGCGAATCCGGACGGTGATAGACTTCATATCGGGGTAGTGCACCATTACGGTGTCCCCACGGTATCATCACGATAACGGCACCAACTTCACGGCCGATGAGGTCAAATTATGGTGCAAAAACATGGGCATCAAGCTCGATTACGCCTCGGTCTATCACCCTCAAACCAGCGGCCAAGTCGAGCGAGCAAATGGTCTAATCATGGCGGCATTAAACCCAGACTAGTGCGGTCCCTCAAGGAATCTAACACGCCTTGGGTTGAGGAGCTCGACTCCGTACTCACGGGGCTGCGGACCACGCCAAATCGTACTACGGATTCACACCATTCTTTATGGTGTATGCGGTGCGAAGGCAGTCTTGCCTGCGACATAATACATGACTCACCTCGCGTGCGCATGTATGAAGAAAGAAAGCGAGCTCGATCGGCGGGACAGTTTGGACGCATTGGAGGAGGAGCGCGGCGTGGCAAAAGCTCGTTCGCATTCTATCAACAGCAGGATCGAAGATATCAAAGCAGGAAATGCGGGCCAAAGCTTATAACGTTGGCGAACTAGTTCTCGCTGCGGACAAGAAAAGGACAAACTCAAGCCCAAATGGGAAGGTCCCTTCATCATCGACCAGGTCTGACCGGCGGAGCATACCGTCTGCGAACGCGCGGATAACCGACTCGAGCGAACCCATGGAGCGCAGCCCGTCTCTGAAGATTCTCGCCTAAGGGCGGACTCAAGTTCGTCTCCTTCCTCCGTCCACATTTTCTATTTTGCTGTCTTTTATTTCTCTCCTTCCTCCTCCTTCTTCTTGAAGCCTCTAGAGGCTCGTTTGCTCTTTTTCGCACATACTTGGCGCGCTGTCGCGCTCATTATACACAGGGGCTTCTTTAACATAAGCTTATTTATCTGAGCTTCATTCCCAACACATCGTTAAACTTCCGCATGTACCTTTTATTCACCATTATATGCATCGATATGACTTAAGTTTTGGCCAAGCTGGGTTGCTGGCTCTGTGCTTACCCCTCGTTCCCGATTGTTGGCTAGGTGGTAAAGGAGCACCTCTGCGATTATTCTTGCGGGTCAGCGGATGTGTACCTCGGGCTGGGTGAAGCGAAAGCTAAGCGTTCTTAAGGGAATATTCGGTCGGTGAACTGAAAGATGATTTTAACTATTTACCCATCTGCCCCAGATGATTTTCTGCTTTCCTAGCAGTTTTGACATGCACTTTAGGGCATGCATCCCAGCGAAAGGAACCCTTAGCGGAACTATTCTCCTGGAAGATGTTTCTTACTATCCATGTAATATAACATAACTAGTTGGGCACTTATGCGATACAGCAATAATGACCCCTCGCCTTGTCTCCATGCATACCCGGTTCTTATATAACCATGAGGTATTCGGACACACTCGGACTATTGGGTCCGAGTCGAGCGAAAAGGTCCGCTATGACAAGCGATCTACAATCCGGCTAGAAGACATTTTTTCATGTCATATTTTTACATAGTCAACTCGACTCATTGTATTCCTCCTCAATGCCATCTAATAGGCTATCTAATTTACAATCTTCTTTGGGAATACTTGGCGGCCAATTCTACTTGGCGTACACTAACTTCTGAGGATCTCCATCCCATCAGGGCCCCACAGTCCGACCTCGGCCATGTGGTTTGGGTCAACCTTCCGTGTGCGGGTCTTTACCATGGCCCGAGCCTCCTGGCGCCTTGACGCAGGACGATATCTTCCATAGTCGGAGCGCCGCCGTGCTCCTTGAAGCCGCTCTGCCAGCTCCCCAATGCCTTGAGCGGGGAGATAGATAGCCACAAGGCACTGGCGATGCCTTTCATCACTGCCGGACTCGTTCGTGCAGCCGGCGATTCGGAAGAAGATCACCGAAGAACTGGGCATCTCCTCCTCGGGGCGACACTGTGAGCAAACCTACATACATGTTTATGTTAGTCGCCTTCCTCGCCGAACTCTTTCAAAGTTCGCTCAAGCACTTACTGAAAATGCCGCGGCAAGCCGCCGATTCTCCTTCTGGTCGGACAAGCTGAGCACGAACATCCTTTAGTTCCTCACCCAGTTTGGTGTTGGCATCTTGGAGGTTATTTCTCTCCTGCCACACCCTCGTAAGCACGCTCTCGCCCGACCTTTAGCTGGTGCAAGAGTTGTTGCTTGTCGGATCTAGTCGGCGCCATCTGCAATATTTTTGTCAGATTTACACACCGCCGCACTTCATAAACTATTTATCTTTTGAGGCGTATATTACGGAGGGGTCTCTGGCTCCCCACAGGCGGCTAGTGTGGCCTCAAGTTGGGCCTTGCACTCTTCAAGCTCTGGGACAGTCGGGTATTCTTCTTGTAAGATCCTGCATAACAAATGATCCTTAAATCAGTTATTCTAACTATTTTAAGTCTCGGGGCTCTTGGCATATATAATCATCAAATCTCCTTACCCGTATGTCCTTTACATCTTGCTCCGTGGCTCTAGCTAGACCATCTTGGCGGCACGGAGTGCGCATCTCCCAATTGAAGGCATTCAAGGCCTCTTGGGAGAAACATGCGTCACGAAGAACTGTCCGTCGGCGCCTGTGATTCATGGCGCTCTCCACCTCGGAGTTGGTGGCGGACAATTTTTCGACATCCTCTGTCGGAGGAGCATCCGACGCACGTCTCGTGCTCGCCTCAGCCTCCGGACCAGGCTTTGAAGCCTGGCCGGTGAAGGTTCGATTGGCGACCTCTCCGGACTCAGTCCGGCGGCGCTCTTTTTCCTGAAAAAGCGTCGGCGTTAGTACGCCTTCAGGAATCATTCCTAGGAACACGGTGACACGCCATACCGTTGCGGTGGAGTCTCGATCCAGACCGCACTCCGTTTTAGTCTGCGGGGCCGTGCTGCCCCTTGTTGGCCAGCCGCCGCGGGCTCGGCTTCCTGCCTCGAAGGTACCCCCTTCGAAACACCATTGGTATACGGTGATCAAAAAATAAGCATGGATGGGTCATTATCAGGGTTTTGGGATCTCGGTCTCGATTACAGTGAAATTGGAAGTATTCGGGGTGTCGGCCGTAATGGCAACCAAAGCATTATCGATGCTAAGTTGGTAGAACACCCGTCGATCAACTCCACCTTTATATCCGGATCCTCTTGAGAGGCGGATCGAGGACCGTTCGGATCCTCGGGTTGTGAAGCGGGCTGTGTATCTCCTCCACAGTCCGGCGCAGTTCTGCGCAGGAACCATGAAATGAGATATTTAACCATGGGAACATGGATCGGACAGGTCACAAAGATGTTTGCTTACCCAGCCGAGGATTATTGAAGAAAACTCCTTGATGGATTGGCGGAGAAATCCTCCTCCTCCCCTTTATACATGGCGACAAGATCTTCACCAGTTCGGTGACCGATCCGGCCCTTTGCGGCCATGGCGGGTGGCATCGTCCTCCCGTTGAAGTCCCACATGGGTGGCCCCTATATTGGGCGGCTGCACTCCCTCATAATGCAGATTGCCATGACTCAATCATGGTCAATCCGGCATGAAACTAGTAACCTTATTCGGCTCATCAAATAGAGGACATCGGTCATTTTCCCTCCGGGGACTCGAGGCGCCAGGCTTAGGCGCTTCTTCAGAGGAGCATTGCTAAACTCCGGAAGGCCGATCCGAACAGGATCCGGCAGCGGGACGTCCTCCATGTAAAACCATTTGGAAGGCCAGGCTTCGGACGCCTTCTTTGGGGTTCCGGATAGATATCTGGTCCCGGCGATGCGCCATAGCTCGGCTCTGCCCAGTTGATATATTGACCCCTCGTGAGAACGGGGTACTAGGCAGAATAATCTCTTCCACAGCCCGAAATGAGCCTCGGCGCCCAAGAACAGTTCGCAAAGGGCCATGAAGCCCGCGATGTGCAAGATGGAGGCAGGAGTAAGGTGGTGCAACTGGAGGCCGTAGAACTCCAAGAGCCCCCGGAGAAGTGGATGGATTGGAAATCCGAGTCCTCTTACTAGATAAGAGATGAAGCATACCCGCTCTCCTTTAAAGGGATCAGGGACACTCTCCGCTTGCTTTCCGCCCTTGTAGGTGGAAAGTTCGGCTCGAACCGGAACCATGAAGGCCGGGGGAAGAAATCCCTTGGCTTGGAGTATAACTAGCTACGCTATCTTGGGTGAGCATCTCTCCCAATTTCGGGCTAAGGGCTGGGGCCGAGAAGGAGGAGCGTCGACTATCCATGATGGAATGGGCTTTGGTCAGAGGTGCTCCGATGAAAGCTCGCGAAGGGGGAATTGTGTGACTCAGATCTAGATCCTCGCCCCTTTTATAGGCAGCTCATTTGCGCAGCTGGGGGGGGGGGGTAAGTGTAAAAATTCCCTGGCTTTTCGCATTCATTCAAACACGTGGAAGATGGCCATCATTGGGCGTAGAAGCCGAGGAGCGCAGCATTTATCAGAAGCAGGACACTATTCGACAAGTATATGGAATTTGGAGAAGAACCCGCCTCGCAATGCCGAAGACAATCAACGTGTCGGACTCATCATTATTGAAGCCTGGTTCGGGGGCTACTGAGGGAGTCCCGGATTAGGGGGTGTCCGGATAGCCGAACTATAACCGTTGGCCGGACTCCTGGACTATGAAGATAAAAGATTGAAGACTTCGTCCCATGTCCGGATGGGACTTTCCTTGGCGTGGAAGGCAAGCTTGGCGATACGGATATGTAGATCTCCTACCATTGTAACCGACTCTGTGTAACCCTAACCTATCCGGTGTCTATATAAACCGGAGGGTTTTAGTCCATAGGACGAACGACAATCATACCATAGGCTAGCTTCTAGGGTTTAGCCTCCTTGATCTCGTGGTAGATCTACTCTTGTACTACCCACATCATCTATATTAATCAAGTAGGAGTAGGGTATTACCTCCATCGAGAGGGCCCGAACCTGGGTAAAAACATCGTGTCCCTTGTCTCCTGTTACCATCCGCCTAGACGCACAGTTCGGGACCCCCTACCCGAGATCCGCCGGTTTTGACACAGACACACACTTTTTTCACTCTCTCTCTCTCTCTCTCCCTCTCGTTAGGGACTCTGTCACATCCATAAGCATATGGATGTTTTGAAAAGTCAAACCTCAGAAAAGTTTGACCAGGTATATATGGAGAAAAACATTTACATCTGGAACGATCATTAGATTCATCACAACATGTACTTACTTCATACTATCATTTATCTTTGGTATTGCAGATATAAGTAATTTCTTTATAAACTTGGTCAAAGTTTCAAAAGTTTGACTTAAAAAATGTTGTAACTACATTGTCGAATGGAGGAGTAGCTCTTTCTCTCTCTCTCTACGCTATCTCTCACGGGCCTCACCTCTCCTCGAACTCTCTATACCGACGGGATTATCGCTCACTTGTGTCAGCATATAGCTCCGTATATTGTTTAGTTGACGGTCAACCAATCCACATGCTGCGTTGTCAGCTCGTGTTCTGTATCTTGGTGTGCTGGCCCATGTGGTAGTGGGTGAAAATAAGTAAACTAGAGGGCAAACTTCTTGCGGCGTGAAGGGCCTTTTCGCGCAATTCACCAGCTGCGTGGCGGCATGCCTGAAGGGCGACTTTCGCGCACACCAGACACAACACACACCAGCACACGTGTACACGGCGTCGCCGCCGGTTGAGATGGACGGCGAGGCAGCCAACAAGCGGAGGCGGCTCGAGCCAAAACCGCATCCGGCGAGCCTGGACTTCATCAGCAGCCTCCCCGATGACATGCTGCTCATCACCATCGGCCTCTGAGGGAGTCCTGGACTAGGGGGTGTCCGGATAGCCGAACTATCATCACGGCCAGACTTCAAGACTATGAAGATACAAGATTGAAGACTTCGTCCCGTGTCCGGATGGGACTTTGCTTGGTGTGGAAGGCAAGCTTGGCGATACGGATATGTAGATCTCCTACCATTGTAACCGACTCTATGTAACCCTAACCTATCTAGTGTCTATATAAACCGGAGGGTTTTTGTCCGTAGGACGAACAACAATCATACCATAGGCTAGTTCTAGGGTTTAGCCTCCTTGATCTCGTGGTAGATCTACTCTTGTACTACCCATATCATCAATATTAATCAAGCAGGAGTAGGGTATTACCTCCATCGAGAGGGCCGAACCTGGGTAAAAACATCGTGTCCCTTGTCTCCTGTTACCATCGGCCTAGGCGTGCAGTTGGGACCCCCTACCGAGATCCGCGGTTTTGACACCGACATTGGTGCTTTCATTGAGAGTTCCTACGTATGCGTCACCTATAGGCCCGATGGCTCCTTCGATCGTCAACAATGGCGCGGTCAGGTGAGACTTTTCTCCCGGACAGATCTTCGTGTTCGGCGGCTTTGCCTGCAGGCCAATTCTCTTGGCCGTCTGGAGCAGAATCGAGCTTCGCCCCTGGCCATCGGTCAGATTTGGAAGTTTGAACTATCGGCCGATATCGCGGAGACTTGATCTTGACGGATTGAGCTGCAATAGCGTGCCACTTGTCTCGATGGGCATGATCTACCTCTGCAGCGAGCGGTGCCCTAGAGGCCGCACCGGCATCCGCTCCGACCCTTAATCCGGTCGGATTCCCGATCGAGGACAAGTGGTTGGATACCGCCTCGGGGCTACAATCTCTCGGAGATTGGGCGAACTCCATCCCTGTCGCTGCGAAGACCTCGACTCCGGTGCGGACTCCTCTTGGGACTCGAACCCTCCAGCGCCCGCTATGTCGAATCCGATTAGGCGCGGTCATGGAGTTCACTACGCGGACATCTTTCAGCACTCGCCCTTTGGCAACATCCTGAATTCACTAAAGTCTCTCTCCTTATCCGGAGAGCCCTGGCGGACTACGGACGGGAAGGTTGAGATCGGACAACGTAGAAATTCAACGCCCACCACCACCCACTTTATAGCCACCGTCGATGATCTAACCGACATGCTCGACTTGACTCCGAAGACATCGGCGGTATGGGCGGCGATGCGGAGGCGACCAAGACCAGCGCCTACAAGGCCTTTGGAAGGCCACCTCGTCATATGGCATATACATGGTGGACATCCCAAAATATAGGAGCAGCGATGGAACAACGGAGGATGACCCTCAAGAAGCAACAGAGCGCCAGCGTCGTGGCGCCGCTCTAAATCCGCCACAATAAAAGCGGTGATTCCGGCACGGAGATAATAACACCCGGACGGTGCGAAGACAAACCCCTCGGCAGGACTTAGCGCGGGAGGAGGAGAAGCAAGTCCGCCGACGGTCTGCGAGAAAAAGAGGTCGAGGGCGATAACTATCGCCTCCCTCCGAAGATGGGGCAAGCCTCGGCGATGGCAATTTATCGTGCTGAGGATCCCGCCCGAACAGGGCGTTTCAAATGCAGGCTTATAGCCACGGCAAGCAGCCTCGGGAAAAAGCAGCAACAGCTTAGAGCTAATCAAGACACTGCTAGGCTGACGGATGGACTGAAGTCCTTGCAGCGGAGAGTATGAACTTCGAGCGCCCTCAAAAAGCTACCCCAAATGCAGGCCGTTGCCTCGATTAGAGGAGGAAGCACCCAAGTCAACAGCGCCGCGACATGGCAGACCCGGCCACCCGTGGCGCAGCAGAGAAGCCTCTCGGCCCTCGCTCAAGCCACACCCGGCGCCGCTCAAAAGTACCAAGGCACGGGAAAAGCGCGCGGACTTGCGAGATATATTGGAGGTAAGGCAAAACATACAAGATCGATCTACGGTTGCGTGGGTGCCCAATAACGGGATGATTACCGTCGCGCGGATAAAATAAACCCGGCGGGCGAACACGATGAAAGCTCATCGAGCTACGTCGTGATATATTATCTGAGGCGCCGCACACCACTATGCTTCACAGATGAAGTAATGGATCATGAAATCCCGAGGGCTTCAAACCCGTAAACATCGAATCATACGATGGTACCACAGATCACGTAGTGCGGATCGAGACTATCTCCTCCATATCCACATGGCCCGGTGGCGATCTACATGCCATCAAATACCTCCCACTCAAGCTTAAAGGACCAGCTCGGAATTGGCTAAACAGCTTGCCGGCAGAATCAATTGGTTGTTGGGAGGACACGGAAGCCGCATTCCTTGATAACTTCCGGGGCACATATGTGCGACCACCGAGGCGCCGATGACCTTAGCCACATAATTCAGCAGCGGAAGAATCGGCGGAACAATTCGGACACGGTTCCTAACAAAGAAAAATCAAATCGTTGACTGTCCGTATCAGAGGCCCTTGTAGCCTTCAAACATAACATCCGCGACGAGTGGCTTGCCCGTCACCTAGGACAGGAAAAGCCGAAATCCATGGCAGCCCTCACAACACTCATGACCGCTTTTGTGCGGGAGAGGACAACAGCTGGCTCGAAGCAACAAATTGGCCAAACACCACGATAGTTCGGATACCAAGGACAGCAATGGCAGGTCGGCGTCGCAACAAGAACAAGCGCCGCGTTAGCGGCGATATACTGAAGATCTGACCGTCAATGCGGATTGAGCTCTAAACCGGTCGTGGGAAGAAGCCATTCAAAAGAAATACCGAGGGCCGTCCAACGGACCGAATACTCGATCGCTTGTGCGAGATACATGGCACCCCCGAAAAACCAGCCAATCACACCATCAGGGATTGTTGGGTGTTGAAGCAAGCAGGCAAGTTAAGTGTCGAACTCAATGACAAGGGGCTTCATAGCGATGACGAGGAAGAGCCCCGGCCGCCGAACAATAGAGGACATAAGGGTTTTCCCACACAAGTGCGGACGGTGAACATGATTTACGCAACCCATATACCCAAAAGGGAGCGGAAGCATGCACTAAGGGACGTATATGCGATGGAGCCAATCGCCCCGAAGTTCAACCCATGGTCTTCCTGCCCGATCACCTTCGATCGAAGGGACCAACCCACTAGCATCCGTCACGGCGGTTTTGCCGCATTGGTTGTTGACCCAATTATTGTGGTTTCACCTCACGAGTCACGATGGGCGGCGGTAGCATCTGAACCTGCTTTATCGGGATCGGTCGCAAAATGGGCATAGACCCCTCAAGGATTAAACCTACAAAGACGACCTTTAAAGGCGTCATACCGGGTGTAGAGGCCAATTGTACGGGCTCAGTTACACTCGAAGTGGTCTTCGGATCCCCGGATAACTTCCGAAGCGAAGAGTTAATCTTCGACATCGTCCCGTTCCTAGCGGCTATCATGCACCGCTTCGGACGAACCACATTGCAAAGTTTAATGCGGTGCCACTTTTCGCATACCTCAAGCTCAAGAGGCCAGGCCCTCGAGGAGTAATCACGGTCAATGGAAACACCGAACGCTCTCTCTGAACGGAGGAGCACACGGCGGCCCTCGCGGCGGAGGTGCAAAGCAGCCTCTCACGGCATTTCTCGAGTCCGGCCACTAAGCGTCCGGACACTGCCAAGCGCGCCCAGAGTAACCTACAACAAGACGGCCTGGCACGATTCAAGCACGCGTAGCAATCCGGCCCCAATCCCAGCCCTCGCAAAATTGCGAAGCCAGTACTACACGTACATAACTACGCTCTGGAGATACCATGGGCATATGGGGAGGGGCACGACCACGGCACGCCAAGAATGCGGCTCGACCGCACCAGGGGCTCCCGATTGTGTCATTCTTTTTCTTTTTTCTTTTTTCTCACTTTCAGGACTCCGTTTTCTAGAAGTCCTGTCCGGCACTAGAATTGCCGAACTCACGATGCAACAGCCAGGGAAGCAGAAAGCTACGTCGAGTGTTCAGGTGGTCTCTATTACGAGCATTATACCTGTTTTACATACCATCCGCAGCTTACCTGGAGGGACATGTTAGATAGTCCCATTCCTTGCTTATCGCACTATTTGTATCGTCCTGCCTTCATTGCAGTACCTTTTTGAATAAACAATGCATAGCTTTTGCCTATTATTCCACTCTTTTCTTTATCTATATATATGTTCATTTTACGACATGTTGCACCCGTACACTTGATGCAGCCAATACACCGAGGGCTTAAGTACCCCAAAATTATGGTGTGATAAGTCCGAACACTTTCACAAGTCGGCACCCGAACTTATAGCATTATATGAATCGGCTCGAATCATGTCTTGGGTCAATATTTGGGTTTGCCCGGCTCCGTGTTTTGGTACCTTACGTTCCGTTATATCGGCTAAGGTAGCACGGAGAACCACTGCGATTGTGCCCGATTGAGCTGGGTCGAGCACCTCGATGGAAAAGCTAAAACTGACCGTCATGATAGAGGCGAGAGCGATGCGTTGTTCGAGAGCGTTTTTGGGTCCCTAAAGACCTATGCCGCTTAGAGCGAGGAACCGAATTTTCCGGCCAAGGCGTGAATAGCGCCCGAACTCGGTCTTCGAATACTAGGGGCTTCGCGAAATTTAAAATTATAGAATTCTATGGCTAAGTGAGAGTTTTCAAGCATTGTAAGTCCGGTTGCCTTGTTAGTTCGTTGGCGCCTCCTAAACGGACCCAGAATGGGAACAAGAGTGCTCAAGTTTATCCGAACACCCGGCACTTTCGTGGCATGGGGTTGAAGCCAACGACTTGCCATCTCTCAAATTTGATAAGCGGCCGCCTGAAGGTAATATTTTAAATTAACAAGCGTTGCTTAAGCGCATATGAAGAAGTTTTCAGCGTCTGGGATAACAAATCTGAGTCTATTCAAAAATTACATCTTTGGAGCACTCATACGCTATTCGGCGGGCACCCTTGAGAGGCCCTCGTAGTACATTTGGCGCGATGCTCCTTGCCCTTGGTGACCCGTCATCACAAGCCTCTCGCATCCAGCTTGCCCGGTGCACTTTAGCACGGGCAAGGGCCAGCAACCACCTTCAATGCAGGCGGGCGCTTGATGACTTCAATTCAGCAGACGGCGTCCACCGGCTGTACTACGCCAAAGTAGCTCCAGGCATGGCTTCAATGGCCACAGCCGAACTATAAGGCCCTTCATGGCCTGTTCGGCGACCTTGTGAGCTCGACCAGCTGCTTCAGCTGGTAAGCAAAAACACACGGATGTCGGCCTCGGCATATTGAGACCTGAACACCTTCTCCGTTGAGCTCCCTCCTTGGCGCGGTAGAATCGGACTGACATCGAGGCACACTCTGGGGCAGATCTGCGAATGCTCCTGGAGAGCTCCGAATCCGGGTAAGTAATAGGTAATTCATTTTCACATGCTTTCTTTGCATAAAGAATTCCTTACCCGCCGCTATCTTCTTTAGCGATTCAATTTCTTGGAGGGCTTTTTGGGCCTCGGCCTTAGCAGCTTTGGCACTCTCAAGAGCCGAAGCAAGCTCGGACTCTCGGGTCTTCGAGTCACACTCGAAACTCTTGTGTTTTTCAACGAGGGCCTGGAGCTCTTGCCACACCTCCGCCAGCTGCGCCTCCCCTTTCTCTCGCTCGGTGCGTTCCGCAGCCGCTTTGTTTTCGGCCACGGACACCGCCTCCTTCAGGGTCGCCACCTCGTTCGTGGCCCCTGTAGTACCCAAGTTATTCCTGTTATTTTTTGCAACCAAAACCTTTTCTATAAGGTATTTATTTAATAAGGTACTACTTACCTTCCTTGTCCTCGAGCTGCTTCTTGGCTTGGCCGAGCTTGTTCTCGGACCACTCGAGGCTCTGCTTCAATGCATTGACCTCCGCAGTCAGTGCGGTAGAGGTCAGCAACGCAGCCTGCATTCCCATATTGACATACTTACGTTAGACTCCTGCGTATATCTTTTTAGATCCTTAGTCCGGATTTTCTTTCCGAACACCGAACTAAGCATCAGGGGCTACTGTCTATGCGGTAATATATTTACATATTCTAATCTTACCTCAAAGCCTGTTAGAAGGCTGATGCGAGCTTGATCAGCCCGCTCTTGGCGGATGAACTGTCGGATCACCGCTTTCGAGCAGTCGCGGTGCTCCTCCTGATGGAAGCACTTTAGCGCCTCGATAAGCTATCCGGTGCCTCGGTTGGATGGAGGACACGGCGTCTTACCCTTCTTCTGAAGGACGCTTGCGGACTCGGAACCGCTGAAGGTTACGGCATGGAGTCGAGCGGGGTGGGTTTAGAGCCTGGGGTTTCGCCCCCCACGCGCCTGGAGTCCAGGAGGTTGCCTTGTGGCGCCTCCTGCGCCACCTCCTCTTGACCAGGCCCCCCTTGGGGCACCACCTCGGCGTCGTCCGCAGCGTGAGGTGAGGAGGCGGTCGGAAGCAAAGTACTCTCCATTTCCGACGAACCCAGGGACCCGCTCGATGAAGCGGCGAACTCGCCCTTGAGCAGGCTGCACGATTGTTCGACATTAGAGAACACTCTGCAATAATAAAAAAAGCCATGGGTATCCGGACACTTACGATCTTGCCAGGGGCTTGGCCCTTGTTGGCCAATCCTCCTCGTCGCTGTCGACGTTAGTGGAGAAGTCTGGAGGAAGGGTTCTTCCCCTTTTGGACCATCCGACCTCCCCAGTTGGGGTGGCCTTCCTTTTCCTCTCCTCCCCCGCTGGGGGAGAAGCTTCTTTTTCCTCCTCCTCGTATTCAGGAGAAGATTGTGCTTCAGAATCTGACAGCACCTGGCGTCGGGAGCTCCTTCGAGTTCCCGTGGCCTCCTTCTTAGCCTTCTTCTCCGGCACCACATGGGGTGCGGAGCCAGCAACCCGTCAATCGAGGCGTCCGCTGGGTCTTCGGCAAAGGCCGGGACGGTTAATCTGTCCGGACGTCTTCACCAGATCTGTCAAAGATTAGGGAGTTTTAGATCCCACATAGAGTTAATCTATGAAAAAGAGTCCGTAAAGGGCAAAATAACTTACCTCGCCGGCTTGGCGTTGCGAGCTGTATCCGCGATCTTGATGGCGGATGAGAACCTCGGCGCCCTTGAACAACACCTTCCGAGGCATCTTCGTACGTAGTGTCGAAGAGCCTTTTTATAGTCGAGTGCTGTGCCGGATCGAACTCCCACAATTTGAAGGCCCGTTGTTGGCATGGGAGAATCCGGCGGATGAGCATCACCTGGATTAAGTTGACAAGCCTGAGGTTCTTGTCCACCAGGTTTCGGACGCATGTTTGGAGTCCGGATGTCTCGTCCGAATTCCCCCATGTCCGGCCCGTCTCTTTCCGTGACGAGAGCCGTGTGGGGAAGCCAGATCTGAATTCGGGGGCCGCCACCCATTTGGGGTCGTGCGGCTCGGTGATGTAGAACCACCCCGATTGCCACCTTTATTGTCTCCACGAAGGAGCCCTCGAGCCATAGGACTTTGGCCATCTTGCCAACCATGGCGCCTCCGCACTCCGGCAGCGGCCGCCCACAACCTTGGCTGACATTGAAGGTCTTCAGCCATAGGCGAAGTGGGGCTGGATGCAGAGGAAGGCCTCGCACACGACGATAAACGCCGAGATGTTGAGGATGAAATTCGGGGCCAGGTCGTGGAAGTCCAGGCCGTAGTAGAACATGACCCCCGGAAAAATGGGTGAAGTGGAAAACCTAGTCCGCGGAGGAAGTGGGGGAGAAACACCACACTCTCATGGGGCCAGGGGGTTGGAATAAGCTGCCCCGCATCGGGCAGCCTGTGCGCGATGTCGCCGGACAAATATCCGGCCTCCCGCAGTCTTGTGATGTGCCCCTCCGTGACATAGGAGGCCATCCACCTGCCTCCCGCTCCGGACATGGTTGGAGAAGGTTGAGGTGGGATGTGCGGACTTGGGCGCTGGAGCTCGAGTGCGCGAGAATGGATGAGCAAAGGAGGAAGAAGGCGTATGTGAAAAGGTGGATCCTTATCCCCTTATATGGACGGACGAAGCTATGCGTCCCCCACAAGCCTGGTAAAACTCGCTTATCTCCCAAGCGCCGTAATCAATGGCGCGGATGGGCTACCCACGTCCGTATTGATGAGAATCCCGGAATAAGGGGGCACGATCTATGCTTTGATAAGACGTGCCAAGGAAACCGCCTCGCTAAACGCGCTAAGGTGGAACGGTAAAAAAAACGATTCGTGTAAAGGCCTGGCCGTGGTGTGATGTCACGCCGCGGAGTACTTCAGCAGATCTGTGTAAAAGTTATTCTCTCTACGGCGGAATGTGGAACTTGTTTTGCAGAGCCGGACACTATCCTTGTCTTCAAAACCTTCTATGAAGTATTCGGAGGAGGAACCCGCCTTGCAATGCCGAAGACAATATCGCGCCCGGACTCGTCGTCATTGAAGCCTGGTTCGAGGGGCTCTTGAGGAGTCTGGACTAGGCGTGTCGGATAGCTGAACTATCATCACGGCGGACTCCAAGACTATGAAGATACAAGATTGAAGACTTAGTCCCGTGTCCGGATGGGACTTTCCTTGGCGTGGAAGGCAAGCTTGGCGTCTGGATATGTAGATCTCCTACCATTGTAACCAACTCTATGTAACCCTAACCTATTCGGTGTCTATATAAACCGGAGGGTTTTAGTCCGTAGGACGAACAACAATCATACCATAGGCTAGCTTCTAGGGTTTAGCCTCCTTGATCTCGTGGTAGATCTACTCTAGTACTACCCATATCATCAATATTAATCAAGCAGGAGTAGGGTATTACCTCCATCGAGAGGGCCCGAACCTGGGTAAAAACATCGTGTCCCTTGTCTCATGTTACCATCCGCCTAGACGCACAGTTCGGGACCCCCTACCCAAGATCCGCCGGTCTTGACACCGACAGCCTCCTCCCCACCAAATCTGCCGTGCGGACCGCCCTGCTCTCCCGGTGGTGGCGCCCCCTCTGGCGTTGCGTCCCCCTCAACCTCACCGTCGACAGCTGCCTCTGCGACGGGGATTGCAAACGCATGGCCGCAGTCTCCAAGGTCCTTTCATCGCACCCTGGGCCAGCCAGACGCCTTGACATCCGCATGTTCAGTACCAACTGCAAGGTTCAACCCAAGTTCGATGAGTGGTTCTTATCCTCCGCCCTAGATCAGCTCGAGGAGCTCAGCTTTAAAGTTGGACGATGTCGCTCTCTGCCGCCGTCCGCGCTCCACCGCACGCCAACGCTGCGCCGCTCCAGCTTCAGCTCCAGCTATCTTCCCCAGATTAATGTCGCGCCCGCCCTTCTTATCCCTCAACTCAAGCAGCTCGACCTCTTCGATGTTGTCATCTCGAAGAAGGCTATGGAGCACCTGCTCCGCAGCTGTACTGCGCTCGAGTACCTTCGTCTTGAGCAGATCCACGGGTTCATTAGCCTCCACATCGCCTCGACGAATCTCCGATGGATTTATGTGTCTTGTTGGCCCCACAACAAGACATCAATTGGGAAGAGATCACTCCAGCTGTTCCATGTTATGGTCATTGAGAATGCGCCTTTTCTAGAAGGTCCAACAAAAATCAGGGTCATTGACGCGCCGAAATTGACAGCGTTGGTGTACTCGTCTGCCAAATTCTTCGAACTCTTTATTGGATCCGTAATCGTTCAGGTACATAACTCATCTTCTTCTCCGTCTTCTAGCAATTCCCATTTTTAAATTTCTTCTTGATGTATTTACGACCGTCTTCCAGAAAATGATTCCCACAAGCTTGACCCAGTCCATGCGCATAAAGGAAGATCTTAGCACTAAAATCTATCGCCCCAATCTGGATCAAGTTGTTGGATTCCTTACATGCTTTCCATCCACGGAGAAGCTACTCATCAAGGTGAAACTTCTTTCCTATTAGTAAACGGTAATCACAACGTAGCTCAATTTTTTTGTAATTTTCCCAAATTACGATGACAAGTGTAGTGTTCAAAACTATATCTACGCACTGCACCGAAAGAAATGTTTTTAGTATTTTCTCTCACGTGATCACCTGCATCATTTTTATACTGTACTACTATAGTAGCCTAGGCTAGTCATAGTGGAAAGTAACTTAGAGTACTCCAGTAACTCTATGGTTACCCTAAGGGCAAGTACTACCTCCGTCCTGGTTTACTCTTCCAATTTTGTACTAGTATCAAAATTGGACCATAGATTTAACGGACAAAATGTTAATGCATGTCACTAAGAACTATATCGTTGGATTCGTATTTGAACATAATTTCAAATGGTGTAATTTTTAGTGACATGCATTGGCATTTTCTTAGGTAATTCTATGGTCAAAATTTTATACTAAATACGAGGTACTATTCCCTCCGTCCCAAAATTCTTGTCTTACATTTGATTAGATACGGATGTATCTAACACTAAAATGTAACTAGATACATCCGTATTTAGACAAATTTAAGTCAAGAATTTTGGGACGGAGCGAGTACAAAAGTGGGCTATGTAGGCCAAAACATGTGCCAAATTCACTTGTGATGCATTTGGCATCGATGCCCCTCCATTGCTCACCTAGTGCCCCAATCTGGATCATCTACTTTGCTCCGGTGCCAAATTAACTCACGCAATGAAAAAAACACTGCATGGGAGAGAGAGAGAGGACCGAGGCAATAAAAAACACTTGTTTGGGAGAGTGAGAGGCTGGTGTAGTTGGTTTGATTGATTTGTTTATACATGTGGGTCTGTGTGCACAGCGGTGCCAACTCTCTCACATCACGAGAGCGGTGCCAAAATCTTTTGATTTGACATTGATGCGTATTATGTGGCACACTTTTGCGAAATATGGCATCGGCCACATAGTGGAAGGCAACAAATGCCCAAGCTCTTCACGTGCTCCTAGTTAAATGAGAGGAAACAGAAAGATAGAGAGAGAGAGAGGGAGAGAGAGAGAGTGAAACAATATCACTAGCCAGCCAACCCTATCGTATGAGCGAATGATATTGGTACCTCTTGATGACACGGCAATCTTATGCAGCCAGCTGCTCTAATATGTTCTCTTCTTTTGCAGATAAAAAAAGACCCGAAAGTGAAAAATGTGCTGCACTATAACAATCTCATCAAATGCCTTGATCTCCATCGTATAGAAATTAATTTGATCGACTATCGAGGCAGCACATCTGAGATTAAATTGGCCAGGTTCTTTGTTCTGGAGGCAAGTGTGCTCAAGGTAATGAGGTTTGGCGTTCTCTGGCGCAACAATGAATGGTGTGCTGATCACATAAGCGTCTAAGCCTAAATGACAAAGTCTCCGAAGCTGAATTTGTTTTGAAACATCAAGTGGCGAGAGACTCGAAAACTTATTTGCCCATTAGTGACTTGTCAAGGCGGTGGATTTTAGTTTGTGCGATAACGCTGCATCCACCTAAAGTAACGAAAGTTCTTACGTAAACTTCCTAGTAATTCCCTCTTCCTAGGTGCAGCATTACTCTAACATTTGTAATATCAGTTTGAAACTTGTAATATTGCCGTGTCCTATTCCTATGTTTTCAAAATCCTGCGAATCAAACAAGTCCTGAGTTGGTGATGATGTTGTGCCTCCCATCTTTCACCAATAGCCGTCGGATCTAGATCTGGCGCATACAAACCAAGCTTCTCCATTTTTGCAGAAAGATGCCCGCACTTGTTCCCTATTTACAAACAACTCCTTGTCTCTCACAATCAGCCTTATCTCCTCCCCACGACATCTAGAAGGCCGTGGAAAAATCTTGGTGTTCTGTGCAATGCACGGGCATCTAAGCATGGGAAATTATGTCGAACAGGGCTAGTTGTAAGCAGGCTAGCTCTACAACCATGATGATAGTATTTGCAGACGGTGAGGCTGACTATGGTATGCCAAACATGGCGCCTATACTCAGTGTCATCTCCGGTAGCGAGGTCTTGTCACTTCACCGTGAGGAGCAACACGTAATAATTTGACCAGCAGGCAAGATGAAGGCTAGTACTCCTAGAATTACTACATTGGTAGTACTACTACTAGTACTAGTAGCACCACCGTCTGGATTTAGTATTTGACTAGCAATATCTAGTAATGCATGTCACAAAAATGTACTACTCCCTTTGTAAATAAATACTATGGTGACAACCTCTTGATGCCTTCGGTGGCCCCGAGATCGCCGCCGCCGCTTGAGAATGTCCACCTCGAGTCGCGCTTCGCCACAAGCGCCTCCGGCGCAACCGAGACACCATCGACATAATCACCCACGCTCTGGCGCATGCAAGAGGAGGACGATAGGATGCTGGCCTTCTTGCACCGCAGGGCAATCTTGGACGGCACTGTTCAGAAGCACGTTGAGCTCGCCGCCAACGCCGCTGCTCCTCATAGGTCAGTTGGTGACCCGGCGCACTAGGGCATGAGGATGTCGTTGATGGATCCGTATGTATTTTTATCTTTCCGTCAAATCCATGTAGTAGTATATGATACTACAGTAATTATCTTACCTTTCGCATCAACTTCATAATTTTCGTCGCGTACTCCATGCATGAGCGGCGCGAGAACCAAACTTCTCATTACTCTATCGATCGCGCCATGGAGCGAACCAAATTTTACAAATTCACGAGTTTAAAGGAAAAAGCCTGCCGTGTTCGCGTCGCACCCCCACACGGTTGGTCCCGCACGCCGCTCAAGCGGGAATGCATGCGGTGTTGCATTTTCACTTACAAGTGGGACCGTAGTTGAGCAAACCGACTATCAGAAAACCCCCATGCCGCCCACCACGTGATGTCTGAGAAAACAGGAGGGAGAAGAGATGGCTGTAGCACGGACTCCAAGAAAATTGGTGTCGGATGGGACTCGTGTGGGTGGCGTGTGGCGTACTGCTAGACGTGAATGCTAGTTATGGCCCACGCCACCCCACTATATCGAGCCTATATCGAGGTACAACAAATTCCCTGCAGTCCGTGCTCAGCACTCATGTATCTCTCTTCTCAGCCAGCCAGCGGACGCGCGGAGCCCATCGTCTGTTTGCTCACATGCGGTCCCACATGTCAGTGAAAACGCAAGCAGACCCACTGAAGCTGCCATCTTTCACCTCGACGTGCTGGTGATGAAAAACAAATCCAAGAAAGATCTTCGATGGCCGCATTTGGAGTTACTCAGGAGTAGTAAGATTCTATTTACAGTTTAACCCAAGATGCACATCTCGTGGCTTCAACTACCAGTCTATTTTGTTTCATGACACAACCTGGATGCTGGATGTCCCATGTGTCGGAAAAAGGAGGAAGAACCCGACCAAATCTTCGTTTGTGATCTCGGATTAGACTAGTTGTGCTAACTTAAAAAATTTATTGTGTACTCCCTCCGTTCCAAAATACTTGACTTCCATTTGTCCAAAAATGGATGTACCTATATACTAAAACATGTATAGATACATATATATTTTGACAAATAGAAGGCATGTATTGTGCAACGGAGGGAGTAGAATGGATGCAAGTTTTTGTATTGGGAAGAAGAGTACATCCATATATCGATAGAGCGCAATTTAGTAGATGTTCTATCACTTTTAGCTAGCACAGAGGATATAGATGAGATTAGTGCACTTGTTGATACTCCTACTTGGTATGCGTGTTGCTGCTTAGACGCAGAGAAAAACGGACCGGAGGGAGTACTAGAATAGAGGCTAGACATGAGACTAGATGCGAGGAAGCAACGTCTACTTCTTTACACTCGAAGAAGAAAGAAGCACGCAAGATCGAGCCTCCGCAGATCAACAACGAATGCATCGAGAAGGCACTAATCCAACTTACAGGAGTAGTAAAATGTATTTTTGTGGTTCTTGTTTTATTTTGTCTTGGTTTTCTAGTCAAAATTATCGTTGGAGTTCGTGCAAAACGGAGGTCCGTTTGGTGTCGTGCGTTGCAGTTGGCCTTACAAGTGGGACCACAGTTAAGGAAACCGACTATCGGCAAACCCCCACCTCGCCCACCGCGCGATGGCTGAATTAGAGAAACGATGAGGTTGAAGAGATTGCTCTAGCACGGACTCCAAGAAATATGGTGTCAGGTGGAAGTTGTGCTGGTGGCGTGTGCCGTACTCCTGGACGTGAATGCTTGTTCTGACCCATGCCACCCTACTACTACTACTACTACTATATAGTACTACTGGTATCGAGGATTCGAGGTGCTGGTTACGTAGTACAATATGGCTACAGTAAAAACACCTGCACGACGCGCGAAGCATGTGAAGCTAGTACAAATAGTGATCTACTATTGTCGATTGGCCTCATCCGATAACCTGTTGCAATGCACGTACAATTATGTATTCGGAAAATATTTTTTTGCCTCGTCGCACCACTCACTCACAGAAGCAACTCGAAAGCCATTCATAAATTTAGTAAGTTTATCACAGGCATATCATTTTATTACATACAACAGGTCATCAACCCACATCGACAACGAGGATACATTATAAATACTAAAGTTTTCACCACACAACAAATAACAAGCAATGAAATGAACTTCAACTCAACCATTCCTCGGCGTTGGAAACGCTTGCTTTGAACCACAAGTGATTCTCTGGGACGGGCCATCCATTGTCTATCTGGAGACCAACGCAGGACTGATCATCCAGGCTGAAGCGTCCTACTATATCAGTACCAGGGTAGGGAACCACCCAAATGTCTGAGGTATAGACACCGTTGCTTCTCATAAATGGTAGTAACGTTGTGTCAACAGCAGTTGGATCGCCTTTCACCATCATTGGATAGTTTTGTCCAAGGAAGAGCGAGTTTTCTCCAAGACTATAAATTCTATACCAGGGAGAAGGAGTTGGCGCTAGCACACTAGTATCCATCCCAAATACCATGCAACGGGTGTTGGAATAGGTCGGAGAGTGCGACCATGGGAGACTACACCGCTTCCTTAGCGATAACATCATCGATGGGCTGTATACACACGAGAAGAGGTGATCCATCGAATTAGTTGCGGGCACCAAATAGTATATGGGCGCTGCTCGTCCTCATGCTCGTGATCATCACCATCATCATCTCCCCTTGGTTATAAAAATCTTCAAGTATAGGTGGTGGAATGTTCACAGGACCTTGGAAACACAAGAAGAAGGTTAATTAGTAAGGCTGGCCATAGTGGGGGTAACATAAGTAGTATCATGCACTTGGGACTCGCAAACATGCTTATGTGGCAGGCAATTAAGGAAGAGAGAGATGGTTATAGTAACATAGGTAGATACCGTAAAATAATAAATGTGATGCTACTATGTGTCATGCATGGCAATAAATGAGACCACCTATGATACTAATCGAAGATACTATGCACTAAAGGGAAGCTTGCTAACCCGCATGCATGTGGATGAAACAATTATAATTACGGTGGAAGACAAACGTACCGAAACAACGAGGATGCCATGCAAAAACAGTGCCACGAGTGGTGGCAGCAAACACAAGGCCCTCGTATTGAATTGCATCACAGTACTCATCCGTGTACAGAAACTGATTTTTGAGTAATATCTATCCAGTCAAACCACTGAGGACGGCAACAAGCTTGTCGAAGATAGCAACAACTTCATAATTGTTGTAATTCCAAGAGCGGTTGGGGACTCGAGAAATTGCTATCTTCCGTAGAAGACAGTCACCATGATTGTATTTGAACGTGCGTACAATACCGGTGTGCTCAACCTGTGGGCAGTCTGCTGAGATTTTTGGAAGTGGAACCCGGTCACGAGTGTACACATTCACAAGTTCCCACTCGCAGTTGACCCAATGTAAACAACTCAATCTCCATTTGCGCCTGCCCAAGCCTTGCCCTCAAACGATGGCATCTTAACATCATACGTATCATTATCAAGCGGCATCAACTTGCACAGGGCGAGGCCTCCGTCGTGACGGTGCCAGACATCAGGGTCACGACAAAGAAGATAGGGGAGATCAAACCGCTCCTTGACTCTTGGGTTCCTTGTAATGATGTTATTAGTTGAGTCGAGAATGGGCTTGAACGAACATGCCATGCTAGCCGAGGTGATTACGTCGCACCGATCAATGAGTTCCTACACCATGTCATCTTTCAGATCGGGGCAAGAATAACAGGGTCGTTTCCATCCTGTTCCCTCCATGGAGAAGACGATCGAACAATGGCAGAAGAAAGGGTGAAGGGCTGAAGAAAAATGGAGGAGGGAGAAGAAGAGCGTGCGACAGCAGTTCCAAATCGAGAGGGAAAGGCGAAGAGTCGGTGGACGGTTGCCGGTTTGCCACGGTTCACGAAGGGGCGCCCCGGCCTACACGTCGGTTCGGAAATACTCCTACTACTCGCCGTCGTCTCACTGATATGTGGAACGGGACCACATGTCAATGAAACATGGTGTGTAATTTCTCGTGAAAAATGCGATCTGGCCGCGTTGGCCCGAGGTGCCGCATTAGTTATCGACCTTTATTTTTTTAATGGCGTGCCGTTCAGTTTTGAAACACGACTAACTGGTACTGTACGCAGAGAAAATATAAACTACTCTACCACTACTCCGCCTCCAGTACTAGTAGTATAAAGAAGATATATAGGCTAGAGCTTCAGCGCTTTCTTGCCAAGGGTTGCCCACTTGCTTCTCACACTACCACCCTCTCTCCAGATCTAAAAATGACGGCCCCTCTCTCCCTCCTCACTGGTGGTCATAGATCCGCCGTGGAAGAAAAGGACGTGCAGCGTTGGCGCACTCGTTGTCGGCGAGCGAGGTCATGCACTGATGACAAGGCCGTGCTCTCAGACCTAGCGCCCGCACGGGATGGCCTCCGTCCCCAAGCTCGCTGCCGTAGTGTGTGCGGAGGACGACGACCACGAGCGTAGCCACTTCCCGCTGACCCTCAGGTATGCTACCTCTTTTCGAACCATACCCTTATTCTATTGCCCCATCTGGCACGTCGTTGCATATGGATCTTTTTCCACTCCACCATCTTCCCAATTTGCTATCCTCTGCTCTGCTGGCCACACAGCGAAAACCATAATTTGCACTATTAAAGGAAACCCTACTTCATGCAGACTAATGCATGTGCGGGTTGAATAAGGAAAGGAAGGAGACTGTCTTGTCCAAGAGAGTAGGCATCGAACCGCATCTAGGTTGAAAAGGGAAAATCAGTAGCTAAGGAACGAGTCTCGTGTCTCTTGGTTGAAGAAGGGTAGAAAGGCATGACAACGCAATAGAGAATGACAGGTCGATCGGTTTGTTGTCCTCACATAGGAAAAAGGTGGCTAAAGAGAACAAAAATGGGATGTAATCCATATATGCTGCCTGGATATTTGTTGCTCTGGGCAACCATACCTCCCTCACCACTCTGCGTCCGTGGAGGTACATCGTACTGGTGCGCCCACTGTCTGAATGGGCCTCCCATGCTCTTATTGCCACTTTTTTTGCTATTAGTATAACGCCAGCAGTCAAGTCAAGCAATGCTACTGCTAAAGTGATGCCACATTTAACTAATGCCGCTCTTAGTCTAATGCCACAGATAAATTTAAGCAGCGCCCTTTAATGTCACTGGATCATTTCAGGGTTAACGGTTGATTGTGGATGTATTAAAGATTTTTCAGCTAAGGCATTCTTATGCTATTGCACAGCCAGTATACCAACGATGAAACTTGTTACTACCTTCAGATTTTTGCACTGTTAATGCTTATAGATTACATACCTCACTTTCATGAGATAAGTTAATTTTTTTGTATAGTGTCACCAAAATGCCAAGGCGCTGATGTCATTTTATTTTGGTTAAACTGCACAGACAATTATGAATACAAGAGGAAAGATCAAGAGTGGGCACCTCCTCCTCCGCTGTTCTCTTGATTTGTTCGATCAAGTTTTTATGTTTGATCGATTATCAAGATTGGGATAGCAATTTTTAAGGTCCCCCTGAGTTCGAAATGATATTTACCTTGGAGGTACATGGTTTGCAATTTTTTTATACTATCATTAATTAGTAATGCTAGTTACCTTCAGACTTCCGTATTTGGTTTAATGCTCATGCACAGCTAGTATACCAATGCTGAAACTTGTTACCTTTACATTTGGTATTGTTAATTCTTATAGAAATCTTCGAGTGCTACAGTTTATTGAAATCTGTAGTAAAACCATTGTACTGTACCCTGTAATAAACTAACTACTCTACTGTTGCACTAGCCACTGGATTTGTGTATATTTGTAGTATTCGAATGGTGTTGCATTAGCGTATGGACATAAATAAAGTGTGTCAAGCTTTCCCAGATATGTGCTCAAGAAAACTACTACATGTTTTTCTAAATACAAGACGTTTGGGTACTTTAAATTGAACTGCGAAACGTCTTATATTAAGGAACAGAGGGTGTAGAGTTCACTCAAATTATCCCGGTAAAGCTAGTCACACCTTTGTTAAAATTAATGTTAATTATGTTATCGGAGGAGGTCTGTATGTTTGTCTCTAATGCCTGTCTACTACATACCCGACATCATGATGTAATGTTAAGTCATTTCCTTTTGTACAGTGTCACTAAATTGTCAAGGCGGTGATGGCATTTTATTTTGGTAGAACTGCACAAAATTTTCTTAAAAGAAGAGGAAAGGTCAGGAATGGCTCATTTTTTCAGAAAAAACTATGTATGCCTTCCTGACATCAGCCGCTGTTGCTTTATTTATTCCTTCAAACAGATGGTTAGAAACAGTCTTGCTACCTTTTCCCATTAAGAAATTGGAATGCTTATATTTGTGAGTCTATGCTTCAACTAGTGCCACTTTTATAGTAATCACACTTTCAATATCTATGCAAACAGGGATGCTCGATTTTAGTGGAGCTGCACAAAAGTCCAACTGGTTCAACATTAGGAGCATGTTTTTTCCAAACCTTTATATCCAATTGGTGGCACTATGAGCTATTCATTACGAAGGTACATGGTTTGCTACTATCTTGCTACTCTTTTTGTCACTAGATAGTAATATTACTCCCTCCGTCCCATAATGTAAGACATTTTTTGACACTAGTGTAGTGTCAAAAAACGTCTTACATTATGGGAGGAGGGAGTAGTGGTTTGCATGTGAATTTATTGGCAGGGTGGACCTACATTGGAGGTGCAGGACAGGATTCAATGATTGGATGCACAATTTCGGTTGTATCGATTTCACCTCTTCCATCACTGTGAACATGGTGTGGTATATGTTTACTAGCTGCTTGATATTTGTGCAGACAGAGATGTCTGCCCGTTGCTATTTGGCAAACAAATAAAGTGTCCGCAATTTTGGTTGAACTGCACAAGAGAATAGTATAGTCACTTGCATGCGATTGCCATTTGAAAATAGACAAAAGATTGGATAGTCACTTCATGGACTGCAGAAAAGTAATCTTGTACTATTTATCGCCAACACTAGGTGCTTCATTGCTTTGGTCTGATTATACAATGGGCATCATTTTCCCTAAGTTAAAGTTTGTATTCCGAAAATAGTCTCGCGGTGTGATCGAGATAAGACCAAATCATATTGCAGTGGATGTTCCTCCATCATGTGTGGTTCATTCTCATGGTTCCAGTTGTTGGTGAAACCACTTACGTTTGCAAGAGGAATTGTAGACTTCACAAACAAATTTGTCTTTCAGTCTGTACTGAATATTGGCCAAGAGAAGCATCCATGTTAGTAGGAAGAACAGATGTTTTTTCTAGATCATTGCTTTTGGAGCTACATATTTGTATATGAACTGTGAATCATTGAGATGCATTAACATGTTGATCTTATGTATGGGAATCGTACTAGTTAGTTTAGTTGCGACGCAAGATCCGAAGTAGCTGATCTTTGCTTTTGGAGCTACATATTTGTATATGATCTGTGAATCATTGAGATGCATTACAGTTACTTATTTCTGTTCGCTCAGTGTTTAAAAGTTACTGATCGATCACTAGCTAGGCTGCAAATGCGCTCCTGGCAGTTTTATTTGCGACGCAAGATGCGAAGTGGCAGTTTTTTGAATAAAAATGCCTACCTTTGAAGAAAACGACAAGCTACACTATCGATTCTACATGAATAAAAATGCCTACCTCTGACTATCAATCCTACACGGATAAATAGCGGATCACGCACGTACTACCTCCTTTCCGGTTTGCAAGGCTCAATTCAAGAAACGACCTACTCGATCCTACACGAATAAATAGCGGATCACGCACGTACTAGTACCTCCTTTCCGGTTTGCAGGGCTTAATTCAAACCTCTCACCAACCAAGGTACTCCCTCCGTCCGGGTTTATTAGTCCCGTGAGCAAAGCAGCAAGACCAAGGCATGGCAATAATTAACAGCATGCAGAAGTTTAAGCCTAATTAATTCCAGTGGTTTAAGTGGCTGCATGCGTGCCTCGGCTGCGACTCGTTGCATGCTGCTTCGCGTACTGCCTGCGAGCGATTCTGAGTGCCTGCATGCAGCCGGCCATAATTAAGGCAGCAAACTGATGCGAAAAAGATACGCTTTAATTTTTGCGGGCTTTTTAAATCCGTGAAATCATTATTGACAAGGAGGGAGATGATTCGAGTGCACTCATTTGACCGCCATGCCGGCGTGCGACCCAGACGGGACGGGACGGCATAGTCACAATTTCAGTTTCCCTAGTTTTCCACGGCAAGCAGACGCGCTAAGCCATTATGCATTGAATTCCGATGACGGTCGCACTACCTTCCCCCTATAAGTACTGTTTCCCGGCCTTCTCCAGTGCCACCGTGACCCAACTCGCCATATCCTCATAAGCCCCCACCGGCCCGACGTCGCTCTCCACATCCGCCATGCCCCCGCCTGTCCGCGGTAGGCGACGCCGGAGGCGGTCACCGCCGGAACTAGTGTTCGGTTTTTCACCGGAAGGCAGACGGAGGGAGGAGGCATTCTATCTGTCTTTACATGGCAATGCGCAGATCGAGGAGTTGTTGGAGCGCGACCGCATGGCAGAGGAGCAGGAGTTGTTGGAGCGCGGCCTCCTGGAGGAGGAGCAGCGTATCACCGATTTGCGCCGCCAGGACATGGAGCAGCAGCGCACCGATGCTCTGAGTCGCGAGCAGAGCGCCCGCAACTGGGCCGACTACATGGAGGCCGGCGCCCGGCAAATAGCCCTGGAGGCTGACGGGCACGCACGCGTTCGTGACGCCGATTTCTACTACCATCTCGTCAAGTGGGTTTCCCGCTTGGAAGCCGAAGCTTCGGTGGACCACGCCGGCATGGAAAGGGACAACGCGCGCGAGCAACGCGGCCTATCGCACCTCTGGCAAGTCCGGCGAGGCCGCAGGGACGCCGGTGCGGCGTTTAGCGTGTACCCCGGCATCGTCTAGTTAGCTAAGAGTAAGTTAGTACTTGTCTAGTGGGAGTAGATAGTTAACTTGGCTATGATGGTTGTCAGCGTGGAAGTTCGATTACTCTATATGTGGATCGGACTGTTACTTTGCTCTCAATGTTGAACTTTCCGTTTGAGCGTATGGAATGGGCTGTTATTTTTTAAATGGGTTGTATTTGTCCTCCACGGGTTTAGAGGCTGACTTCTTGGCCTAGCAAGTTGGCGCGTACACAATCGGGAGATGATTGTGCGTGGAGAGGATGACAGCGAGGACCCGCCAAGGTCATGGCGATGCGCAAGCAAGTGCCTCCTTATTTCAAGCCAATAAAAAATGGCTCCTCCTAGTGGATTTCGACATCCGGGTCCCATGCCATTGTCAACATAGTCAATAAGCGAGAGAATTACTGTGAGCGGTGACACGAGGGACCCAAAGAGCTCACCCAGTTATTTTTGTTTTGGGTTAATTTGATAAATGCCTCCGAGAAATGCCATTGCAATTTCCAAACTTTGAATAATGCCATTTCATGCCATTTCTAGTGGCATTTTTTGAAGTCTGGAGTGGAGTTTTTCAAATTTTGCAAACTGCAGTGGCATTTTTCAAAGTTTGCAAAAATTGCAGTGGCATTTTTCAAAGTTTGGAAATTGCAGTGGCATTTTTATGAATCGCCATAATTGGAGTGGCATTTATCTAATTTGTTTTTGAGACGGAACAGGGTGTCAACTGGGCTCTGTGGGACACTCTGGCCTGTCTAGACAGTCTTTTCTTTTATGTTTACCACAGACCAGCCCAGTAGTTTTTTTCTTTTGAAAATGGCTAGCCCAGTTTTTTTGTGATTTGTCAAGTAAGTCACTTTATCACGCCTGTTGGGCTGCAAATCTTTCAAGACGAGGAGAGCTTCATTCTGCTGGCCGAGAAAATGACCTATCAGTAATGAGAAATGGGTTGTACATTTTTAAAACACATCAAACCGGCAAATAGTTTCAAATATCTTTTTTCATTTCGAGATTTTAAATTGCATTGATTTTTATGCGTGGACGATTTATTGGATTTTATATTGATATACATTTATTTTTAAAATCAGTCTGAATGTGACTCGAAATTTTGGGATTAAAAATAGTTCAGACCGCACCGACATATGCAAAATTTCGTATAATTTTTTAACCGTGGACACAATATGGGCTGTAATGCTAACAAAAAGAATATGGGCTCCAAAGAAACCCGTAAGAATTAGCAAATGGGCTGTAAACTATTTGAAATAATGGCAGATGGGTTGTATGTTGTTTTCCACATATTTGTGGATTTCCACAGATGGCATGTATATTGTTGGATGTCCATCGAACAGCCGTCGTGCTTCTTCAATCTCTGCTCTTCCTGCTCCAGCCGCTCAAACAAGTGCCGGTGGGACTGCCTGCTCCCTCCTCCCCGTGGCCGGCTGTGCTGCCGCGCAGGCCTCACCACCCCACCGTACTCCTATCGCAGGCCTCACCGCCCCATCGTACACACCCGGAGGATCAACCCTAGCCCTTCTAGCCAGCTCATGAGACACGCGATTCGAATCACGCGCACAATGCTCAAAACTAACATGGCCAAAATTATTACAAATCTCAAAGCAATCATTAAGAATAGGGGCCGCTACTGAATTAACTAAAATGCCTCCTTATTACGTGCAAAATAATGATTCCTCCACCTGACAGCTAGGACCCACAGGAAGGGCCTCTGTATCTCACGAAAAAATGTTCCCCCCGCTGACAGGTCAGACCCATCAGCTATATCTTCGCACGCAAGGAAGTGCCTCCTTATTACGCCCAAAAAAATGAATACCCCCTGCTAGCTGGGACCCACCATATTGTTAGGCTGACTTGTGGGCCTACTAAGTTGACGGGGACGGAGGGCTTTGTCAACTTAGTCAATACTCCAGTGACCGTATGATGTCCATCAAACGGCCATAGTGCTTCTTCAACCTCTTGTCTTCTTGCTCCAGCCGCCCAAAGCAGCGCCGGTCATGACGCCTGCTCCTGCCTCCCGTGGCCCGGCTCTGCGTCGTCCCCTTCCTAGGCCTCGCCGTCGTCCACCGCCGTGGTGCTCTCGGCGCGGCGTGGTCAATGTGGTCAACGACCGACTTCCATCGGAAGAGTACTGTACGTGGAGAGGCTGACAGCTGGGTCCATGGCAGCCGCAAGGAAATGCTCTAGGTTAATAGGTTAGTCCCAAAAATCATATAAAATAGCATATTAATGCATATAAAACATCCAAAACAGATAATATAATAGCATGGAACAATAAAAAATTATATATGTTGGAGCTGTATCAACAGCCATGAGCATTCTCTCCCCATGTCCGCAAGCGTCCGATCGCCTCCTTTATGGTCATGTCGTCAATGTTGTAAAGCTGCTCGAGCGTACCGATGATGTACGTGAATTTATCAGTCATCGAACCGAAAAATTTCTCCATGATCTCGGCTTCCTCAAGCTTCATACCAAGCGCGCGGATCTCTCCCACCAAAGTAGTCAAACGCATGGCGTAGTCGTTCACCAATTCAGTTTCCTCCATCTACAACTTGCGAAATTGGCGCTTCAAAAATTGTGCCCGAGCCTGTGTGACGCAATATTCTCCAATCCTCATCTCTTTGAGTGTGTTCCACACCTCTCTAGCTATCTCAAACTCCGCCAATGTCATCAGCATGGAATCCGGCAAAGACTAGGCTATGGTGACCATGGCACCTTGGTCGCACTCCTCGTCGACGTCGTTGGTCGTGATTGCCTGCCACACTCAGAGGGTTCGGAGAATAATCTTCACTGCCCACACGCTGTAGTTGGTGTCGGTGAGCATCGGGTACTGGACGGGGATGTTGCGATGCGCCAGTACATTGCCACCACCCGTTCCAGCACCATGGGTTGCTGACTTGCCGCCTTTCTTCACCTTGTTTCCGTTCATATTCGCCTTGGAACCACCGTCACCGGACTTGACCGACTCGTAGTCGTTGTCCGTCATCATCGTAGATCTTCAAGGCTCTGATACCAATGTTGGCTTTTGATCACGGGATCAATTTACCCAAAGCTGTAGCAGCACGTACATGCACTAAGAAGCACTCAGGTAGGCTGCTTGATCGATCCCTGTCGTACGTGCAAGTCTTGCCGTAGACGTACGTACACACGAACTTGAGGCTGGTGATACGTCCATTTTGCATCATGTTTTCCTACTGTTATTTATATTGTTTTTATGCATAATAATGCCTTTTGGAGTAATTCTTATGCCTTTTCTCTCATAATATGCCAGGTCCACATAAAGAGGGAGAATACCGGCAGCTGGAATTCTAGGCCTGAAAAAGCTACGTCAGACTACCTATTCTACACAACTACAAATGAGCTGAAACTTTACGGAGATTTTTCATGGAATATATAAGAAATAATGGAGCAAATAAGTACCATAGGGGGTCACCAGGTGGACACAGCCCACTTGGGCATGCCAGGGATCCCAGGCACGCCCTGGTGGGTTGTGCCCTCCTCGGCCCACCTCCGATGCCCCTCTTCTAGTAGAGAAAATAAGGACAGGACTTTTGGGATGAACCGCCGCCGTCTCGAGGCGGAACTTGGGCAGGAGCACTTTTGCCTTCCGGCGGAGCAATTCCGCCGGGGGGAACTTCCCTCCCGGAGGGGGAAATCATCGTCAGCATCATGAGCAACAAATCTCCCATCTTGGGGAGGGCAATCTCAATCAACGTTTTCAACAACACCATCTCCTCTGAAACCCTGGTTCATCTCTGTGTTCAATCTTTGTATCGGAACCTTAGGTTGGTGCTTGGGGGTGACTAGTAGTGTTGATTACATCTTGTAGTTGATTGCTATATGGTTTATTCGGTGGAAGATTATATGTTCAGATCCATTATGCTATTTAATACACCTCTGATCTTGAGCATGATTATTATTTGTGAGTAGTTACTTTTGTTCTTGAGGTCACGGGAGAAATCTTGTTGCAAGTAATCATGTGAAATTGTTATGTGTTCGATATTTTGATGGTATGTATGTTGTGATTCCCTTAGTGGTGTCATGTGAAGGTCGACTACATGACACTTCACCATATTTGGGCCTAAGGGAATGCATTGTGGAGTAGTTATTAGATGATGGGTTGCGAGAGTGACAGAAGCTTAAACCCTAGTTTATGCGCTATTCCATAAGGGGCTGATTTGAATCCAAAAGTTTAATGTTATGGTTAGATTTATTCTTAATACTTTTCTCGTAATTGCAGATGCTTGTGAGGGGGTTAATCATAAGTAGGAGGTTTGTTCAAGTAAGAACTGCACTGAAGCACCGGTCCACCCACATATCAAATTATCAAAATAGCAAACACAAATCAAACCAACATGATGAAAGTGACTAGATGAAATTCCCGTGTATCCTTAAGAATGCTTTGCTTACCATAAGAGACCGTTTTGGCCTCTCCTTTGCCTCAAAAGGATTGAGCTACCTTGCTTCCATTTTGTTACCATGTCATTATTTGCTCGTTACAAATTATCTTGCTATCAAACTACTTGTTACTTATAATTTGAGTGCTTGAAGACAATACCTTGCTGAAAACCACTTGTCATTTCCTTCTGCTCCTCGTTGGGTTCGAGACTCTTACTTATCGAAAGGACTAACATTGATCCCCTATACTTGTGGGTAATCAAGGCTCTTTTCTGGCACCATTGCCGGGGAGTGAAGCGCTCTTGGTAAGTGGAAATCGGTAAGGAAATTTATTACTATGTGTTGAAAATAATTGTCTCTTGTTACTATGGTGAACAATCCTTTCAGGGGTTTGTTCGGGGTATCTTCACCTCGATTGGAACCACTATTAGTTACCCATCAACCCACTGCACCTACTGAAAATATTGGGTATGAAATTCCTTCGGGTATGATAGAACAACTGCTAGGTAATCCTTATGCAGGAGATGGTAACGAACATCCTGATATGCACTTGATATATGTGGATGGAATTTGTGGATTACTTAAGCTTGCAGGTTTACCCAGAAATGATGCTAAGAAGAAGGTTTTCCCTATATCTTTGAAGGGAAAAGCATTGGCATGGTATAGGCTATGCAATGATATTGGCTTTGGAATTGGAATCGATTGAAATTGGAATTTGATGAAAAGTTTTATCCTATGCATCTAGTTCATCGTGATCGGAACTATATATATAATTTTTGGCCTCGTGAAGGAGAAAGTATCGCTCTAGCTTGGGGGAGGATTAATTCGATGTTATATTCATGCCCTAATAATGAACTCTCAAGAGAAATTATCATTCAAAATTCTTATGCTCGGCTTTCTCATGATGATCGATCCATGCTCGATAATTCTTGTACTGGTTCCTTTATGAAGAAGACTATTGACTTCCTGTGGGATCTTTTAGAAAGAATTAAATGCAACTCTGAAGATTGGGAACTCGACGAAGGTAAAGAGTCAGGTATTAAGCTTAAGTATGGTTGTGTTAAATCTTTTATGAATACCCATGATTTTCAAAAGTTTAGCACTAAATATGGACTTGACTCTAAGATAGTACCCTCCTTTTGTGAATCTTTTGCTACTCATCTTGATCTCCCTAAGGAGAAGTGGTTTAAATATCACCCACCTATTAAAGACGAAACTAAAGAACCGGTAATATCTAAGGATGAAACTATTATTTATAATGTTGATCCAGTTGTTCCTACTGCTTACATTGAAAAACCACCTTTCCCTGTTACGATAAAGGAGCATGCTAAAGTTTCAACTGTGGTCAACAAAATTTATATTACAACTTCCAAACCTGCTGAACAAATCAAAGTAGAACCTAGTGTTGCTATGGTTAAAGATCTCCTAGTTGAAAATATAGATGGGCATGTTATTTACTTCTATGATGAAGCCGCTAGAATTGCCAAACCCGATGAAAAAGATAAACATAGACCTGTTGTTGGCATGCCTGTTGTCTCAGTTAAAATAGGAGATCACTGTTATCATGGTTTATGCGACATAGGTGCTAGCGTGAGTGCTATTCCTTTTACCTTGTATCAAGAAATTATGAATGATATGGTACCAGCTGAAATAGAAGATATAGATGTTACTATTAAACTTGCTAATAGAGACACCATCACACCACAGGATTGTTAGAGATGTTGAAGTCTTGTGTGAAAAAATAAAATATCCTACTGATTTTCTTGTTCTTGGTTCCCCACAAGATGACATTTGTCCCATTGATAGACCTTTCTTGAACACCGTTAATTCATGCTAAGATAGATTGTGATAAACAAACTGCCGATGTTAGTTTTGGTGATGTGTCTTATGAGTTTAATTTTCTAAGTTCAGTAGAAAGCATCATAAGAAATAATTGTCTAGTAAGGATGAAATAATTGGTCTTGCTTCTATTGCCGTGCCTCCTACTAATCCACTAGAACAATATTTGCTAGACCATGAAAATCATATGCATCTGCATGAAAGAAATGAAATAGACAAAAAAAAATCTTTGAACAACGTCCTCTGCTTAAACACAATTTGCCTATTGAAACTCTAGGAGGTCCTTCTCCACCTAAAGGTGATCCTATGTTGGAATTAAAACAATTGCCAGACACTTTGAAATATGCTTATGTTGATGAGAAAAAGATATATCCTCTTATTATTAGTGCTAACCTTTCAGAACATGAAGAAGAAAGATTATTGAAGGTTCTGAAGAAGCACCGAGCTGCTATTGGATATACTCTTTATGATTTAATGGGCATTAGTCCCACTCTCTGTCAGCACAAAATTAATATGGAACCTGATGCTAAACCCGTTGTTGATCACCAACGATGGTTGAATCCTAAAATGAAGAAAGTGGTAAGAACTGAAATACTGAAGCTTCTAGAAGCAGGTATAATCTATCCCATAGCTGATAGTAGATGGGAAAGTCCTATTCATTGTTTCCCTAAGAAGGGAGGTATTGCTCCTAATGATAAGAATGAACTCATTCCACAAAGAATTGTCACTGGCTATAGAATGGTAATTGATTTTGGAAAATTAAATAAAGCTACTAGAAAAGTGCATTACCCTTTGCCTTTTATTGATCAAATGCTAGAAACATTATCCAAGCACACACACTTTTGTTTTCTCGATGGATATTCTGGTTTTTCTCAAATACCTGTTTCACAACCTGATCAAGAGAAAACCACCTTTACTTGTCCTTTTGGAACTTATGCTTATAGACATATGCTTGTTGGTCTATGTAATGCACCTGCTACCTTTCAAAGATGTATGACTGCTTATTCTCTGATTTTTGTGAAAAGATTGTTGAAGTTTTCATGGATGATTTTCTCGTTTACGGAACTTGTTTTGATGATTGCTTAAGCAACCTTGATCGAGTTTTGCAGAGATGCAAGCAAACTAATCTTGTCTTAAATTAGGAGAAGTGCCATTTTATGGTTAATGAAGGTATTGTCTTGGGACATAAAATTTCTGAATGCGGTATTGAGGTGGATAAAGCTAAAGTAGATGCAATTGAGAAAATGCCATGTCCTAAAGATATCAAAGGTATTCGTAGTTTCCTTGGTCATGCTGGTTTGAGATTTATTAAAGACTTCTCTAAAAATTTCTAGGCCTCTTACGAATCTTTTACAAAAGGATGTTCCATTTGTTTTTGATGATGATTGTGTAGAAGCCTTTGAAACACTTAATAATGCCTTAGTTTCTGCACCTTTTGTTCAACCACCTAATTGGAACTTGCCTTTTGAAATTATGTGTGATGCTAGTGATTATGCTGTTGGTGCTGTTCTAGGACAAAGAGTTGATAAGAAATTAAATGTTATCCATTATGCTCGTAAAACTCTAGACAGTGCCCAACGCAATTATGCTACTACTGAGAGTGAATTTTTAGCAGCGGTGTTTGCTTGTGATAAATTGAGATCTTACATTTTTGATTCTAAAGTAATTGTTCACACTGATCATGCTACTATAAAATATCTTATGGAAAGGAAAGATGCTAAACCTAGACTCATTAGGTGTGTTCTTTTCCTATAAGCATTTGACTTACATAGCACTGATAGAAAGGGAGCTGAGAACCCCATGGTTGATAACTTGTCTAGCTTAGAAAGTATTCCTGATGACCCACAGCCTATTAATGATAGTTTTCCTGATGAACAATTAGCTGCAATAAATGTTTCTCATAATACTCCTTGGTTTGCTGAGTTTACTAATTACATCGTTGCTAAATACATACCACCTAGTTTCACATACCAACAAAAGAAAATTCTTCTATGATTTAAGACATTATTTTGGGATGATCCACATCTTCATAAAAAAGGAGTAGATGGTATTATTAGACGTCGTGTACCTGAGCATGTACAGGAACAAATCCTATGGAAATGTCACTCCGAAGCTTATGGATGGCATCAAGCGGGAGACAGAACTGCTCACAAGGTACCAATCTGGTTTTTATTGGCTACTCTCTTCAAGGATACCCGTAAGTTTGTTTTATCCTGTGATGAATGTGAAAGAATTGAAACATTGGTAAGCGTCAAGAAATTCCTATGAATTATTCACTTGCTGTTGAACCATTTGATGTTTGGGGATTTGATTGCATGGGACCTTTTCCTTCCTCTAATGGGTATACACATATTTTGGTTGTTGTTGATTATGTCACTAAGTGGGTAGAAGCTATTCCAACTAGTAGTGTTGATCACAACACCTCTATTAAAATACTTAAGGAAGTTGTTTTCCCAAGGTTTGGAGTCCCTACATATTTAATGACTGATGGCGGTTCACATTTTATTCATGGTGCTTTCCGTAAAATGCTTGCTAAGTATGATGTTAACCATAGAATTGCATGACCCTATCACCCTCAGTCTAGTGGTCAAGTTGAACTTAGCAATAGAGAAATAAAATCAATTTTACAAAAAACTGTCAATAGGTCCTGAAATAATTGGTCTAAGAAATTAGATGATGCACTTTGGGCCTATAGAACAGCACATAAAAATCCTACGGGCATGTCTCCTTATAAAATGGTTTATGGAAAAGCTTGTCATTTGCCTCTTGAATTAGAACATAAAGCATATTAGGCAATTAAAGAACTCAACTATGATTTCAAACTTGCCAGTGAAAAGAGGTTATTTGATATTACCTCCCTAGATGAATGGAGAACCCAACCTTATGAAAATGCCAAGTTATTTAAAGAAAAACTTAAGAGATGGCATGACAAAAGAATCCAAAAGCATGAGTTCAAGGTTGGAGAATATGTTCTTTTGTACAACTCTCGTTTCAGATTCTTTGCAGGAAAACTCCTCTCCAAATGGGATGGACCCTATGTTCTCGAGGAAGTTTATCAATCTGGAGCCATCAAAATAAATAATGTCGAGGGCACTAACCCGAAGGTTGTCAATGCGCAAAGAATAAAACATTATATCTCAGGTATGCCCATTAATGTTGAAAGCAATATTATCCAAACTATGACACCGGAAGAACATATAAAAGAAACCTTCCAGAATACTCCAGAATCGTGAAAAAAGATAAGGTATGTGATACAGTAAGTAAATGGATCCAAAAATCCGCCAAAATATTTTTTGTCCGTTTTGGAATATATCAAAAAATAGGAAAATAAGAAACAACCAGTAAGGCACACCTAGTGGAAACAAGACACCAGGGCACGCCTGGTAGCCAGGCGCGCCCAGGTGGGTTGTGCCAACCTCGGGTACCTTCCGGACTCCGTTTTCTTCCATTTGCTTCTTTCCCAAGATAAAAAAATCTTTACCTACCCCCCAAACCTATTGACCACCGTATCATGGAGAAATCTCATGTTTTCTTTTCTTGTTGTTTTCGGTCAGATTTATTAAGCCAGGCATCATGTCTTCTCCCTCCTCCAACAACATAGAAGAGGATGCTCGGTTGATGAAGATCGAGCTAAAGAGAGAAGAGCCCGAAGAAGCCTTCAAAGGGGAGAAGAGAAAGGAGGCCCCTGGAGATCGAGCGCCGGTGGTCGAGCAGGCCTTGCCCGCCGAGGAGGAAGAAGAACATATCCTAAAACCTTACTATGATCATCTTGCCCCCACTGAGATTGAAGCCTTTCGGATCATTGAAACGGTTCGTGCGCAAAATAAATATCTTACTCGTGAAAATACTCTGCTGCAAGAGCACATCACCTTCCTCCGGAGCGTCATCCATAGATTGGAGTATCTTCTGAGCAATAAGGATAAGATCACTGCTCCTTCATCACCACCACCTCCTTCTTCACCTACAAAGGAAAATTGATTATCGGGTATGGGCACTCCCCTTGGCTTGTGCCAAGCTTGGGGGACGTGCCCCGATATCGTATCACCTCCACTATCTTTTGCCTTTACTTATCTTAGCACTACAAAAAAATACACTTCCATGATGATACATGTTTGTCACAGTAGGTCGCGTTTTTTGTCATGCATGTACATCCATGAAGATTTTATGACAGATTCAATATAGTCATACATGTGTTGTCGTAGAAGTGTTCCATGACATTACCAAAATTATCATCACGGGAGTGTCCACTTCCATGACGATAAATCGCGCGTCACAGAAGTGCTTTCGTCAAGGGTGACCGACACGTGCCATCCACCGTAACGGAACGCCATTAAGCTATCGGGTCGGGTTTTGGATCCGATAACCCGTTAACAGCCCCAACCAATGGGGATTTTCCACGTGTAAAATCATCATTGGCTTGAGGAAACACGTGTCGGCTCATCGTTGGGACAGATGTCATCCACTCATTGGACATAAGCCGCCTATGATACGTCGACACGTGGCACGAACCAACAGAGGCCCATTCCTGTGAAAAGGCCGGCCCGTTTGACTTGGTCAAAAGGTGGCGGGCCGGGCCATGGAAAGCCTGTTAACGGCCTGTTCGCATATAGCCCATTTACAGCCCGCTAACCCAAGGCCCGTTACGCCCTATCCGAATTAGGCCCGATGGCGTCATCCGGCCATCCAATGTGATTCCAAATGTTTTCGCCGGCCCATGTATGGCCCTTGGCGTCTTCGGCCCATATGAGGCCCTATATAACTCTTGGCCTATTAACGGCCCGTGGTGAAACGGCCCGCAATGAACGATGTATCACTTTACACCCATTAACGGCCGTGGTAAAACCGGCCCGTAATGAACGATGTATCACTTTATACCCATTAAGGGCCCGTTATTGATTGGGCGTTTCCAGCCCATGTTATCTTTCGGCCTTCTCGAGCCCATTTATTCTTGGGCTCATTTCAAAGATTCGCTTACTTACGGCCCGTTCTCGCTATTTTACGCTTGTGGGCCAAATTCAGCCCGTGGTTATAGTCGGCCCGTTTGTGGTCCGTTAATACGTTGGGCCGTTTTCATAGCGTCATCAAATACGGCCTATTAACGATGGCCCGTTATGGTCGGCCCATGAACAGACGATTCCAACTCTAGCCCGTTTACGACCATAATGCGGCCTGTTATTGGCCCATGTTCGGCCAATCAATCATACGGCCCGTATAAGGCCCGTAGAAGGCCCACTATTTCTATGGCCCGTACAAGGCCCATTGTTTCTACTGACCCGTGAAGGCCCTCTCGCTTTCTCTGACCCGTAGAAGGCCCATCGCTTTCTACGACCCGTAGGAGGCCCAAAGTCGTCTGACAAAATATTAGCCCATGGTTATTGTGGCCTAGTTTTAAACAATAGGTTATTGCAGCCACTAGCAAACCGCGGAAAAAGAACTGCACTGACTACAGGTAAACAAATAAACAAGACAACAAGGAAATAAATAAGCAAGCAACTTATGCTAGGCTATCACGGCTATTACACATATTACATCCACTGGGCATCAAAGTTCGCCACCAGTGCAAATATAGGGAACAAAGCAGCATATAAAAGCCGCAGCAAAACAAGTCCAGAACTGAAACCACTTCAGAAGAGTTCAAGAAACAATATCCTGGGTACCCATAATGCTGGCAAGATGCTTAGCAAGCTTATTAACTCTCTCCTGTTTGGCGCTTAAATCCTCTAGTGCTTGCTGTTGCACAAGAAAGTACGATCTGAATTCTCGAGGACTTCTCAGTCCTTGACTTCTTGCCGCAAAGACACCGATCGACGCCTTTCACTTGTAGCTGAGATCAAGAAGCTGAAGTGATTCAGCATCGAGTTCGAAGAGCTTGTGCCAGTGAACTGGCGATGAATTTCGAACACTACATCAATGCAGGGCTGTGGGTTTTCTCACCGCTACAAGATCGCTTTTATCACCTTTCTTGGAGACCAATAGGGTTGTCTCACTATCTTGAACCTTATCTGCATTACTTTCTCTACCATTGCATAGTGGGTGCTCTTCTCCAATATTCTGTTTGCATACTACAAGAGAAACAAGCAGACACATCACAGGTTTAGCTTGTAGTATACGAAACTCATTTTGGTAAACCATTTCAGTAGTAAGGTGGACAGGATAACAGCATGAAACAAACATATATCTATGTACTATGGTCACTGTATTGTCCATATCATTCTAGTTTATGTTCCCTAATCAAGATAGAGACACAGTTCAACTTGAAGGAAATATGCCCTAGAGGCAATAATAAAGTTATTATTTATTTCCTTATATCATGATAAATTTTATTATTCATGCTAGAATTGTATTAACCGGAAACATAATACATGTGTGAATACATAAACAAATAGAATGTCACTTGTATGCCTCTACTTGACTAGCTCATTAATCAAGATGGTTATGTTTCCTAACCATAGACATGAGTTGTCATTTGATTAACGGATCACATCATTAGGAGAATGATGTGATTGACTTGACCCATTCCGTTAGCTTAGCACTTGATCGCTTAGTATGTTGTTATTGCTTTCTTCATGACTTATACAAAGTTCCTGCAACTATGAGATTATGCAACTCCGTTTACGGAGGAACACTTTGTGTGCTACCAAACGTCCAACGTAATGGGTGATTATAAAGGTACTCTGGGTGTCTCCAAAAGTATATGTTGAGTTGGCATGATTCGAGATTAGGTTTTGTCACTCCGATTGTCGGAGAGGCCATGAGGGAGAAGAGGAGGGCCGGCAGGGGGCAGGCGCGCCCCCCCCCCTAGTCCGAATAGGACAGGAGAGGGGGCGCGCCCTTCCTCTTTCCCTCCCCCAAGTCCTAATCCAACTAGGAAGGGGAGTCCTACTCCCGGTGGGAGTAGGACTCCTCCGGCGCGCCTCCTCCTAGGGCCGGCCGCACCCCCCGCTTGCTCCTTTATATACGGGGCAGGGGGCACCCTAGAACACACAAGTTGATCTACGGATCGTTCCTTAGCCGTGTGCGGTGCCCCCCTCCACCATATTCCACCTCGGTCATATCGTCGCGGAGTTTAGGCGAAGCCCTGCGCCGGTAGAACATCATCATCGTCACCACGCCGTCGTCGACGGAACTCATCCCCGACACCTGCTGGATCGGAGTCCGGATCGTCATCGAGCTGAACGTGTGCTGAACACGGAGGTGCCGTACGTTCGTACTTGGATCGGTCGGATCGTGAAGACGTACGACTACATCAACCGCGTTGTCATAACGCTTCCGCTTTCGGTCTACGAGGGTGCGTGGACACACTCTCCCCTCTCGTTGCTATGTCATCACCATGATCTTGCGTGTGTGTAGGAAATTTTTGAAATTGCTACGTTCCCCAACAGTGGCATCCGAGCCTGGTTTTATGCGTTGATGTCATATGCACGAGTAGAACACAAGTGAGTTGTGGGCGATATAAGTCATACTGCTTACCAGCATGTCATACTTTGGTTCAGCGGTATTGTGAGATGAAGCGGCCCGGACCGACATTACGCGTACGCTTACGCGAGACTGGTTTCACCGCTACGAGCACTCGTTGCTTAAAGGTGACTGGCGGGTGTCTGTTTCTCTCACTTTAGTTGAACCGAGTGTGGCTACGCCCGGTCCTTGCGAAGGTTAAAACAACACCAACTTGACAAACTATCATTGTGGTTTTGATGCATAGGTAAGAACGGTTCTTGCTCAGCCCGTAGCAGCCACGTAAAACTTGCAACAACAAAGTAGAGGACGCCTAACTTGTTTTTGCAGGGCATGTTGTGATGTGATATGGTCAAGACGTGATGCTATATTTTATTGTATGAGATGATCATGTTTTGTAACCAAGTTATCGGCAATCGGCGGGAGCCATATGGTTGTCGCTTATTGTATGATATGCAAGCGCCATGTAATTGCTTTACTTTGTCACTAAGCGGTAGCGATAGTCGAGAAGCAATAGTTGGCGAGACGACAACGATGCTACGATGGAGATCAAGGTGTCGCTACCGGTGACGATGGTGATCATGATGGTGCTTTGAGATGGACATCACAAGCACAAGATGATGATGGCCATATCATATCACTTATATTGATTGCATGTGATGTTTATCCTTTATGCATCTTATCTTGCTTTGATTGACGGTAGCATTTTAAGATGATCTCTCACTAAAAATTATCAAGAAGTGTTCTCCCTGAGTATGCACCGTTGCTAAAAAGTTCGTAGTGCCTAGACACCACGTGATGATCGGGTATGATAAGCTCTACGTCCATCTACAACGGATGCAAGCCAGTTTTGCACACGTGGAATACTCAGGTTAAACTTGACGAGCCTAGCATATGCAGATATGGCCTCAGAACACGGAGACCGAAAGGTCGAGCGTGAATCATATAGTAGATATGATCAACATAGTGATGTTCACCATTGAAAACTACTCCATCTCACGTGATGATCGGTTATGGTTTAGTTGATTTGGATCACGTGATCACTTAGATGACTAGAGAGATGTCTGTCTAAGTGGGAGTTCTAAAGTAATATGATTAATTGAACTTAAAATTATCATGCACTTAGCACCTGATAGTATTTTTCTTATCTATGTTTGTTGTAGATAGATGGCTCGTGCTGTTGTTCCGTTGAATTTTAATGCGTTCCTTGAGAAAGCAAAGTTGAAAGATGATGGTAGCAATTACACGGACTGGGTCCGTAACTTGAGGATTATCCTCATTGCTGCACGTAAGAATTACGCCCCGAAGCACCGCTGGGTGCCAGAACTTTCGAGAGCAACGCCGAAAGTTGTGAACGTCTGGCGAGCAAAGCTGATGACTACTCCATAGTTCGATGTGCCATGCTTTACGGCTTAGAACCGGGTCTTCAACGACGTTTTGAACGTCATGGGGCATATGAGATGTTCCAGAGTTGAAGTTAATATTTCAAGCAAATGCCCGGATTGAGAGATATGAAGTCTCCAATAAGTTCTATAGCTGCAAGATGGAGGAGAATAGTTCATCGGTGAGCACATACTCAAAATGTCCGGGTATAATAATCACTTGATTCAACTGGGAGTTAATCTTCCGGATGATAGTGTCATTGATGAAATTCTCCAATCACGCCACCAAGCTACATGAGCTTTGTGATGAACTATAATATGCAAGGGATGAACAAGACACTTCCGAGCTCTTCGCAATGCTAAAAGCTGCGGAGGTAGAAATCAAGAAGGAGCATCAAGTGTTGATGGTCAACAAGACCACTAATTTCAAGAAAAGGGCAAAGGAAAGAAGAAGGAACTTTAAGAAGAACAGCAAGCAAGTTGCTGCTCAAGAAAAGAAACCCAAATCTGGACCTAAGCTCTGAAACCGAGTGCTTCTACCGCAAGCAAGCTGGTCACCGAAGCGAATTGCCCCAAGTATTTGGCGGATAAGAAGGATGGCAAAGTGAACAAAGGTATATGTGATATACATGTTATTGATGTGTACCTTACTAGAGCTCGTAGTAGCACTGGTATTTGATACTGGTTCTGCTGCTAATATTTGCAACTCAAACAGGGACTACGGAATAAGCGAGCAATCGCAAAGGACGAGGTGACGATGCGCGTGGGAAGCGGTTCCAAAGTCAATGTGATCGCGGTCGCACGCTACCTCTACATCTACCTTGGGATTAGTTTTAGACCTAAATAATTGTTATTTAGTGCCAGCGTTGAGCATGAACATTATATCTGGATCTTGTTTAATGCGAGACGGTTATTCATTTAAATCGAGAGAATAATGGTTGTTCTATTTATATGAGTAATATCTTTTATGGTCATGCACCCTTGAAGAGTGGTCTATTCTTATTGAATCTCGGCGGTAGTGATACACATATTCATAATGTCGAAGCCAAAAGATGCAGAGTTGATAATGATAGTGCAACTTATTTGTGGCACTTGCCGTTTAGGTCATATCGGTGTAAAGCACATGAAGAAACTCCATACAGATGGACTTTTGGAACAACTTGATTATGAATCACTTGGTACTTATGAACCGTGCCTCATGGGCAAGATGACTAAAACACCGTTCTCCAGTTGTATGGAGAGAGCAACAGATTTGTTGGAAATCATACATACAGATGTATGTGGTCCGATGAATGTTGAAGCTCGTGGCGGATATCGTTATTTTCTCACCTTCACAGATGATTTAAGCGATACGGGTATATCTACTTGATGAAGCATAAATCTGAAACATTTGAAAAGTTCAAAGAATTTCAGAGTGAAGTTGAAAATCATCGTAACAAGAAAATAAAGTTTCTACGATCTGATCGTGGAGGAGAATATTTGAGTTACGAGTTTGGTCTACATTTGAAGCAATGCGGAATAGTTTAGCAACTCACGCCACCGGAACACCACAGCGTAATGGTGTGTCCGAACGTCGAATCGTACTTTACTAGATATGGTGCGATCTATGATGTCTATTTCCGATTTACCGCTATCGCTTTGGGGTTATGCTTTAGAGACGGCCACATTCACGCTAAATAGGACACCATCAAAATCCGTGAGACGACACCTTATGAACTATGGTTTGGCAAGAAACCAAAGTTGTCGCTTCGAAAGTTTGGGGTTGCGATGCTTATGTGAAAAAGCTTCAACCTGATAAGCTTGAACCCAAATCGGAAAAATGTGTCTTCATAGGATACCCAAAGGAGACAATTGGGTATACCTTCTATCACAGATCCGAAGGCAAGATTTTCGTTGCTAAGAATGGATCCTTTCTAGAGAAGGAGTTTATCTCGAAAGAAGTGAGTGGGAGGAAAGTAGAACTTGATGAGGTAACAGTACCAGCTCCCTTATTGGAAAGTAGTTCATCACAGAAATCGGTTCCTGTGAAACCTACACCAGTTAGTGAGGAAGTTAATGATGATGATCATGAAACTTCAGATCAAGTTGTTATGAACTCAGAGATCAACCAGAATAAAATCCGCACTGCAGTGGTACGGTAATCCTATTCGGAAGTCATGCTACTAGATCATGGTGAACCTACGAACTATGAAGAAGCGATGGTGAGCCCAGATTCGCAAAATGGCTTGAAGCCATGAAATCTGAGATGGGATCCATGTATGAGAACAAAGTGTGGACTTTGGTTGACTTGCACGATGGTCGGCAAGCAATAGAGAATAAATGGATTTTCAAGAAGAAGACCGACGCGACGGTAATGTTATCACACAAAGCTCGACTTGTTGCAAAAGGTTTTCGACAAGTTCAAGGAGTTGACTACGATGAGACCTTCTCACCAGTGGCGATGCTTAAGTCTGTCCGAATCATGTTAGCAATCGCCGCATTTTATGATTATGAAATATGGCAAATGGATGTCAAAACTGCATTTCTGAATGGATTTACGGAAGAAGAGTTGTATATGATGCAACCGAAGGTTTTGTCAATCCTAAGGAGCTAACAAAGTGTGCAAGCTCCAACGATCAATCTATGGTCCGTGCAAGCCTCTCGGAGTTGGAATAAACGCTTTGATAAGTGTGATCAAAGATATGGTTTTATACAGACTTTTGGAGAAGCCTCAGATTTACAAGAAAGTGAGTGGGAGCTCAGTAGCATTTCTAATATTATATGTGGACGACATATTGTTAATTGGAAATGATATAGAATTTCTGGATAGCATAAAAAGATACTTGAATAAAAGCTTTTCAGTGAAGGACCTTGGTGAAGCTGCTTACATATTGGGCATCAAGATCTATAGAGATAGATCAAGACGCTTGATTGGACTTTCACAATGCACATACCTTGATAAAGTCTTGAAAAAGTTCAATATGGATCAGCAAAGAAAGGGTTCTTGCCTGTATTACAAGGTGTAAGATTGAGTCGACTCAATGCCCACCACTGCAGAAGATAGAGGAAAATGAAAGGAGTTCCTATGCTTCAGCCATAGGCTCTATCATGTATGCAATGCTGTGTACCAGACCTGATGTGTGCCTTGCTATTAGCTTAGCAGGAGGTACCAAAGTAATCCAGAGTGGATCATCGGACAGCGGTCAAGAATATCCTGAAATACCTGAAAAGGACTAAGGATATGTTTCTCGCTTATGGAGGTGACAAAGAGCTTGTCGTAAAGGGTTACGCCGATGCAAGTTTTGACACTGATCCGGACGATTCTAAATCGCAAACCGGATAATATTTTTATTAAACGGTGGAGCTGAAGTTGGTGCAGTTCTAAACAAAGCGTCGTGGCGGATCTACATGTGAAGCGGAGTACATAGCTGCTTGAAGCAGCAAATGAAGGAGTCTGGATGAAGGAGTTCATTTCCGATCTAGGTGTTATACCTAGTGCATCGGGACCAATGAAGATCTTCTGTGACAATACTTGGTGCAATTGCCTTGGCAAAGGAATCCAGATTTCACAAGAGGACCAAGCACATCAAGAGACGCTTCAATTCCATTCGGGACCAAGTCCAAGTGGGAGACATAGAGATTTGCAAGATACATACGGATCTGAATGTTGCGCACCCGCTGACTAAGCCTCTCTCACGAGCAAAACATGATCAGCACCAAGACTCCATGGGTGTGAGAATCATTATTGTGTAATCTAGATTATTGACTCTAGTGCAAGTGGGAGATCAAGGAAATATGCCCTAGAGGCAATAATAAAGTTATTATTTATTTCCTTATATCATGATAAATGTTTATTATTCATTCTAGAATTGTATTAACCGGAAACATAATACATGTGTGAATACATAAACAAACAGAATGTCACTAGTATGCCTCTACTTGACTAGCTCATTAATCAAGATGGTTATGTTTCCTAACCATAGACATGAGTTGTCATTTGATTAACGGGATCACATCATTAGGAGAATGATGTGATTGACTTGACCCATTCCGTTAGCTTAGCACTTGATCGCTTAGTATGTTGCTATTGCTTTCTTCATGACTTATACAAAGTTCCTGCAACTATGAGATTATGCAACTCCGCCACGGAGGAACACTTTGTGTGCTACCAAACATCACAACGAATCGGGTGATTATAAAGGTACTCTGTGTGTCTCCAAAAGTATATGTTGAGTTGGCATAATTCGAGATTAGGTTTTGTCACTCCGATTGCCTGGAGAGGTATCTCTGGCCTTCTCGGTAATACTCATCACCTAAGCCTTGCAAGCATTGTAACTAATGAGTTAGTTATGAAATGATGTATTACGAATCTAGTAAAGAGACTTGCCGGTAACGAGATTGAACTAGGTATTGGATACCGACGATCGAATCTCGGGCAAGTAACATACCGATGACAAAGGAACAACGATGTTGTTATGCGGTTTGACCGATAAAGATCTTCGAGAAAACGAGGAACCAATATGAACATCCAGGTTCCACTATTGGTTATTGACCGAGAATAGTTCTAGGTCATGTCTACATAGTTCTCGAACCCGTAGGGTCCGCACGCTTAACGTTACGATGACAATTTTATGAGTATTGATGTACCGAATTTTGTTCGGAGTCCCGGATGTGATCACGGACATGACGAGGAGTCTCGAAATGGTCGAGACATAAAGATTGACATATTGGAAGCCTATGTTTGGACTTCGGAATAGTTCCGGGCGAAATCGGGATTTTACCGGAACACCGGGGGCTTACCGGAACCCTCCCAGGGGTTAATGGGCCTTAGTGGTGAAGGAAATATGCCCTAGAGGCAATAATAATGTTATTATTTATTTCCTTATATCATGATAAATGTTTATTATTCATGCTAGAATTGTATTAACCGGAAACATAATACATGTGTGAATACATAAACCTACAGAGTGTCACTAGTATGCCTCTACTTGACTAGCTCGTTAATCAAAGATGGTTATGTTTCCTAACCATGAACAAGGAGTTGTTATTTGATTAACGGGATCACATCATTGGTTGAATGATCTGATTGACATGACCCATTCCATTAGCATAGCACCTGATCGTATAGTTTGTTGCTAGTGCTTTTCTTCATGACTTATACATGTTCCTATGACTATGAGATTATGCAACTCCCGCTTGCCCGAGGAACACTTTGGGTGCTACCAAACGTCACAACGTAATCGGGTGATTATAAAGGTACATTACAGGTGTCTCCGAAGGTACATGTTGGGTTGGCATATTTCGAGATTAGGATTTGTCACTCCGATTGTCGGAGAGGTATCTCGGGCCCTCTCGGTAATGCACATCACATAAGCCTTGCAAGCATTGCAACTAAATGTGTTAGTTGTGAGATGATGTATTACGGAACGAGAAAAGAGACTTGCCAATGAACGAGATTGAACTAGGTATTGATACCGACGATCGAATCTCGGGCAAGTGACATACCGATGACAAAGGGAACAACGATGTTGTTATGCGGTCCGACCGATAAAGATCTTCGAGAATATGTAGGAGCCAATATGGGCATCCAGGTCCCGCTATTGGTTATTGACCGAGAGGTGTCTCGGTCATGTCTACATAGTTCTCGAACCCGTAGGGTCCGCACGCTTAACGCTTCGATGATGCTTATTATGAGTTTATATGATATTGATGTACCAAGGTTGTTCGAGTCCCGGATGAGATCGGGGACATGACGAGGAGTCTCAAATGGTCGAGACGTAAAGATCGATATATTGACGACTATATTCGAGTTCGGAAAGGTTCCGAGTGATTCGGTATTTTTCGAGTACCGGTAGTTACGGGAGAAGTAATGGGCCTTGATGGGCTTTAGTGGGAAGAGGAAAAGGCTGCTGCGCCTCCCCTCTAGTCCGAATTGACTAGGGAAAGGGGCCGCCACCTTCCTACTCCTCCACTTCCTTCTCCCTTCCTCCCCTACATGGAAGGATTCCTAGTTGACTAGGAAAGGGAATCCTACTCCCGTGGGAGTAGGACTCCCTTGGCGCGCCAAACATAGGGCCGGCCTCCTCCCTCCCTTGCTCCTTTATATACAGGGCAGGGCACCCCATGACACACAAGTTGATCTACGGATCGCTCCTTAGCCGTGTGCGGTGCCCCTTCCACCAAACTACACCTCGAATATACCGCTATGGAGCTTAGGCGAAGCCCCGCGCCGGTGGAACATCATCATCGCCACCACGCCGTCGGTCGACGAAACTCTCCTCAACACTCGGCTGGATCGGAGTTCGAGGGACGCCATCGAGCTGAACGTGTGCAGAACTCGGAGGTGCCGTGACGCTCGGTACTTGGATCGGTTGGATCGGGAAGAAGTACGACTACTTCCTCTACGCTATGCGTCAACGCTTCGCTGCTGGTCTCACGAGGGTACGAGACAACACTCTCATCTCGCTGCTATGCATCACCATGATCTTGCGTGATCGTAGGAAAATTTTTGAAATTACTACGCTCCCCAACAAAGGCATCCGAGCCTGGTTTTATGCGTTGATGTCATGTGCACGAGTAGAACACAAGTGAGTTGTGGACGATACAAGTCATACTGCCTACCAAAGATGTCATACTTTGGTTCAGCGGTATTGTGAGATGAAGCGCCCGGACCGACATTACGCGTGACGCTTACGCGAGACTGGTTTCACCGCCCGAGCACTCGTTGCTTAAAGGTGACCGGCGGTGTCTGCTCTCTCACTTTAGTTGAATCGAGTGTGGCTACGCCCGTCCTTGAGAAGGTTAAAACGGAGTCTATTTGACGAAGTATCGCTGTGGTTTTGATGCGTAGTAAGAACGGTTCTTGCTCAGCCCGTAGCAGCCACGTAAAACTTGCAACAACAAAGTAGAGGACGCCTAACTTGTTTTTGCAGGGCATGTTGTGATGTGATATGGTCAAGACGTGATGCTATATTTTATTGTATGAGATGATCATGTTTTGTAACCGAAGTTATCGGCAATCGGCAGGAGCCATATGGTTGTCGCTTATTGTATGAAATGCAACGCCATGTAATTGCTTTACTTTATCACTAAGCAGTAGCGATAGTCGAGAAGCAATAGTTGGCGAGACGACAACGATGCTACGATGGAGATCAAGGTGTCGCGCGGTGACGATGGTGATCATGACGGTGCTTGGCGATGGAGATCACAAGCACAAGATGATGATGACCATATCATATCACTTATATTGATTGCATGTGATGTTTATCCTTTATGCATCTTATCTTGCTTTGATTGACGGTAGCATTATAAGATGATCTCTCACTAAAATTATCAAGAAGTGTTCTCCCGAGTATGCACCGCTATGAAAGTTCTTCGTGCCGAGACACCACGTGATGATCGGGTGTGATAGGCTCTACGCTCAAATACAACGGGTGCAAAACAGTTGCGCACGCGAATACTCAGGTTATACTTGACGAGCTATGCATATAAGATATGACCTCGAACACGGAGACCGAAAGGTCGAGCGTGAATCATATAGTAGATATGATCAACATAGTGATGTTCACCATTGAAACTACTCCATCTCACGTGATGATCGGACATGGTTTAGTTGATTTGGATCACGTGATCACTTAGATGACTAGAGAGATGTCTATCTAAGTGGGAGTTCTTAAGTAATATGATTAATTGAACTTTAATTTATCATGAACTTAGTCCCGTAGTATTTTGCAAATTATGTTGTAGATCAATAGCTCGCGTTGTTGCTTCCCTATGTTTTCATATGTGTTCCTAGAGAAAATTGTATTGAAAGATGTTAGTAGCAATGATGCGGATTGGATCCGTGATCTGAGGTTTATCCTCATTGCTGCGCAGAAGAATTATGTCCTTAATGCACCGCTAGGTGACAGACCTATTGCAGGAGCAGATGCGCACGTTATGAACGTTATTAGCTCAATATGAGCGATCTGACGTTATGAACGCTTGGCCAGCTCAATATGATGACTACTTGATAGTTTAGTGCACCATGCTTAACGGCTTAGAATCGGGACTTCAAAGACGTTTTGAACGTCATGGACCATATGAGATGTTCCAGAATTGAAGTTAATATTTCAAGCAAATACCGAGTTGAGAGATATGAAGTCTCCAACAAGTTCTATAGCTAAAAGATGGAGGAGAATCGCTCAACTAGTGAGCATGTGCTCAGATTGTCCGAGTACTTCAATCGCTTGAATCAAGTGGGAGTTAATCTTCCGGATAAGATAGTGATTGACAGAATTCTCTAGTCACCATCACTAAGTTAGTAGAACTTCGTGATGAACTATAGTATGCAAGGGATGACGAAAAAGATTCTCGAGCTCTTCGCGATGCTAAAATCGGCGAAGGTAGAAATCAAGAAAAACATCAAGTGTTGATGGTTGACAAGACCACTAGTCTCAAGGAAAATGGCAAAGGGAAGAAGGGAACTTCAAATAGAACGGCAAGCAAGTTGCTGCTCGAGTGAAGAAGCCCAAGTCTAGACCTAAGCCCGAGACCGAGTACTTTTGCTGCAATGGAACTGGTCACCGAAGCGGAACTACCCCTGAATATTTGGTGGATAAGAAGGATGGCAAAGTGAACAAGGTTATATTTGATATACAGGTTATTGATGTGTACCTTACTAGTGTTTATAGTAACCCCGAGTATTTGATACTGCTCAGTTGCTAAGATTAGTAACTCAAACAGGAGTTACTGAATAAACAGAGACTAGTTGAAGGGAAGTGACGATGAGTGTTGGAAGTAGTTCCAAGATTGATATGATCATCATCGCACACTCCCTATACTTTCGGGATTAGTGTGGAACCTAAATAAGTGTTATTTGGTGTTGAGCATAAATATGATTTGATCATGTTTATTGCAATACGGTTATTCATTTAAGTAAGAGAATAAATTGTTGTTCTGCTTACATGAATAAAACCTTATATGGTTACACACCCAATGAAAATGGTTCATTGATCTCGATCATAGTGATACACATATTCATAACATTGAAACCAAAAGATGCAAAGTTAATAATGATAGTGCAACTTATTTGTGGCAATGCCGCTTAGGTCATATTGGTGTAAAGCGATGAAGAAAACTCCATGCCGATGGACTTTTGGAATCACTTGATTATGAATCATTTGATGCTTATGAACCGTGCCTTTTGGGCAAGATGACTAAAACTCGTTCTCCGAACAATGGAACAAGCTACTGACTTATTGGGAATAATACATACCGATGTATGCGATCCAATGAGTGTTGATGCTCGTGGCAAGTATCGTTATTTTCTGACCTTCACAAGATGATTTGAGCAGATATGGGTATATCTACTTGATGAAACATAAGTCTGAAATAGTTGAAAGGTTCAAAGAATTTCAGAGTGAAGTGGAAAATCATCGTAACAAGAAAATAAAGTTTTGCGATCTGATCGTGGAGATGAATATTTGAGTTACGAGTTTGGTCTTCAATTAAAACAATGTGGAATAGTTTCACAGCTCACGCCACCGGAACACCACAACGTTATGGTGTGTCCGAACGTCAGAACTGTATTTTATTTTGATATGGTGCGATCTATGATGTCTCTTACGATATAGTTTTGGGGTTATGCATTAGAGACAGCTGCATTCACGCTTAATAGGGCACCATCTAAACCGCTGAGATGACACCGTATGAACTATGGTTTAGCAATAAACCTAAGCTGTCATTTCTTAAAGTTTGAGTTGTGATGCTTATGTGAAAAGTTTTCACCGATAAGCTCGAACCCAAATCGAGAAGTGCGTCTTCATAGAATACCCAAAAGAAACTGTTGGGTACACCTTCTATCACAGATCTAAAGGCAAAACATTTGTTGTTAAATGGATCCTTTCTAGAGAAGAAGTTTCTCTCGAAAGAAGTGAGTGGGAGGAAAGTAGAACTTGATGAGGTAATTGTACCTTCTCCTTATTGGAAAGTAGTTCATCACGAAATCAGTTCAAGTGATTCCTACACCAATTAGTGAGGAAGTTAATGATGATGATCATGAAACTTCAGATCAAGTTGTTACCAAACCTCGTGGGTCTTCCAGAGTAAGATCCGCACTGAGTGGTACGGTAATCCTATTTTGGAAGTCATGTTACTAGAACATGATGAACCTACGAACTATGAAGAAGCGATGATGAGCCCAGATTCCGCGAAATGGTTTGAGACCATGAAATCTGAGATGGGATCCATGTATGAGAACAAAGTATGGATTTTGGTTGACTTGCCCGATGATCGGCAAGCCATTGAGAATAAATGGATCTTCAAGAGGAAGACGGACACTGATAGTAGTGTTACTATCTACAAAGCTCGACTTGTCGCAAAAGGGTTTTTGACAAGTTCAAGGTGTTGACTACAATGAGATTTTCTCAATTGTAGCGATGCTTAAGTCTGTCTCAATCATGTTAGCAATTGCCACATTTTATGAAATCGGCAAATGGATGTCAAACCTACATTCTTTAATGGATTTATTAAAGAAGAGTTGTATATGATGCAACCGAAGGTTTTGTCAATCCTAAAGGAGCTAACAAAATGTGCAAGCTCCAAATGATCCATCTATGGACTGGTGCAAGCATCTCGAGTTGAATAAACGCTTGATAGTGTGATCAAAGATATGGTTTTATATGCACTTTTGGAGAAGCCTGTATTTACAAGAAAGTGAGTGGGAGCACTACAAGATTTCCGATAAGTATATGTGAATGACATATTGTTGATCGAAATAATGTAGAATTATTCTGCAAAGCATAAAGGAGTATTTGAAAGGAGTTTTTCAAAGAAGGACCTCGTGAAGCTGCTTATATATTGAGCATCAAGATCTATAGAGATAGATCAAAGACGCTTGATAAGTTTTTCAATGAATACATACCTTGACAAGATTTTGAAGTAGTTCAAAATGGAACAGTCAAAGAAAGAGTTCTTGCCTGTGTTACAAGGTGTAAGATTGAGTAAGACTCAAAACCCGACCACGGCGTAAGATAGAAAGAAAATGAAAGTCATTCCCTATGCATCAGCCATAGGTTCTATAAAGTATGTCATGTTGTGTACTGATCTATTGCATACCCTACCACTAAGATTGGCAAGGAGTGCAATAGAGATCTAGGAGTAGATCAATGGACATCGGTCAAAATTATCCTTAGTAGAATAAGGATATGTTTCTCGATTATGGAAGTGAAAAAGGTTCGCCGTAAAAGGTTACGCCGATGCAAGTTTTAACACTAATCTAGATGACTCGAGTCTCAATCTGGATACATATTGAAAGTGGGAGCAATTAGCTAGAGTAGCTCCGCAGAGCATTGTAGACATAGAAATTTGCAAAATACTTACGGCTCTGAATGTGATGCACCTGCTGACTAAAATTATCTCACAAGCAAAACATGATCACACCTTAGTACTCTTTGGGTGTTAATCACATAGCGATGTGAACTAGATTATCGACTCTAGTAAACCCTTTGGGTGTTGGTCACATGTCGATGTGAACTATGGGTGTTAAACACATATAGATGTGAACTATTGATGTTAAATCACATGGCGATGTGAACTAGATTATTGACTCTAGTGCAAGTGGGAGACTGAAGGAAATATGCCCTAGAGGCAATAATAATGTTATTATTTATTTCCTTATATCATGATAAATGTTTATTATTCATGCTAGAATTGTATTAACCGAAACATAATACATGTGTGAATACATAAACCTACAGAGTGTCACTAGTATGCCTCTACTTGACTAGCTCGTTAATCAAAGATGGTTATGTTTCCTAACCATGAACAAGGAGTTGTTATTTGATTAACGGATCACATCATTGGTTGAATGATCTGATTGACATGACCCATTCCATTAGCATAGCACCTGATCGTATAGTTTGTTGCTAGTGCTTTTCTTCATGACTTATACATGTTCCTATGACTATGAGATTATGCAACTCCCGCTTGCCCGAGGAACACTTTGGTGCTACCAAACGCCACAACGTGAATCGGGTGATTATAAAGGTACATTACAGGTGTCTCCGAAGGTACATGTTGGGTTGGCATATTTCGAGATTAGGATTTGTCACTCCGATTGCCTGGAGAGGTATCTCTGGCCCTCTCGGTAATGCACATCACATAAGCCTTGCAAGCATTGCAACTAAATGTGTTAGTTGTGAGATGATGTATTACGGAACGAGAAAAGAGACTTGCCAAGAACGAGATTGAACTAGGTATTGGATACCGACGATCGAATCTCGGGCAAGTAACATACCGATGACAAAGGAACAACGATGTTGTTATGCGGTCGACCGATAAAGATCTTCGAGAATATGTAGGAGCCAATATGGGCATCCAGGTCCCGCTTATTGGTTATTGACCAGAGAGGTGTCTCGGTCATGTCTACATAGTTCTCGAACCCGTAGGGTCCGCACGCTTAACGCTTCGATGATGCTTATTATGAGTTTATATGATATTGATGTACCAAGGTTGTTCGAGTCCCGGATGAGATCGGGACATGACGAGGAGTCTCGAAATGGTCGAGACGTAAAGATCGATATATTGGACGACTATATTCGAGTTCGGAAAGGTTCCGAGTGATTCGGTATTTTTCGAGTACCGGGTAGTTACGGGAGAAGTAATGGGCCTTGATGGGCTTTAGTGGGAAGAGGAAAAGGCTGCTGCGCCCCCCTCTCTAGTCCGAATTGACTAGGGAAAAGGGCCGCCACCTTCCTACTCCTCCACTTCCTTCTCCTTCCTCCCCTACATGGAAGGATTCCTAGTTGACTAGGAAAGGGGAATCCTACTCCGTGGGAGTAGGACTCCCTGGCGCGCCAAACATAGGGCCGGCCTCCTCCCTCCCTTGCTCCTTTATATACAGGGCAGAGGGCACCCCATGACACACAAGTTGATCTACGGATCGCTCCTTAGCCGTGTCGCGTGCCCCTTCCACCAAACTACACCTCGAATATACCGCTATGGAGCTTAGGCGAAGCCCTGCGCCGTGGAACATCATCATCGCTACCACGCCGTCGTCTTGACGAAACTCTCCTCAACACTCGGCTGGATCGGAGTTCGAGGGACGCCATCGAGCTGAACGTGTGCAGAACTCGGAGGTGCCGTGACGCTCGGTACTTGGATCGGTTGGATCGGGAAGAAGTACGACTACTTCCTCTACGCTATGTCAACGCTCGCTGCTGGTCTACGAGGGCGTGAACAACACTCTCATCTCGCTGCTATGCATCACCATGATCTTGCGTGATCGTAGGAAAATTTTTGAAATTACTACGTTCCCCAACAAGTGGGCCATGAGGGAGAAGAGGAGGGCCAGCCAGGGCAGGCCGCGCGCCCCCTCCCCCCCTAGTCCGAATAGGACAAGGAGAGGGGGGCGGCGCCCCCCTTCCTCTTTCCCCTCCCCCCAAGTCCTAATCCAACTAGGAAAAAGGGGGGAGTCCTACTCCCGGTGGGAGTAGGACTCCTCCGGCGCGCCTCCTCCTAGGGCCGGCCGCACCCCCCCCCTCCTTGCTCCTTTATATACGGGGGCAAGGGGGCACCCTAGAACACACAAGTTGATCTACGGATCGTTCCTTAGCCGCAGTGCGGTGCCCCCTCCACCATATTCCACCTCGGTCATATCGTCGCGGAGTTTAGGCGAAGCCTGCGCGCGCATAGAACATCATCATCGCCACCATGCCGTCAGTCTTGACGGAACTCATCCCCGACACCCCGCCGGATCGGGGTCCGGGATCGCCATCGAGCTGAACGTGTCTTGAACACGGAGGTGCCGTGACGCTCGTACTTGGATCGGTCGGATCGTGAAGACGCATTTACTACATCAACCGTGTTGTCATAACGCTTCCGCTTTCGGTCTCACGAGGGCGTGGACACACTCTCCCCTCTCGTTGCTATGTCATCACCATGATCTTGCGTGTGCGTAGGAAATTTTTGAAATTGCTACGTTCCCCAACACAACTCATATATTTTTAAGACACAGCAGCATAGACAGAATATAAGTGTGAGAAACTACACAGCATTGGCAGCACTTGTAATGTGCATCACATGAGAACATAACTGTTTATACAATTTAAACTGAAATCAACATAGAGCAAGAAGTTAGAACAGCAATCCAGTTAAAGAAATAGGTTTAAAACATACCTATTGTGCCATTGGAGTTTCAATTGGATCCTTCAAATTCGAAAGTAGTTGGTATGAGTAAATACAGTGATGCAACAACAAAGGAGTATGGACCATAGCTACGGAATCTGACCTGAGAATAGTTGCTCTTCTGCTTTAAACGTGGAGTTTGGGTTAGCTGTGGTGGTCTTCGTGCTTTGGGCACTGCAGTAGCTTTACAAACTGCTCGTGTGGGGGTATTCTGTGGTGGACATGGTGCTTTGTCAACTATAAGTGGGTTACTATCCGCTGAGGTTGCGGTTAGATGGGTTGTAACTGGTTCTCTACCCAACGGTGTAAGTGTGCAATCTGGAAGAGTCTCGATTATGTGTGGTGGGGCTAGTTTGTGGGCCAGTACAACCATGGTTCTATCTGCATCGATGGGTAGCACTGTCTTTTGTGAAGAACGGGTTTTTGCTACCTTAGATACTGCCATCACCCCCTCCAATTCAAATGGCTGATTAACAAGAAAAGAAATTGAACGTACAGACATTGTATGATAGACAGATGTGGTAATTCACATATATGTTGTATAACCAAACAGGTCAGCATGACACAATTTCACATATATGATGCCTAACTAAACATGATAGCATGACACAGTTTCAGATATATGATGGATAACTTAACAGGATATAATGTCATAATTCAACATATGATGAGTACCTAAAAAGGATGACATGACAAAACTATATGATGTCTTTCTAAAATAGGTTGGGATGAAATAATTCACATACATGCTGTCTAAGTATACAGGATGGCATGATATAATTGACATAATTGATTCATATACTAAGAGCTGGCACTCGCATGTATGATCTCTAAACTAAGCAGATAGAATTCAATATTGTGCATATGATCTCTAAACTAAGCAATGCAGGACACCATATGCATCATATGAGAAATATAAACATTGCAACTTTAGAGCATACACCTCAGGTGGGATATACGAATGGTCATCTGTCTCCTATCCTCCTCCTCGAGGAGCTACCAGATCCATCGAGATATATGCTTCAACAGTACCATTGCCTCGCTCTCAAGACCTTGTTTTCACTCCAGATTTTTCATAACCGGCTCAAATGGCTGATACACATGAAGAGTAGTTCAATATACACAGATTGTCGACAAATGGAATACGTAATGAAAAAAATATATGGCATGAGATAATTCACATATATGATGCCTGGCTCCATGGCGGTGCATAATTCACATATATGATAACTGGCTGAAAAACATGGCATTGCATAATTCACATATCTAATATAGAAAGCAAACAGGAGGCATTCACACAAAGCATGTCTAATCTAAGCAGATGGCATGGCAATGCAAGACACCATATGCATGATATGAGCAATATAACCCAGCCAAGTTAGAGCATGCACCTCGGGGGATACGACTGGTCATCTCTCTCTGAATACTCCTCTGAGGAGCTATCTGTAACCAGCAAGAAATCTGCATCGACAGGTAGGGCTGACTGCTTAGAAGACCTTGTTTTCACTCCAGATTTTCCCATGACCGACTCAAATGGCTGATGCACAGGAGGAGTAGATGAATGTATAAACATTGTTGACAAATGGAATACATTATGGAAAAAATATGGCACGATACAATTCACATATCGATGACCGGCTAAACAGGATGGCATTGCATGATTCACGATATGATGCCCGCTAAAGAAGATGGCATTTCATAATTCCATATACTCCCTCCGTTCCTAAATATTTGTCTTTTTAGAGATTTCAGATGGACTACCACATACAGATGTATATAGACATATTTTAGAGTGTAGATTCACTCATTTTGTTCCGTATGTAGTCACTTGTTGAAATCTCTAAAAAGAAAAATATTTAGGAATGGTGGGAGTATGGTATAGAAACCAAACAGGTGGCATTCACACAAAGCAAATCTAAACTAAGCTGATGACATATAAGATGTATAATGTAAGCAATGCGAGGCGCCATATGCATGATATGACCAACATCAGCATGTCAGGTTAGAGCAAACACCTCAGGTGGTAAACAGGCGTGGTCGGCTCCTTCTGAATCTCCATCTGAATAGTTATCTTCCTCTGGAATACAATCTGGAAATGCAGGAGAGGGGGTGGCACTTCGCCCACCATGGAGCGGTGTCTGCATGACATTATATCGCACGCAACGGTCTTCTCTTTTTCTCTACTTGTTTAGTACGATTGTGTACAATATCTGACATGCATAATAAAAGAATAGTTAGATTTTGTAAGGCCTAAGGGGTTCATGCAAAAATCAAGACTGATGGTAGCAAACGAGTGGATGGATCCAAAACTAATGATAGTAGGTAGATTATAGCTTCAGTTTAAAAAGATAGACGATGGATCATCTATTGTTTGTTGCCCACGCAACATGAACCACATAGAAGACCCCAGATGAACCAGATAGTAGACAGATACTATTCGTTGATGGCTCGATATGAGACCCATGGGCAATTCAAAACTCAAGATTGAACGATAAAGTAACAGGTAATAATAACCGATGTATAACGTAAGCAAACACGAAAGATCGACCTCTCTTCCGAACTGTAGTCCTCGGTTCATCTCGCCAATCGATGATGGTAATGCAGTTGGCGTGGTTGTCGGCAATGGGGAAGATGATCTGAGGCGGCGAAAGAAAGTCTGCAGGGGGATCTCTGTTGTAGTTAATGCTTCTGTCGATGGTGCACCTCAGGTGGGGTGGATGACGGCACGACAGGAGCAGGACATAACATACAGAGTTTTCTTTGACGCCAATCTGAAAATGAAGTAAATCCGTAAGGGCTCCTTAGAATTGGAGGATTCTATAAATGCAGGGACAGGAAAAACACAGGAATAGGATAGGAATGCACGTGCAAAACAGAGCATTTGGAAACATAGGACTTCAGTCAACCTGGGTGTTTGGCTCACATGAATTGGAAGAACAGAGGAATGGAGAAACAAAGTGATGCGACGAGTGTACAACCTCTTTGGCATAGCCTTGTGGACCTCAGCAGCATTGGGTTGGACGTGGAGAATGGTGATGATGCTGGTGTGACTGTCGGAGGTGGGGAATAAGATCCGAGGCCTCTGGAAACGGCACCGAGGGTACTGCTCCGCTGTGATGGACGGTTCCGTCGTTGGAGCAGCTCTGTTAAGGTGTACGGCGACGAGGCTGAAGCATGACAAGACAAACAACGTTAATCTGAAGTGGGACCCTAATATCATCTGCAACAGATGATGTAAAATACATCACCAAAAAGTGCTAGATATAAAATGCATCAGCCGCGCCACGGCCGCTCCGATAGATGCTATAAGTACTGTTCTCTCTGAATTTAACTGAAGAAAATGAACTTCACAGTCGAAACAGAAATTTACTGTCGAAACTGATTGAACTAGTAACAGAGCATTGCAATAGATGTTTAGGGCGTTCGAGCACTAGTAGCAGAGAAGCAGTGATCTAAATCAGCAGACGCTCGAGCAAGGAACGCAAGTCGTGCAGTAGCATCGCGAGCGAGTGCTAAAGCAGCAACTCCTGTAGCTGCCGGAGGTCGTGCAGCAGCAGCACGAACGAAAGCAGGAGCAGTGCAGCAGCGCGACCGACAGCAAGAACAGAGCCGCAGCGCGAGCAAGAGCCGGAGCATCTGCAGCTAGTGCCGTTGTGGAAGTCGCCGCCGAGGAAGCAACGACATGGGGGAGAGACGTCGTGGATGATGTGGCCGGCGACGGCGCCGTCGGTGGACACGCCATGTCTGCTCGGTATCAAGCACCGGTAGCCCCGTGAGATCGAATAAAAGATAAGATGCAGCGGTGAGTGCAAAACCTCCTTGGTGGCGCTGAGTTGGCCTCGGCTTCATCGGAGGAATTGGTGAGGGTGCTGCGGTTCTGGTGGGGCAGTTCAAGACGGCGCTGTGGGGATTGAGGTGGCACGATAGACGAGGCGAACATCGGGGCAGCTCCTTGGAGGTGGAGGACTGGGCGGCTGATCCCGCGGGACGACGAGATCGACAACGAATCCTCATCCGGTGCGGTGGATGAGGGACGGTGAGCTGTTGCGGTGGACGACGTAGTCGGGGAAGAGTCTCCGGCTAGGCGGCGGTCGGGAGGCCGATGGAGGAGCGTGGGGTTTCGCGGGTTTTGGCGGCCTCGGTGTACGAATGGGGGGGGGGGGCGATGGGGGAGGGGGGAGCCAAGCTTAGGGACGCGCTTGTCCGAAATGTAGGGTAAGTTACCAGCGTACCCCCACAGGTTTTGACACCGCGACGTGGAGCTTCATTTCCGGCTGAGGGGTAGAAGGGGGATTTCGCGTGTCTGGGCTGCGGGAGCAATTTCGGAAGAGGAGGGAGTTCTCGCGTGCGTCCAAATTTCGGGATAAGAAGGCGCGGCGCGGGTTGAAGAAGCGGGAGTTTCAAAGCCGGTGAGACAAAATACACTCGAGCTTGAAAATTTCGGGATAACAAGGTGCGGATTCCTTGTTCGGCAGAACAAACTTAACGTGTAAAAAAAACAATTCATATAAGACACAAGAGAGTCATGTCCCCTTTTACTATATTGCTATAGATGCCATTGAAAAACTACAAGAAAAATGTAAAAAAATCGGAGAACAAGATTACCCTGCACAAGACTAAATCGATTCGCACTTCCCTCAACAACAACAAAAACAAATCAATTCCCACCAAAGAAAGAGTAATGTCCCTTTTATATGATTACAGATGCCATGATCTCGAATTTCAATTTTGAATCCACGTTATGTTGAATTCAATATATCAAGAGGTGACCTTGCGGTTTATAGTTGATGTAGTCGACATTTTGATCTTCCATCATATATGAACATTTTACTCCACCATGTGAACATATATATTGTTGTCTACCATATGGACTAAATTGGAATCAATATTCCTTATTTGAATACAATTGCAAGTTATACAATAATTTAAATATTATCTTGATAACAAAAAGACATGCATATAGCAGTAATCATATTTCACTATGAACTACATGTACCATACGCTCTCCAATTCAAATATTTGGATCCATTTTATGTTGAATTCAAATCATAGTACATTATTGGTCTAGGTAGCGAGATGTTCGGGATAATCTAAACCCTGTTTTCATACGTATAACTTTTGGCTGAATTGGGACAAGTTTTGGTATAAGCCTCTAAAAAAACCGGAGATTCTCTCAACAAGCCTCGTGGTTCCGAGAGGGAACATGTCACCTTTGTGTGCGAAATGATATACGCTGCCTCCCCCCTGATTTTATTTACAGAGGCAACATAGAACTATATGAGTGCCCTATTAAATTTTGGAATTATTTCGGGTTCATTTGGCCTTTTTATACATTAATTCGGTTTCTAGACTTTTAATGTTCATAATCTAAATATGAATTGCATGCACATGCTCCGGTGCACCAAAGTGGGTTGAAAAATCACATGTGTGTCCTTGGTTGAATTTCTAGGTCCCATGGAAGAAATGAGAATGAAATTCAAACATCTGGGCATCATGACTCTGCCGAGAACATCGAGAAACTTAGATTTTAAATTCATGTAAATCCAAAACTCTGCTGAAAATCAAGAAACTTGGCATGGTGTCATGTCATGGCACTAACATGTTGTGGTAAAAAATTGGGCCGATTTGGAAGCTCGTGGTTCTAAGAGGAAACGTGCCACCTTTGAGTGTGAAACGATATATGCTGCCCCCTGAGTTTCTTAACAAAGGAAACATAGAACTACATTAGTGCCCTGTTAAATTTTGGAATTATTCCAGGTTCGTTTGTCGTTTTTTATGCATTAATTGAGTTTCTAGTCATTTAATGTGCATAAGTCAAATTTGAACTACAAGCACATGCTCTCGTGCACCAAAGTTGGTTGAAAAATCACATTTGTGTCCTCGGGTGAATTTCTACTCCCTCCTTCCATCTATATAGGTCCTAATGCGTTTTTCAAGGCTAATTTTGACCAAACGTTAGAGCAATAATATATGACATGCAACTTACACAAAGCATACGTTCAAATTTGTATGTCAAAGGAGCTTCCAATAATATAATTTTCATAGTATACATCTCATGTGCTATTAATCTTGTCAATAGTCAAAGGCTGTCTTGAAAACACATTAGGCCCTATATAGATGGAAGGAGGGAGTAGGTCCCATGCAAAAAATGAGAATAAGATTCAAACATCTGGGCATCGTGGCTCGTTCGAGAACATTGAGAAACTTGGTTTCAAAATCATGAAACTTGGCATGGTGTCATGTCATGGTAGTACCATGCCGTGGTAAAATAATTGACCGAATAGGAACAAATTTTGGTATAAGCTTCTTGCAAATCGGAGCTTCTCTCAAGAAGGCTCGTGGTTCTACGAGGGAACGTGTCACCTTTGTGTGCATAATTCAAATTTGAAATACAAGCACATGTTCCAGTGCACCAAAGTTGGTTGAAAAATCACATGTGTGTCCTCGGGTAAATTTCTAGGTTCCATGCAAGAAATGGGAATGAAATTCAAAATTCTAGGCGTCGTGGCTGGGTTGGAAACATTGAGAAACTTAGTTTTTTAATTCCTGTAAATCCAAAACACGCATGAAAATATTGAAACTTGGCTTGGTGCCATGAGATGGCACCAACATGCTGTGGTAAATTTGTAGTCTGATTTGCGAAGGCGCAAACATTAACAATCAACAAAGTCATTTTGGAACAAGTGCTGTCACGTTACAATCGGAAACACAAGTATTATTGAAACCGTGGGTGTTCTACTTACTAGTACCATTTACGTACCGCCACGCGTCCCCATTTTTTATTAGCTAGGAGGCGCCTGTGCAGGTAGCTATTTGAGTGCGAGAGGCGTGCGATCAGCCTCATGCTTATCGGGAGGAGAGCCTTTGACCTCCATCTGCCGCCCACCTCTCTCCCAAGGTCTCCATTAATGGCGCCCGAGCCTCTGCTTAATGGCGTGGCTATGTCTCACTCGACTGAGATTTAAGAGAGAAAAAAGAAAATCTGAAAGCACGGATCTTGATCTAAGATCCGACGGACCTATATAGCATCTACTGCGACTTATAGCAAGACTGATGAATATATAAGGACGATTAAAAATTTTTTGACCAAAGAAGGGCTTGCCCCTTCCGATTTTCATTACTGAAAACCACCACAATTCACAGAAGTTCAGCACAACTCCGGCCTAACACGAAGGACTAAAAGCTACCAGATTGAAATCGCAACATCCCAAGAGGCCAAGAAAGGCCAAACATCCGCGCTAGAACCCAACATTTCACAACCGACGACACAATACACATCCTAAACCGATTATTACATCAAAAGAAACCAGGAAACTCAAGGAAGCCCAGCAGCAACTAGATGAACAACAACGCCGTGGTCGCCACAAAGAAGAGTTTTCTTCATTCCACCTCGCAACATTGATCTTCCACGTAAAGATAAGGACGATTAATTGTCTTACATAATTAGAAAGATAATTAAAACCCACATGCGGCTACACCCAAATACACAAGGGCAAAAGAAGAAGGAAGACAAGGATCTGCTCGCTGATCTCTACTTTCTTGATGCGTTCTTGCAGTCATGGAACTAGTCTCCGCGGCAAGCGGCGATGAGCTCTTTTCGTCCTCAAGACGCTGCTTGAGAACATCCACGGATTCCTCCACCAGCCTTTGGTGCTCGCTATGAGCATGTCATTCTCGCCCATAAGTTTCTTGACGATGACGCCGGTCCTCTTCAACAAGGCACCGGTCTCCTCCTGCTGGTCGCACTTCGGACGATCTTCTCCCTCAAGCAGGTCGCGCCGCCCGGAGCCTCTCATTGCCCTACCTTAGTTTCCGGATGACGCCGGTAGCCTGTTCAAACGAGACTTTCACGCCTTCCGCAACCTCGCCACCGGAGATCTGATCCATCCGGCTATGGACGATCGCATGCATGCGCCAGAATAGCGTCGCCGCCGCGCGAAATTTTCCCAAAGCCGCGCGCGCGAGGGACATCTCTCTCGCATTCGTGGCGCGGGACATCTCTGCCGCTTCAAGGGCGCCGACCGGACCAATCTGCTGCATCGGCAGCGCAGCGGGACCTTCAGGTTGCTACTTCCGTGCGGCGGGACATGTCGGCTGCTCTCGCAGCGGGCGGGACATCTCTCGTGCTTCGCTTCCATGCTCGCCTCCCCGGTGGCAATCTCGACCCGTAACTCACGCTGGCCATGGCAGACGCAAGGGAAGGATGCTGAATGACTTGTTTGTTTTTCTGGATGAGGAGTTGAGGAGGAATGTGTAGTCATCTTGGCATACTAGTATTTATAACCGAGTACTAATACGCTCCTAAGTGGGAAACCATTTAGGTTGTGATCGGTGTGAACTGGTTTGGAATTCAATATAGTGTGGTACTAATACGTTCCTAAGTGGGAAACCGTTTAAGTTGTGATCGGTGTGAACAGGTTTGCAATTCAATATAGTGTGGAGTAATTTGGAATGTGACGAAACGCAAGCTCAAAATTTATTGACGGTTCTAGTTTCGAAGTGCGGCACTATTCCCGGATGGAGTAGTTCTTTTTCTACTTCCTCCTTTCCGGTTTTATAGGGCTTATCTCAAAATTTTAGTTTTTCCATTTTATAAGGCTCAATTTGGTTGTTCCCGAACACATGTTCAGATTCCAAGGTGCATTAAATCATTGCATGCAAGTATTAAGAGAAAATTGACCAATGCATGTACTTTATGCATGCATGCATTGCAATTAATGCATTGATAAAAATAATTTTTTGAGAAAAACAAGAGCATTAACTAGGTGCTTTTGCAAACTACAAAAAATATTCCACCACTCACCATCTTGGTTGGTGAGATTTTTGAATTAAGCCCTATAAACAGGAAAGGAGGGAGTACTGTTGTGTACGTGCAATAACTGGCACCATCGTATACATATCTTACGTTTAATGGGGCGTTCGACAGGAATAGCCACGTGGCGAGCTCTAGGCTAGTCTTTTTTTCAGACGCATTAAACCTATCTCTCGGGACTTCTCGCATGCACCATTGTGCCACCCACAAAAACTTGTACTCTGAGTTTAGTAGTACGTTATACAGGAAGAGAAGAGGTGCACGCACGCACTCGTCCTCTCACACACGCGTCTATTTTTTCTCGAAAAGGAGGATGATGACCCCCGTCCTCTGCATCTGGGAGTCACACATGCATCTATAGCTACGAATTGTAGTGTTCTCAACCATCCGATTGGCTCTATCATGGATGTACCTATATACATCTATATTTTGACAAATGGAAGGCATGTATTGTGGAACGGAGGGAGTGCTTGTCATCAAAATGGATAAACAAGGGACGTATCTAGAACTAAAATACGTCTACATACATCTCCTTTTATCCATTTTGATGACAAGTAGTACTTCTTACCCGAAAGAACTTTATATCCAACAGACACAAAATATCCGTTTGACTGTTGGAAATTACTGATCTCATGTCGAAGTAATTGTTGCATCGCCACCATAACCCACCATTTCTTAAGCTAAAGTAGACCAAGGTAATCCCTATATTAGCATATTACTAAGATAAACAGAAGGCATTGTAGAAACATATAGGACGTGAGGTTGTCAATCTGAATGTGGAGGGACACAAACTTAGCCCCGGCCAGCAGCTTGGGCAGAACTGTCAAGAAGGTCAATTCCTGCACGTCGACGTCGCCGGGATCCTTGCTGCTTGTCACCTCCATTTCCACCTTGACGGCGTCGGTCGTGTTTGGGCTCCCCCCGCGGGCCGTTTGCCCACAGCTTGGCCAAGTAGTGCGGTAGTGGAGACGCCCCCGCTCTGATGCAGACGACCGACGCGGCGATAGGCGCGCCGATGTCGAGCACGCCATCGACCAAGAAAAACGCACGGCGGTCCTCCTCCGCGAACAGCAAGAGCCGTGGCTCCGACAGTGGCACTTGCAGCTGGAGCACCTTGCCGTACTGGATCCTATGCACGGGCATGGGATGCGCGGTGCTGATGTGGTGGTAGAGCACCGGCGGCGGGCCTTCATAGCCGCAGACGGGCACGGGGCATTTGCAGGGCGCGAGCGGACACACGCTCTGGTGATCGACGAGCTTGTGGTAAGTGACGTAGAGCCCACAGCCTTCGTGCGGGCACTCCACCCTCACCGACGAAACGACGGAGTCCACCATCGTGTTCCGCACGTCGAAGCCACCGCCACGCTCACACTTCTGGCACTGCCGCTGGTTCCCGGGGCGCTCGACGCGGCAGTCCGCGCAGGCCAGGTGCCCTGCCTTGCACTGTAGAAATCAATCGAATAGCACATCAATTAACAAACCCGCACCTAGCTCAATTGCCGAACGGACGAGGTGTATTCGAACCTCATACACTGGAGGCGTCAAGGGGCAGAGGCACAAGGGGCAGTGGAGCACGGTGAGGTCCATCGAGACCTTAGAGAGCTCCATCGTCTGGTCCTGTTCGGTCTGCATGATCTCGCCCTCCTCGTGCACAACCATCTCTCGACTTGGGCCGGGGTATTACAAAGCTTTACCGTCACATATTTTATACTACTTCAAGGTGCATTAAATCAACACATGCAAGTATCAAAAGAAGAGTCACGGCATGCATGCATGCATGCGTTGTAATTAATGCATCGGTAAATGCAAATTATTGAAATATATTGAGTGCAGTGCTTGATGTGTCGCGTCAACTCGCACATCAACGAAAGTTTGATTATCCTCTCCTCATGGACTTAATCGCACCTGCCTTTGGCTGTATGACAGGTTGGCCACACACTGCCGGACCCACCTGTCATACATGCAAAGGCAGGAGCGCCCTCCTCGCCCATGAGCGTGGTGGCTGGCAAGACTAGGAGAAGCTGCCATACAAGCTCTCCCTCCCGCACGCGTGGACATGCAGCAGTTCAATCGGTGTCGATGGCTGAAGCATCTTGTAGTACTCATCCAGTGCAGTAGTACTCCATCATTGTTCGACTTCCCGAAGAGGCGAAGAGCAAAGCACAGCCCGGACGCTCGTGTGGCAGTTTCATGTGTATAGTAGTCTAGGATAGCGTGTACCATGCCTGTAAGCTTAAAATCATTGGGGTCGGCTCCATGCTATGTGGCCGTCCCGAAGTTTTAAAAAAAATTAAAATAGTCTTCTGGCCCTACCTGTAACCCTGGTGATTGTAGTTTGCACGCTCATCTGGTCAAGACAGTAATATATATTTTAATTTGTTTTTTTTCAAAAAGGGGGGACTCCCCGGCCTCTGCATCAGAACGATGCATATGGCCACATATATTTTAATTTGTGGTGGGTAAGTGTTAGAGGTTGCAGCAAATATATTGTACACTACGGGTCTTTCAGCCAAGTTTAGAGGCAAGCATGTGGGGCCGGTGCTATGATGTGTCGCGTCAACTCGTACAACGAGGATAAGCTTGATTTTACTACACGCCTTCTCCCTCGCCCATGCGCGTGGTTGCTCGCAAACAAGGACAGGCTTTTGCTTAGTAGTACTTCTACAACAAGCTATCCATCCCGCTCGCGATGGACGGACATGCAGCAGTGGATTTGACACTGTAGAAGCAGTAGTAGTAACATCATTGTTCGCCTTCTCAAGAGGCGAAGAGCCAAGCGCAAACCGAACGCTGCGATTATGTAACATTGAGCTTGCATATAGCCGTGCTCTTGCATGAGACAAAATTGCTATGTGATCCCACTATTGTACTAGTATGTAAAACTACTTGCTAGTATAGCCCAGTAAACCGTAAAGGAGTATTTGCCCTTCTAGAGATTTCAACAAGTTACTAGACTACACCAAGACGGAGTACATATGGAGCAAAATGAGTGAATCTGCACCGTAAATAAATACGCATTAGTTCTATCGCTTTCTCTCCGAGGTGCACAATATTGAGTATACTTGACTAGTCTCTTTTGACAGCATTTACGTTTTTTGACACAAGATGACGCAAGCGCCATATACACGCCGCATACACTCACCCCTATGAACGCACACACACGGCACTATCATCTTGAAATTTAAGTCACCATAGACACCTCGTCGTCGACGGGTCCATAGGTGCTTGAATGCCAAGGAGGAAGAGGGTAGCGGTTCCTAGACGTTGAACGGTCAATGATGCATCCTCAATTACATGCAGAGGGAATTAATTGGAGAAGCGAAATAGAGCCAAGACGATGTGAATGCAACAGAGTTTGGACTCTCATATAATAAAGGCGCCCACCACTCCAATCCATCTACTCCCAAGTCTCTGCGCAACACCGCTCACTCCAATCCAAGACCAAGTGACCAGAAGCCACAAGCACCTATGGAGGCGATGGACGCGAGTGGCAGTCGGCTGTGCCACATCATCAAAGGGGCCGGCCTATGGCCCTGCACCGCGCAGCATTTCTAGACGGTGCTGGCGACCGCAGGCATCATAGCCCTCGCCGACGCCGGCTTCGCCTCTCGCATGGACGACATGATGGTCAACTCTATCTGCAAGTTCACCGCCGTCAAGAAGCGCGCAGACGACCTTGCCGTACTACTCCAGCACGCGCGCCCGGCTCCTCATTGCCTGCCACCCTCATCGGTCTACATGGTGGCGAACTCTTTCAAGCCCTGGTGGCCCTGCAGGTGCCGGAGGTCGCGACGAAGAATGTGCACCTCGAGGTCAAGCTTCGCCAAGCAAGCCATGCACGCCATGCAAGAAACCGTCGACCTGCACATCCACGTCTACGAGGAAATTGTCTACATAGGCCACTACAAGGCAAGCGAGGACAGAAAGACGTTGGCATTCTTCCAGCGGCTGGAATCTTTGGACGACATTGTTCAGAAACACGTCGACCTGGCCACGAAATCCACTGCTACTTAGGCATCATTCGGTGGGCCGGCGCCCTGAGTCGAGGAGGTGGACGTCGTCGATGGATGCATCTCTTCTTCTTGCCTCCTGTAACCAGCACTGCATCGCCTCGTGGCCTTAATGTTTTATTAGTATAGTACTCCCTCCGTTCCCAAATATAAGTCTTTCTAAAGATTCCAGCAAGTGAATACTACATACAGAGCAAAATGAGTGAATCTACACTCTAAACTATGTCTACATACATCTGTATGCTGTATTCCATATGAACTAGTATCTAAAAAGGCTTATATTTATGAACGGAGGAGTATATGGCATTTTTATTCCAAATGAACGCTTTCACTGTGAGGTGGGGCCGCAGTTGAGCAAACCCACCCCGCCCACCGGGCGTCGGCCGAGTTAAGAATTAGAAGAGAGAAACGAGGGAGGAGAGCTAGCTGTAGCACGGATGCTGTTGTCCGATGGGACTCGTGTTTATAGAATAGGAGTACTGAGCACTCGTGCCTTTTTTTTCTTTTGAGGGAAAAATTAGTCGTATGTCTAGTACCACTAGTTGGGTGCGTGTGACGTATAGCTGTCATCACTTTAGGTCTCCTTTTCAAACCGCGGCTACGCTTCACAGTACATATTTTTTTCATGCATTTATCCTCCTATATGTACTCCTAGGCTATTTCCACGTGCTCCCATTCGCCGACATGTTGGATATAGAACATCTGGGTCGTAGTGCATGCACGACTCGGAGCATATGCCGGGGTAGTTTACATTTCAGACCTCACGAATTACATGCAAACCCCCCGTAGAAGAATAAATAAATGAATGAATCACTACATGAAACCGGATTATTTTCGTGGAAACCGGAGAACATTCATTAAATTTTGGACATAACACGTTTATAAAAAATGACCGGACCTAAACCAGTCTAAGGGCCTCTTTGATTTTTCCCGCAAAAAAAGGGCCTCTTTGATTCGCAGGATACTGAAAACACAGGAATGGGGAAAGTATGATGGCGATGAACCGAGACAAGGAGAACTCTAACTCAGTTAGAGGTTAGAGTTAGATTCTAACCCTGAACTAACTCTAAACCAAAGAGGTGTATGGATGTCAGGGTTAGATTGACAATAAATGCTCTATCTCAATAATTTGACTACTTTGGACCCTATTTTTAGTCAGACTAAAAAAAGCCCCTTGGATCCAAGCACCCTCTTGGTTTGGCCGGCTCTTCTGTGGCCTCCTCCCACTCACAATTGACATAAATGAACCATCTATACAAATCAAGCATGCAAAACATGATAATTTTTACTTTGTCCATACAAATGAGATATCCCACTTAAACATACAAGTCGTCAATCAAGCTTCACAAAATAAAAAAACACTTCATGAAACAAAGAATGAGCTAACTCATCACGGAAGTCATTCACGATAGGGAGGGAGCCCAGAGCCCCTCACGCACTGAGGGAGGAGCTCGCCATCATCGCTCTGGAGGAAGGCTCAGAGAGCCCAAGCCCCGAACCCCTCCCGACGCTGCCCTTGCGAGTTGAGGTCGACACCGCATGGGTAGCAGGGCCGCTTGCCACGATCGGAACTTAATCTTTGGGCCTCTAGAAATAATGCAAGCCTGTAACTAAAATACCTAGAAAGGTGAACTGAATCTTTGGGCCTCTAGAAATAATGCAAGCTCAAACTGAAATACCTAGAAAGGTGAGCTGAATCTTTGGACCTCTAGAAATAATGCAAGCTCGAAACTAAAATACCTAGAAAGGTGAACTAAATCTTTGGGCCTCTAGAAATAATGCAAGCCTGAAACTGAAATACCTAGAAAGGTGAACTGAATCTTTGGGCCTCTAGAAATAATGCAAGCTGAAACTGAAATACCTAGAAAGGTGAACTCAATCTTTGGGCCTCTAGAAATAATGCAAGCACTAAACTGAAATACCTAGAAAGGTGAACTGAATCTTTGGGCCTCTAGAAATAATGCAAGCCTAAAATTGAAATACCTAGAAAGGTGAATTGAATCTTTGGGCCTCTACAAATAATGCAAGCCTGAAATTGAAATACCTAGAAAGGTGAACTGAATCTTTGGGCCTCTAGAAAGATTCATTACCTCCTCAAGCAGCATCAAACAATTCCATGCGTGCACCACAAATCTATAGCAAGTTTGATTAGGATCTACTTTTCCAAATCAGAATTAGCGCTAGAGCAAGCAAGATCAATGATATGGCCGTGAGACAGAGAAGGAACGAACAAACTCACCCTCTCGCGACCTCCCCGGTAGATGCGCCGCAGCATGGACGAGAGGAGAAAAACGACAGTGAAGGGGGAGCGGGCGACCTTCAAGGCCGGAGAGAGAGGCGGCCGAGTAGGGCGACGGAGGCCGGAAGGAGAGGGCGACCGGAGGAGAGAGAGGGCGAGCAGCGCTTGGGCGGGCGGCCCTATGGAGAACAGAGAGGAGTCGTGCGAGAGGGGGGAGCGATCTGGTGTGGGCAGGTGAGATTTTTTTAGTTCTCTTTTAGTGGGCCCGAGGATAACTAACCCAATTAGAACCTCTCCACCAGGCTAGTATTTTTAGCTGGTTTAGAGCAAACTAGCTCAAACTAACCCCTCTTGTTTCATTAATTTGAGGCTATTTCAACCCAAACTAGCTCTAACTCAGGGATCCAAACAAAGAGGAGTGTTACTGTACATGCTACAGTGTGGACCGTAGCACATTGTTTTTGATGGCCATATCGCCACATTGTTTTCTACTGCAGGTTCACTGGGCTACCGTGGTTCGTGACTGCTAGTTCACTGGCTGCCGTGGTTCGCACTCCTCCGACTGAGTAGTACTCCTCCATTCCTAAATATAAGTCTTCATAGATATTTCACTTTGTGGACCACATACGATGTATATAGATGCATTTTATGTGTAGATTCACTAATTTTTCTCCGTATGTGGTCCATAGTGAAATCTCTCCAAAGACTTTTATATTTAGGAACGGAGGAGTAGTATAGTACTAGTATATACCGCATCATTCTTTGCTCCTTCTTACTACTCGACATGTGGGAGAGCCAAGATCCGGTCGACGTGTCATGCACCAGATTAGAGCGCTGAACGGAAGGGGCATCACCCCGTCGGGCGCCAATAATTCATGACTATAGTGAGTGGTCATATCACAAGTCTTTCCAGCAAGAACGCCACAAATCACACAGCCCCACTCGCCACCCTCCTCATCTCTCATCACAAACCCCCACGCAAAAAACTGCCGCATGTACCGCCCAGAAATGCCCCGCCTCAACTTTTAACTACGCGAAAATAGTTCGAGCTTGTTCGTTTCTATATAAATACAGATTATCAGATGTTTATTCACCCGGGGTTGTTCAATGAATGGAGGGGCGGGGAGCACAAGTGAACGTTAAATAGAGAGTTTCTTTTCTTTAATGCCACGTACACAAATTGAAACGCTTGTTGTGGAGAGAAAAAAGATAATCACTACACTATATATGGACGCAGGGGCCTGAGCGCTTGCTTTACTAGGGTTGCTCTCTTCATTCTCTCGTCCTCTCCAGATATAAACAAGACAGCGGTAGTGACATTTTCTCTCTGCTCACCGCTGGATCCCTTCGGTCGGTGTGTGTAGAGGACTAAAAGGTGCATCGTTCACGCGGTCATCACCGCCGAGGGAGGAAACCCACAACTACCGGAGGGGCCCGATCCTCTGCCCGTCTCGTTCTCCCAAACACAGCGCCGGCTCGGGAGGTCCTCCGACCCTTCTTCCTCCGTGCCGTATTGTCCGCAGATCCGACCTGCCGCCGCCGACATCCCGGCGACCCTCAGGTATAAGTTCTTAGAAAGCGGCCTTGCTCTACTGCCCCAGCTCCCCACGTGTCTGCATGTGCATCTTTTTATACTCCCATCAGCTCTTCCAAAGCCACCTAAATTTCTAGTATTATTAGATGTAAAGCTACTTCATGCATTCGAATCTAGGGCTTTGTTCAAACAACGAAGAAAGGGGAAAGTTGTAGCATGAATCTAGGACTTGATTCAAAGAGGAAATAATATGGTGAAAGTAGTAGAGACCGGATACCCAACCGGTCTCTTGGTTGAAAAGGGAAATTATGGGAAAACGCAGACAAACCGGATAAGGAACAGATCTATTATTGGTTGAAAAAGGATAGAAAGTGGCGGCCGGTGGACAAGTCAACAGAGTATGTCCAGGATTAGATTTGCTGCCATCACATAGTAAAAGGTCTCCAGGATTAGATTTGCTGCCCTCACATAGTAAAAGGTCTCAGGATTAGATTTGCTGCCCTCACATAGTAAAAGGTCTCAGGATTAGATTTGCTGCCCTCACATAGTAAAAGGTGTCCAGGATTAGATTTGCTGCCCTCACATAGTATAAGGTCTCCAGGATTAGATTTGATGCCCTCACATAGTAAAAGGTCTCTAGGATTAGATTTGCTGCCCTCACATAGTAAAAGGTCTCCAGGATTAGGTTTGCTGCCCTCACATAGCGTGAACAAGCTCGGCATCACCACTGTATGCCTCCTTGTAGGTATATTGTGTTGATGCGTCCACTGTCACATGTCCTTATACCAACCTTTTGTTGTTGTTAATGTAAGGGCGCATGTAAAATGAAGCGATCACACTGTTACCTTAGGGAAACCATGTTGTTAATGTAAGGGCGCATGTAAAATGAAGCTATTGTTAATCTAATGCCTCCAGTGATAAGATGCAATTAAACTTTGTTACAAATGGCACTCCTGCTGTTTTCCCCAGTATGATAAGTAAGTTGCTCCTTTACGCTGCGAGTGTCCTGGTGTCCCCACGGTCCCATGCCCTTAAATCAACTCTTTAGCTACTGTTGATTTACTGTGTCTGGTAAACAAGTAGTGCCACCATTAAAGTAATCCCATATTTGAGGAATCTCATTGTTGATCGTAATGCTTCTGGTAACATGAAGCATTACTGACGTTTTAAAATTTCTACTATCCTTGCGTGATTGCCATGAAAATAATTAAGATGCTTCTTTTCATTTTGTATATGTTTCAGATATTCTTATTGACCAAAGAATCGCTACTTTCTATCATTTTGTGCAGATAGGGATATCCATTTCACCTTGTTGCTATTGTGACCTTTTGGTGAACTGCACAAAACACTTTTTCTGGAATGAGTGTCTTGTGAAGTTCAACTAAAATGTCACGTGGGCAACATCTCTCAATTTTGGTGGAACTGCACAAAATGGTGATTGGAGTTTCCAAAATCTCCGTCAAGTTCTGCTGGTAATCTCGTGCAACATTTTATTAGACTTTGCAAGATGGAGCCATCACTGTCACCACAATTGCACTTTATTTTAGTGCAACTGCACAAAAGGATAAGAAAATTATAGTTGCACCTTACATGAGCCGGACAGCCAACCTTAATGTTCCTCAATTTTAGTGCAACTACTAAAGAAGAACCTGCCAGCTCACAAGAGCAAGTACTTCTTGCTAGCTGAATGATGCAATCTTTGCTTCATTTCAGGTGAACTGCAGAAAAAGGCGCATGAATTGAATCATGGAACTCCAGGCAGACCTCATCCTAGTAGAGCTGGAGGTTGAGTTCAAGGAGGCGGCTATTAAAGTGAAATCATGATCTCCTATCTCCTTGTTTGTGTTGTGCAAACAGGAATACTCAACTACAGATGTTGTGACGGTCGAGAGCATTCGCCAAGTTCTTCGATTGTATGACATGGCTAGCCAAGATGGATTTAATCCTGATATTCACTTTATCAAAACGCTCTAATGGGTTGGTTCTGAATCTTGCAAGATGGGAATCAGTGAGATGTGTAGGCATCTTTGTTGTACTTATTATTTGAATCTTATCTGTTGGTTCTGAATCTTGCAAGCTGGGAATCAATGAGATGTGTAGGCATCTTTGTTGTACTTACTATTTGGATCTTATTTGTTGGTTCTGAATCTTGCAAGCTGGGAATCAATGAGATGTGTAGGCATCTTTGTTGTACTTATTATTTGGATCTTATTTGTTGGTTCTGAATCTTGCAAGCTGGGAAACACGACATGATGATGCAGAGGACAACAACCATAACAAACAGTTCAAACTTGGTAGTATTATCTCTGTGAAAGTGCCACAAATGTGCTAATCGTGTGCGTCCTGAGAATAATAATTCTAATTGTTGTGCATGTTGATCCTGTGGCACTGATAGAACGAGCGAATGCATTGCTTGTTTTAAGTATAAATTTCTATTGAAGCTAATTATATTTAAGTAAAGTGACCACTAACTCTTGTTATTACAGTACCAATACAGACTCGCTCGTGAACCGACGTGTGGCCGGAGTAGGTTTCTTAATGGAGGCGTTTGAATGCGCCGAGGGTGCATCTTCTGCCGGGCGTGCAGCGGACGAGGGAGGGGTAGTAATCGTTGTCGCTCAGACACACTCAGCTTCTCGTTGAATCCAGTTCCCAAGAGCTGAAAAACGAATTGCTGCCGCCGCCTACACACTCGTTCACTCGAAGAGACTCCAATGGCGATACGAGGGGTGAGCCTGGTGGATATGGACTTCAGCAAGGAGTTACTCTTTGAGTTCGCCGTTCAGTCCTATGGCAGCACCAAGTTGAATATGATGTACACCAATGATACGGACTCGGTGAAGCTCGCCTCGCCTCCCTATGGCTGCACCAGGTTCGAGCATTCGCCCGTTTCATCGGCAAAGACCGATCGCACCTTCGCTATGGTGGAGAGAAGGAAGAACGCGACGCTTGCCATCCGGTGCAACAAGCTTGTCGACATCCGTAAGCAATACAAGATCATCAAGAACGGGCGGGAGAAGGACTCCGTGGTTGACCTCGCCGAGACCATCATCGACCCTCGATATGCCAACATGAAAGAAGACGACCAACACGTGGGAGGTACCTCTCAATCAAGCCTCAATAACCTACGGGCCAAGGACGATACGCATGCTGCGACATGTACAGCAAATCTTGGACATGAGGGCGGTTCGCTTCCCGTAACCGACGAGTACACGGACAGCCGCAGCAGCGTCATGATCAAGCGCAAGCGGGAAGGTCTAGATGTTGTACTTTATCTGCTTATAAGCACCTTTATCATCTGAGTGTTTCATGCATTAGCCTATGTGTCGTAATTATCTGTTTTGTCCGAAATATTTCTTTTAAGAACCCATTAACCTGATTGTTTTTTTAGTGGCTAATTGCTTATGTATGTCAACTAGTTCACTTGTCCGTAAAAAAACTAGTTCACTCGGCTGCCGTGCTTTGATCTCCTTCCTCCCAACATATTCCTCTCCTCAGGTGGACCTAGCAGGTCTCTGAATTTTCTCCCACTTTCTTTTTCGATGTAAACAGAGTTTTCTCCCAGTACTTTCCCCTAGAACCAACTCAACTGTCCCACGTCTAGCCTAAAAAATAATAATACCCCACGTACTATTAACTCATCAAATTAAAATGATATTTTATTTCGTAAGTTGAAAGTTCTTACAAAATAATAATAACAATTGTGTATATATAACTTGCCAAGTTAACTCCTAGTGATTGCGTACATAAGCTTGCAAAGATTTTACTGACGTGCAATCATGTGTTCATGTTTTTATAACATTTCTCCGTCTAGCCCAACATGATATTTTCACCCAGCCTAGCAAGTCTGCGGATTTCAAGAAAATGCAAATGGGATTTAAACGGGCTGCATAGATGCTACATCATTGTTTCACCCAGCCCACCAAATGGACTAAAAAAACAAATGGACTGGCTGACATGTGGGCCAGTAGGTCGAAGCCTAAGAAGGCGTTGGATTTACATCGAAAGGTCGACATTCTTCTTCAATCTCTCGTCTTCTTTCCCCAGCGCTGCCGGAACCACCTGCTCCAGCCTTCAGTGTCCAGCGGTGTTGTTTTGCGCTCCTCAGCTGTCACATCCCTAGTTCTGGTATGACCTAGACTACCTAGTCATGTGTGCATCATGTTCCAATTCCATTTAAATTGAAATGAGGATTTGTGAAACCCTCAGAATCGTTTTTGGAAATGACCCAGATAAAAATTGCTCCAAAAAGGTCCAAAAGAATGTTCATATTGCTCTCTGAAAATATTGGACAAAGATCAAAATTCAAACCAATATTTTTAGGAGCTCATAAATATTTATTCTGGCCATTTGGAATTAATGCAGTAATTATTTGCTTTGGATATATATTGTTATATATATATATATATATATATATATAATATTGTCCAAAAATTATGCTAGTTGATGAGGAGCTCTGGAATAATACCACTAGCTCCTAAAAAAATTGGCATAAGAAAATAAATTAGTTTAGTATTATTTTAAAAGCAGAAACAAATGTCACACAATAGAAAAGAAAAAAGGGAAAACTCTTACGAACTTACAGGCCACTTGTCGGTGCTGCTCAGGTCTTGCCCAGCCAATCTGCCCCTCGCCAATCGTCCCTCTCCTCTTGCTAGGAGGACAGGGGCGTGTGCCCGCGGCGCGCAAGCACGCGTCCGGCCACCTCCTGCCTGTCTGCCTCACTCCCCCGTCGCCCTGGACGCCCTGGACGATGCCATGCGCCGGCGCGCACCTCTCTCTCTCTCTCTCTCTCTCTCTCTCTCTCTCTCTCTCTCTCTCTCTCTCTCGAATGGCCGAAGGCTACTCGCCGCTGCTCTCTCACCGTAGCCGCAGCCACCGCCTTCACCTCGCCTTTCTCCGCCCTTCGCAAGCTCCGCCATGACATCTCAGACGCCTCGACGATCCAAGCAACCGGGGACGCCCCATGGAGCCGTCACCACCGTCTTCCTCACCTCCGGTCGCCCGAGATTGTCGGCGCCGCTCTGTCGACTCCAGAGCCTCCCCCGAGCCGCTGAGCACGCCTTCCGAACCAACGTGAGTTTCTGCACGTCCTGCCCCTAACCCTGTGGCTTGCCGCTCGCCGTAGCTTCGTTCCCCGCCATGGCCGTAGCTCTTCGCCGCCGTCCATGTCGCCGCCGTCACGCTAGCCGCTGCAGCTCGCAATCACGCGCGTCACCGTGCTCCTGGTGACGCCAGGAGGCCGTAGAGGCCTTCCGCAGCCCCTGCCGTGCCCCGTAGCTCGCTCCCGCTCGAAGTCGTGCCCCGGCCACCGCCCCGAGCTCCGCTCCAGCGAGCTCCGGTCACCCCGCGTCCTCCCGTCGGCTCCCCTGGATGCGTGAGAGCCCGGGCTACGCCCGGTGCCCTTAGCCGCCGCCCCCGTGGCCTGAATCGCGGACGCCGCCGCATCCAGAGGTTGCTGGTGTTAACCTCGCTGGCCCGACGTGCGGGCCAAGCCTGCCAGGTGATTAGCTTAAGGCTAATCACCATTTAGCTAAGCCCCTGACACTGACCAGTGGGTCGCAGCGCCATTAACCCTGTAATTAGGATAAGATAAACCCCCTGTTTAACCTGTGACACTGACGTGTGGACCCCACACGTCAGGTTTGACCTGGTCAGCGCCATTGACCTGCTGACGCGGGCATGATGCGGTGCTGACGTAATTAATCATTTCCTGGATTTTAATTTAATTAGGAAATTCCGGAAAATGTTCAAAAATTCACAGAAATTTAACTGTAGCTCAGTTTGAAATAATTTATATATGAAAAATCATCAGAAAAATGCAATCTATCCATCTGTACAAGTTTCATGCATGAAAAACCAAGTTATAACTGCTGTATAGGTGAAAACACATGAATGGAATTTATAAAAGCTTATTTTGAAGTTGCATTTGAATCTTTGGTTCAAATGGACTTCAACCAAATGAATGCTAGTTGCATTAGCTCAAACAACATCACATTTTCATGCCATGTTCATGCATCATATTGTTGCATATGCTTGTGTATTGATTGCGGACACCGTTCCTTCTCGATAGGTCCTACTCCGGAGACCGATCCAGAGTACCTCAGAGGAGTAGTGCCCCCCCTGTTGATCTACCAGGCAAGCAACCCCCCCCCCCCCCTTGTTCATTCCGATACAATCCTACTCTCTCGCTCCTGCTCTCAGTTATTGCATTAGGACAGCAATGATTCAACTGCTACTTTGTGCTGCGGTAGTTGAACCCATTCCTCTGCATGACCTGTCATTGCCACAGTAAATAGTTGTAACCCACTAGCATGTGTAGGAGTTGATTGAGCCATGTTTTGTTCCTACCATTCCATGCCTGCTATTGCCTAGAGTTGTGTCTGGTCTAATTCATTGGGAATGAATTGGAGTGTTATGATATGTTCTGGTGCTGAGAGTAAAGTGTGTGAACACGATTTGGTAAAGGTAGCGGTGAGAGGCCATGTAGGAGTACATGGTGGGTTGTCTCACTGGAACCGTCCTTAAGCACTGAGTTCTATGTATGTTGTCCAATGACTCGATACTACCACACATTGGGATCCTTAATTGACTCTCTCGACTTATTAACCGACTTGATCTCTGTCCAGGAGTCGCAACTAGTTTCTAGTGTTTGTAGGTAGTGCTATTTTTCTAACGAGTGGCACCCGGCAGGGTGGACTGGGGACAGACTAGGCACACGTGGCCCGGTGTACCGAGTGGCACCCGGCAGGGTGGACTGGGGACAGACTAGGCACACGTGGCCTGGTGTACCGAGTGGCACCCAGATGGTGGGCTCGGGAACCCTGCCCACATCGTTTGGGGCCATGAGTGAAAACCCGACCAGATCTCCTTGCAGATGGAACCCGAATAGGCGATAAACCTGGACTAGAGTCTTGTGTGGTTAGTCAGGTCGTGGCCGACACCCTCGCCAGGCTTCCGCTTGAAGGTTGCCGAGATACATGACGTGTCCATGGTGATAAGTGGTGAGAGCGTGTGTGAAGAAGTACACCCATGCAGGGTTATCATGATCTATTCGAATAGCCATGTCCTCGATTATGGACTTCTTGGATGCTTACGTGGTACATAGACAACTTGAAGTGGATACCCTAAAATGCTCAAGACAAGTGTGAGTGCTATGGATGGCCTTCTCGTCGGGAGACGGGGCTGAATCCATAGTAGTGTATTGTGTGGTGATTAGTGGTCTCGTGTGCGCCATATCACCTCAAAGAAGTTCTTGTAGTCGTAGAACAGGATAGCAACTGAGTCAAAGCTGGCTTGCTGCAACTAAACCCCACATTACCTTCTTGATACTAATGCATGTATAATAGGATCTGATGTAAGTCTTGTTGAGTACCTTTGTACTCATGTTGCTTTATTTATGTTTTCGCAGCGAAGACTTCGGTCTTACTAGTGTTCTCGTGAACTTCGACAAGTAGCTTGTACCTCAGGTACGATCTTGATCGGATGTTGTAGATAGTCAGGCTCTTCAGCCTTTTTCATTTGTAGATATCTGTACTCAGACATGTAATGCTTCCGCTTGTTGCCTGTTTGCACTGAATGTTGGGTCATGTGACCCCTGTTTGTAATAATGCTATGATGGCTCTTCTGAGCCTTTATCTATATGAGTTGTTGAGTTATGTTGTGATGCCATGTTGTACAGCACATACTTGCATGTTATGCGTACGTGTAATGTGTATTGCTATGTGTAACGCCCCGGATTCGATGCGCCAGGTGTCCGCCAGTTATTCGCCGTCGTTGCCATGTCATTTGCTTGCGTGTTGCACTTTGCCATGTCATCATCTGCATTTCATATCATGACATCATGTGCATTTCATTTTGCATACGTGTTCGTCTCATGCATCCGAGCATTTTCCCCGTTGTCCGTTTTGCAATCCGGCACTCCTATGTCTCCCGGCGCTCCCTTTACCTCTTTTCATGTGCGGGTGTTAAACGTTCTCGGAATGGACCGAGGTTTGTCAAGCGGCCTTGGTATACCACCGGTAGACCGCCTGTCAAGTTTCGTGCCATTTGGAGATCGTTTGGCTCCAACGGTTAACCGGGTAACTGTAAAAGCCTCTTTTGTTTACAGCCCAACACCCCTTTCAAAGTGGCCCAAAACCCAGCAAACTCCCATCTATGCTCTCGGTCGTTCGACCACGATCGTGTGGGCGAAAACCGCTCCTCATTTGGACTCTCCTAGCTCCCTCTACCTATAAATAAGCCCTCCCCGTCCAAATTCGCGGATGTTTCCTACCCTAACCCTAGTTTTTCTCCTCTGCGCTTGCGCCCGGACGTGTCCGCCCACGAACAAGCCGCCGCCGCCCGCGCCAATCAGGCGCCACGTGGCCCGGTGCCGCCCGCCTCCGCCCGCCCTGGGGGCCGCGCCCAGCCAGGGCCGGATCCGCCGCCGCCGCCGCTGCTGGGGGCGACCAGCACACCCGCGCCGCCGCCCGCCAGCTGCCCTCCCGCCGCCCGCGGACCTCGCCCGCGAGCTTCGCGGCGGCGCCGCCCGCCACCGCTGCACAAGGCCTCCAGGTCTGCAGTCACCGCCTCGCCGCTTGGCCTCCCGTCTGCCGTGGCGCCCCTGCCCGCCACGCTGGAGCCACCGCCTCCACGGCCGGCCTCCTCCTCGACCCCGCAGTCTTCCTCAACTCCGGCGCACTCCGGCGATCCTCGGGATCCGTGCCACCCGGATCCAGATCCACCGCCCACGGTTGACTTTCCTCCCCCTCTGTTTTTCCCTAAGTCTCGAGACATTTTGTCATTATCATGCCATATTCATCATGCCATGTTTGACATGTTGTATCTCTGTGCATGTAGTTCCGTTTTGCGCGTGTAATATGTCAAATTGTTCGCCTCGACGAGTAAATCATTTCATCTCATTGCATCATTTTCATTTGAGCTCATCTTGATGCCCAAAATACTGTTAGAAGAGGGCTATGTGATGTTAGTTTCAGATTCTTATCAGAACATGCACTTTTGTCATTTTTGCCATGATTGATGTGTGCACCCTATGAACTTGAGTCCTACATGTGTTTTGTAATATGCCATGCCATCTTTATAGGGGTGTATGCCATGTATTTTTGTGATGTCTGTGGTGACTAGCACAAGCATGCAAACTAGGCTTCATGATGTTGCTGATTTCAGCCCCTGCTCATTGATATTTTTATGCCATGTAAACTTGATGCTACCGAGAGATCCATGCTTATTTTGAGATACTTCAATAAGGATGTTTTGAACATATGGTTATTCTCTATCCATCCATGCCCTTGTTTGCAATTATGGAGTGCCATAGCTTGAGTCAATCGAGCTCTACTTTTGCTATAAAATGTTTCCTGGCAGGCTGTTTACATGTTATTCAATTTTGCCAAGGTTGTTGTAGTTGATCCGTGTATGCTATGATGTTGTTCTTGCCATTTATAGCTTCTATGCCATGTCTTCTTACTGTGAGTTTCCTTGCCATGCCATTTATTGCTCTGTGGTGAGTGGTTCAAGCTCACCAACATGCCTACTTATTGTTGTTCCTGCCATGTATGAATCTGTAATATAACTTGCCATGTTTACATGGGTGCTATCATATTTTCTGTGACCTTTTGGCTCATGGTCAGTAAAGGACTTTTGTTCTATGCATTTAGTAGATTCATTCCATGACTTTTTTTGCCATTATAAGTTCCTGTAACATGCTGTTTGATAGATCTAAACATTGCAACCTGATGTTATTTCCTGATAAGTCTGAACTGTTATTAATTGCAATCTTGTCATGTGTTTTTGAGCATGTTATAGTGATTTCTGGAGATAGCTCAGTGTTCATGTTTTGTCATGCTTTACCTGTACATCACGTCCATGCCTTTTGTTTTTATATTAAGGTGCTGTAGCATGTTGTTTTGATGCTTGCAATATGCCTAGTTGTTGTTTTGGACAGTTTGTCCTTTAAACTTGTATAGAGTGTATGTGTTGAACCGTTGCTCCGTTTTGCGTGTGCTCTATATGAAACTTGCTTGATTTTGCCTGTAGCTTCATATTATCATGTTGCATCCTTGTTTTGAGGTGTTTGCTTGATGTTTGTATGCATTTTGCATCAATGCCATGTTTAACTTGTTTTGCTCATATCTTCTAGGCCGTAGCTTCGAATTTAATGAACTTTATATGTAACTTGACTAGAATTTCGTGTAGATCATCGTGGTGCATCTTAACTTGTTGTTTAACAACTTGAACATAAAGTTATTCAGATCTGGACCAATTTCGAAATTTGCATATGAGGACTTACCGGAATTGTTCTATGTTGTTTCCGGCCTCATTTAACCTTGCTTTGATGTGTTGCTCTTGTATGCATCATCTCTTGCCATGAGTAGCTTCATGTAGTCTTGTCATGCATCATGCTTGTTTGTGCATCTTGTCATGTTCATGTGTGGTGTGTTTACCTATGTTGTGTGCTTCTTCTTGTTAGTTCCTGTTTCGTTGCGATCGTGAGGATTCGTTCGTCTACGCTTGGTTCGGCTTCATCCGTTCATCTTCTTCATGGACTCGCTCTTCTTCCTTGCGGGATTTCAGGAAAGATGACCGTCACCTTGGATCTCACTACTATCATTGCTATGCTAGTTGCCTCGTTCTATCGCTATGCTGCGCTACCTATCACTTGCTGCTCAAGCCTCCCAATTTGCCATGTCAGCCTCTAACCTTTGTCACCCTTCCTAGCAAACCGTTGTTTGGCTATGTTACCGCTTTGCTCAGCCCCTCTTATAGCGTTGTTAGTTGCAGGTGAAGATGAAGTTTGTTCCTTGTTGGAACATGGAGATGTTGTTCCTTGTTGGAACATGCTTACTTGTTGGGATATCACAATATATCTTATATTATTAATGCATCTATATAGTTGGTAAAGGGTGGAAGGCTCGGCCTTATGCCTGGTGTTCTGTTCCACTCTTGCCGCCCTAGTTTCCGTCATATCGGTATTATGTTCCCGGATTTTGCGTCCCTAACGCGGTCGGGTGATTTATGGGACCCCTTGACAGTTCGCTTTGAATAAGACTCTCCAAGAAGGCCCAACATTGGTTTTACCATTTGCCTCACCTATGCCCTTTTATTTCCCTTGGGTTTCCGGAGCCCGAGGGTCATCTTTATTTAGCCCCCCGGGGCGGTGCTCCTTCGAGTGTTGGTCCAAACGGCAGATCGCGGGGCCACCACGGGGCAACTCGAGGGCTGGTTTTACTCGTAGGCTGACCTATCCGGTGTGCCCTGAGAACGAGGTACGTGCGACTCTTATCGGGATTTGTCGGCACATCGGGCGGCTTTGCTGGTCTTGTTTTATTGCTGTCGAAATGTCTTGTACCGGGATTCCGAGACTGTTCGGGTCTTCCCGGGGAGAAGGAATATACTTCGTTGATCGCGAGAGCTTATCATGGGCTAAGTTGGGACACCCCTGCAGGGTTTGAACTTTCGAAAGCCGTGCCCGCGGTTATGTGGCAGATGGGAATTTGTTAATATCCGGTTGTAGTAAACTTGAAGCAAACTCTTCTAAACTACACCAACCGTAAAGCGTAACCGTGAGTGTCTCTTTTCGGGGTTGATCGAGAGGAGAACACGGTTTCTGGGTTATGTTTGACGTAAGTAGGAGTTCAGGATCACTTCTTGATCATTACTAGTTGACGACCGTTCCTTTGTTTCTCTTCTCGCTCTCATTTGCGTATGTTAGCCACCATATATGCTTTGTCGCTACTGCAACCTCACCACCTTACCCCTTATTTACCCATTAAGCTTTGCTAGTCTTGATACCCATGGTAATGGGATTGCTGAGTCCTTGTGGCTCACAGATTACTACACCACCAGTTGCAGGTACAGGTTGTGCGATGATCTTGACGCGAGAGCGATGTTTGCTTGTATTGGAGTTCTTCTTCGCTTCTTCTTCGATCAGGGGATAGGTTCCAGGTCGGCAGCCTGGGCTAGCAGGGTGGATGTCGTTTGAGTTTCTGTTTATGATTCATCTGTAGTCGGATGTTGATCTTGTATGTTGTATTGTTGTATTCATGTGACTTTGTATGTATTGGATGTATCCCCACTATTATGTAATGTTGATGTAATGATATCCACCTTGCAAAAGCGTTCCAATATGCGGGTCTATCCTTGGTGGGACCGTCGAGTTCCTTTTGGATAGGGTCGCATATTGGGCGTGACACTATGTGTGGGATCCGACAACCTAGTTGTTTATCCTTGGTAGCCCCTCTTATGGGGAAATGTAGTCTTGTGCATCCATGAGCCATAGTAGTCCGCTACAGCCCGGTTCACCAGAGTCCTGCTAGCCTAGCACTACTGCTCCGGAACACTTGATCGGGCGGCATGTGATTCACTTCGCTCTCGTGGTTCTGTCCCTCCGGGAAATGTCACGCAGATGACATCCGAGTCCTGCCTAGCTGCTATAGCCGGGTTCCCGAGTCCTGTTAGCCCAGTGCTACAGCCTGGATTCGCACGCTGCTGACCGACATGCTCGATGTTGATTCATGTATGCATGTCCCCGTAAGTTAGTGCCACTTTGGGTTCATGACTAGTCATGTCGGCCCGGGTTCTCTGTCATATGGATGCTAGCAACACTATCATATACGTGAGCCAAAAGGCGCAAACGGTCCCGGGCCATGGTAAGGCGACACCTGTGGGAATACCGTGCGTGAGGCCGCAAAGTGATATGAGGTGTTACAGGCTAGATCGGTGTGACTTAGAATCGGGGTCCTGACAGCTTTGGTATCAGAGCCTGACTGCCTGTAGGATTACCAAGCCAAACTGGTCGAAGTTGAGTCTAGAAATTCTTTAGTTATATAAGGGAATTGATTGTGGGAAGGAACGTAAGGCTCTTTTTACTCCTTATACCTCATGGCCTTCTGATCTGAGTCATCCTATCTTTCCTACGGGGTTAAGGAACAAGGCTTTCTCTTCCGTCTATCAGGATCACGTGTTACTACTCCGTAGTCCCATAGGATTGGTTGGTCAGAGTCATATCCCAGTTTTTGAGTACTTCCGGTGTAGTCTGTTTAGTACTATCTCAGAACCTTGAGTGATGATGTTGAGTATGTCACTATCCCATTTTGGCAGGATGTCTCATTCTGGGCATTTTACTGTCGTTATGCTGCCGGAATTGCCCTAGGAGTTCAAGAGTTACTAATTTCTTTGTCCTACATTCTACAGTCCATAGTTGATGCTGATCCGTCCTTGGTTTCGTTTCTCAGGACGTCATCAGTTAAACGAAGTTCTGCTGCTCGTAGCCAGAACCATGGAGATGGTATGGATGAGGATCCTCCCAATCAGCCTTCGTTGGCAGAGTTCATGTTAGAGATGGAGAGGAACAAGCGTGAGTCTAACCGCTTGTTGGCACGTATCGAGGAGAACACAGCACATCAGTTCAAAGGATCTGTGACCATTCATGACTTCATTCGCTTGCACCCACCCACCTTTCATCATTCCATTGAGCCACTCGATGCAGATGACTGGCTCCGTAGCATCACTCATAAGTTGCGTTCTGCGAACGTAGCTGACGATGACCAGGTCACCTATGCCACATACCACCTGGAAGGTCCTGCTAGTCTTTGGTGGCAGAACTATGAGGCTATGCTTCCAGCTGGCCAGATTCCTACCTGGAGGGATTTCACTGAATCTTTTCGTGAGCATCACATTCCTCAAGCCCTCATCGATCGCAGGAGAGAAGAGTTCTATAGTTTCACCCAGAGTAAGATGGTTGTTGATGCTTACAGCAAAGAGTTCGAGAACCTTGCCCGCTATGCTTCAGAAGAGGTGTCCACGGACGCCAAGAAGCATGCTAGGTTTCGGAAGGGTCTCAATCCCAGGTTGCGTCGTGATCTCCACCTGCATCATTATGATACATTCCAGGCTCTTGTGAACAAGGCCATTAATGCAGAGACAGCTCAACTCACTTACGAGGAGTCTCGTAAGCACACCCGTGATTTGGGATCTTCCTCTGGTTCTAGTTCTCAGAAGCGCCAGATTTGGATTCCGAACTCTGCTCTTCCACCCGGATATTCACCGAGGCCATCTTATGTGGTGCCTCCCCCAGCTCAGTCGTATGCTCCATCCAGGCCTACTGGTAGACCGCTTGTCAGTACGGGTCCACGTCCAACTTCAGGGACTTGCTTCACATGCGGAGAGCCAGGACACTATGCACATGACTGCTCTCAAACCAACTATGCTCCACCCCCGCCTGAGAAGTCTGTTGGCCGTGGTAAGCTACCATGCAGGATGATTAGTGTCAAGTCAGCTCCCACTGAACGTAGACATGTGCATCACGTCTCAGCTAAAGACGCTCATGATGATCCGGATGTTGTTCTTGGTACACTCCTTGTCAACTCTCATCCAGCTTCGGTTCTATTCGATATCGGAGCATCTCACTCCTTCATCTCTGAAGGCTATGCTCGTTTGCACGACATGTCATTTTGTGATATGCCAACTCCACTCGAAATCCAAACTCCAAGGTCTAGATGGCAAACTACCAGAATAAGCCATGGTAATGAAATCCTTGTTGACAGACTTGTATTCCTTGCATCACTTGTAGCCCTCAAGTCTTCAGATATTAACATCATCTTGGGTATGGACTGGATGATAGCTCATCATGCCAAGATTGACTGTTACAATAGGTCTGTTCAGCTTACACACCCATCTGGCAAGATAGTCATTGTCTCCACCAGAGTTGCAAAGCGTCAACTCTACACTCTTAATGCCAGCCCTCTTCCAGACCTTGAAGATATCCCGGTAGTACGTGACTTTCCGGATGTCTTTCCAGAGGAACTGCCAGGTGTTCCACCTGACAGAGATGTAGAGTTCGTCATAGATCTCATCCTGGAACCGCCCCAATTTATAGGAGACCTTACAAGATGGCACCCTTAGGACTAGCCGAGCTTAAGAAACAACTTGATGAGTCCTTGCAAAAGGGTTTCATCCGTCCTAGTTCTTCTCCCTGGGCTTGCCCCGTCCTCTTCGTCAAGAAGAAGGATGGTACGGACCGGATGGTTGTAGATTATCGTCCCGTTAATTTGATCACGATAAAGAACAAGTATCCGCTCCCCAGGATCAACGATCTGTATGATCAGCTCGCTGGATCCTCAGTCTTTTCCAAGATGGATTTGAGGTTAGGTTACCACCAAATCAAGATCAGAAACGGGGACATCCCCACGACAGCCTTTGTCACTCGTTATGGCCACTATGAGTACACCGTCATGTCCTTGGGTCTAACCAACGCTCCTGCTACATTCTCTCGCTTGATGAACTCGATCTTCATGGAGTACTTAGATAAATTCGTCATGGTTTACCTCGATGATATTCTTATTTACTCAAAGAACGAGGAAGAGCATGCCGAACATCTTAGGCTTGTGTTAGAAGAACTCAGAGAGCACCGCCTTTATGCCATGTTCTCCAAGTGAGAATTTTGGTTGCCAGAAGTGACTTATCTCGGCCACGTGATCTCTGCCAAGGGCATTGCCATCAATCCCGAGAGAGTTAAGGCCGTTCTCGATTGGACCCCACCTGAAACTGTTAAACAAGTTAGGAGTTTCCTTGGTCTAGCCAGTTATTGTCGCCGCTTCGTTGAAAACTTCTCTAAAGTGGCCAAACCTCTCACGGAACTTCTCAAGAAGGATAAAAAGTTTGAGTGGTCCCCACAATGTGAGCATAGTTTTCAGGAACTGAAAAGACGCCTGACTTCTGCTCCCATACTTGTGCCACCGGATTTCACTAAAGACTTTGTTATCTGCTGTGATGCCTCACGACAGGGACTGGGTTGCATTCTTATGCAGGATCGTCATGTGATTGCCTATGCATCTCGACAAGGAGAATTATCCTACACATGACCTAGAGCTTGCAGCCGTAGTCTATGCACTCAAGACCTAGCGACATTACCTTCTTGGTAAACGTTGCGAGATCTACACCGATCACCAGAGTCTCAAGTATATCTTCACCCAACCAGATTTGAACCTTAGGCAAAGACGTTGGTTGGAGTTGATCTCAGATTATGATCTCGGGATTACTTACACCCCAGGCAAAGCCAATGTCATGGCTGATGCGCTAAGTCGTAGGTCCTATTGCAACAATCTCATGTTGCGGCAGGGCCAACCACTTCTCCATGAGGAATTCTGTAAGCTTAATCTTCACATTGCTCCTCACGGATTCCTTTCTACCTTGGTGGCGAAACCTACTCCTGAGGATCAGATCATAACTAGCCAGCAGTATGATACGGGTATTTCTCGAATCAAGGATAACGTGAAGAAGGGAGCTGCTGGTAGTTTCTCTGTTGATGATCGAGGTGTTGTTTTCTTCGAGAACCGTCTGGTGGTTCCCAAGAAGCAACATCTTCGGCAACTGATCCTTAAGGAGGCGCATGAATCCCCTCCCACGATTCATCCCGGTAGTACTAAGATGTATCAGGACCTACGCCAGAGGTTCTGGTGGACTAGGATGAAGAGAGAAATCGCTCAGTTTATTGCTAACTGTGATGTTTGTCGTCGCATTAAGGCAGAGCATCAGAGACCTGCTGGCACCCTTCAGCCTTTAGCCATTCCTGAGTGGAAGTGGGATAAAGTTGGTATGGACTTCATCACCGGCTTTCCCAAGACCAAGAAAGGGAATAACACTATCTTTGTAGTTGTTGATCGTCTTTCCAAAGTGGCTCACTTCCTTCCTGTTCGAGAGAGTATCACTGCTAGCCAGCTTGCTGACTTATACATTTCTCGAATAGTGTCACTTCATGGTGTTCCACTAGAGATCAATTCAGACCGTGGAAGTCTTTTCACTTCTCATTTCTGGGAGAGTTTCCAAACTGCCATGGGAACCCATCTTTCCTTCAGTACCGCTTCCCACCCTCAGTCGAGTGGTCAGGTGGAAAGGGTCAACCAAATTCTCGAAGACATGCTTAGAGCTTGCGTTATCTCATTCGGTATGGATTGGGAGAAATGTCTTCCTTTTTCCGAGTTTGCTTATAACAATAGCTATCAATCCAGTCTCAAGAAAGCTCCTTTTGAGATTCTCTATGGACGAAGATATTGAACACCTTTGAACTGGTCAGAAACCGGTGAAAGACAATTCTTTGGACCGGACATGATCCAGGAGGCAGAAGAGCAAGTTCTTATCATTCGTGAGAACTTGAAAACAGCCCAATCTCGTCAAAAGAGCCAGTATGATCATCATCATAAGGATATGACTTATGAAGTTGGCAACAAAGCCTACCTTCGGGTTACTCCTTTGAAGGGTACCCATCGTTTCGGTATCAAGTGCAAGTTGGCTCCTCGTTACATTGGTCCTTTTCGCATTCTCGCTAAACAAGGAGAGGTTGCCTACCAGTTGGAACTACCCCCACATATTTCCAGAGTGCATGATGTCTTCCACGTCTCTCAACTCAGGCGTTGCTTCTCGGATCCTATCCGCGGAGTGGACCACAAAACGCTTGATCTCCAAGATAACCTCACATACCGAGAGTACCCGGTTCGTATTCTTGATCAAGCAGAGCGTGTTACCCGACGTCAGAACATCAAGTTTCTCAAAGTTCAGTTGTCTCATCATTCCGAGAGAGAAGCTACCTGGGAGCGAGAAGATCGTCTTCGACTGGAGTACCCCGCTTTCTTTCCATCGACCTCCGAATCTCGGGACGAGATTCTTTCAAGTGGGGGCGAGTTGTCACATCCCTAGTTATGGTATGACCTAGACTAGCTAGTCATGTGTGCATCATGTTTCAATTCCATTTAAATTAAAATGAGGATTTGTGAAACCCTCAGAATCGTTTTTTGAAAAGACCCAGATAAAAATTGCTCCAAAAAGGTCCAAGAAAATGTTCATGTTGCTCTATGAAAATATTGGACAGAGATGAAAATTCAAACCAATATTTTTAGGAGCTCATAAATATTTATTTTGGCCATTTGGAATTAATGCATAATTATTTGCTTTGGATATATATTGTTATATATATATATATATATATATATATATATATATATATATATATATATATATATATATATATATATTGTCCAAAATTATGCTAGTTGATGAGAAGCTCGAATAATACCACTAGCTCCTAAAAAATTGGCATAAGAAAATAAATTAGTTTAGTATTATTTTAAAAGCGAAACAAATGTCAAAAATAGAAAAGAAAACAAAAAGGGAAAACCTTACTGAACTTACAGGGGCCACTTGTCGGCTCGGCTCAGGTTGCCTGAAAATCGGCCCCGCCAGGTCGTCCCTCTCCTCTCGCCAGAGGACAGGCGTGTGCCCTGGCCAAGCCGCACACGCGTCCTGCCACCTCTGCTGTCACCTCACTCCCCCTGTCATGCTGGGCGCCTCGACGCCTGGACGACTCTCTCTCTCTCTCTCTCTCTCTCTCTCTCTCTCTCTCTCGTGGCCTCCCTCCTCTCCCTCTCTTTCTCGTGCGAATGGCCGAGCGCTGCCGTCGCCGCCATTCACCGTAGCTGCAGCCACCGCCTTCCCCTCGCCCTCTCTCCGTGTCTGCAAACTCCGCCGTGACATCCTATACGTCCTCGACGAGCCAAGCAACCGGGGATGCCCCGTGGAGCCATCACCGCCGTCTTCTTCACCTCCGGTCGCCTGAGATTGCCGGCGCCGCTCCGTCGACTCCAGAGCCTCCCCCGAGCCGCTGAGCACGCCTTCCGAACCAACGTGAGTTTCTGCACGTCCTGCCCCTAACCCCGTGGCTTGCCGCTCGCCAAAGCTTCGTTCCCCGCCATGGTCGTAGCTCTTCGCCGCCGTCCGTGTCGCCGCCGTCGCGCTAGCCGCTGCAGCTCGCAATCACGCGCGTCACCGTGCTCCTGGTGACGCCAGGAGGCCGTAGAGGCCTTCCGCAGCCCCTGCCGTGCCCCGTAGCTCGCTCCCGCTCGAAGCCGTGCCCCGGCCGCCGCCCCAAGCTCCGCTCCGGCGAGCTCCGGTCACCCCGCGTCCTCCCGTCGCCTCCCCTGGATGCGCGAGAGCCCGGGCTATGCCCCGGTGCCCTTAGTCGCCGCCCCCGTGGCCTGAATCGCAAATGCTGCCGCGTCCAGAGGTCGCCGGTGTTAACCTCGCCGGCCCGACGTGCGGGCCCGGCCTGCCAGGTGATTAGCTTAAGGCTAATCACCATTTAACTAAGCCCCTGACACTGACCAGTGGGTCCCAGCGCCATTAACCCCGTAATTAGGATAAGATAAACCCCCTGTTTAACCTGTGACACTGACGTGTGGACCCCACACGTCAGGTTTGACCTGGTCAGCGCCGTTGACCTGCTGACGCGGGCATGACGCAGTGCTGACATAATTAATCATTTTCTGTATTTTAATTTAATTAGGAAATTCGAGAAAATGTTCAAAATTTCAAAAATTCACAGAAATTTAACCTTAGCTCAGTTTGAAATAATTTATATATGAAAAATCATCAAAAAAATGGAATCTATCCATCTGTACCAGTTTCATGCATGAAAAACCAAGTTATACCTGCTGTATAGGTGAAAACACATGAATGTCATTTATAAGAGCTTATTTTGAAGTTTTATTTGAATCTTTGGTTCAAATGGACTTCAACGAAATGAATGCTAGTTGCATTAGCTCAAACAACATCACATCTTCATGCCATGTTCATGCATCATATTGTTACATATGCTTGTGTATTGATTGCCGACACCGTTCCTTCTCGATAGGTCCTGCTCCGGAGACTGATCCAGAGTAACTGTCAGAGTAGTAGCGCCCCCCTGTTGATCTACCAGGCAAGCAACCCCCCTTGTTCATTCCGATACAATCCTACTCTCTCGCTCCTGCTCTCAGTTATTGCATTAGGACAACAATGATTCAACTACTACTTTGTGCTGCGGTAGTTGAACCCATTCCTCTGCATGACCTGTCATTGCCACAGTAAGTAGTTGAAACCCACTAGCATGTGTAGGAGTTGATTGAGCCATGTTGTGTTCCTACCATGCCATTCCTGCTATTGCCTAGAGTTGTGTCAGGTCTGATTCATTGGGAATGAATTGGAGTGTTATGATATGTTCTGGTGCTGAGAGTGAAGTGTGTGAACACGATTTGGTAAAGGTAGCGGTGAGAGGCCATGTAGGAGTACATGGTGGGTTGTCTCACCGAACCGCCCTTAAGCAATCGAGTTCTATGTATGTTGTCCAATGACTCGATACTACCACACATTGGGATCCTTAATTGACTCTCTCGACTTATTAACCGACTTGATCTCTGTCCAGGAGTCGCAACTAGTTTCTGGTGTTTGTAGGCAGTGCTATTTTTCTACCGAGTGGCACCCGGCTGGGTGGACTGGGGACAGACTAGGCACACGTGGCCCGGTGTACCGAGTGGCACCCGGATGGTGGGCTCGGGAACCCTGCACACATCGTTTGGGGCCATGAGTGAAACCCCGGTCAGATCTCCTTGCGGATGGAACCCGAACAGGCGATAAACCTGGACTAGAGTCTTGTGTGGTTAGTCAGGTTGTGGCCGACACCCTCGCCAGGCTTCCGCTTGAAGGTTTCCGAGATACATGACGTGTACATGGTGATAAGTGGTGAGAGCGTGTGTGAATAAGTACACCCCTGCAGGGTTATCATGATCTATTCGAATAGTCGTGTCCTCGGCTATGGACTTCTTGGATGCTTACGTGGTACATAGACAACATGAAGTGGATACCCTAAAATGCTCAAGACAAGTGTGAGTGCTATGGATGGCCTTCTCATCGGGAGACGGGGACGAATCCGTAGTGGTGTATTGTGTGGTGATTAGTGGACTCGTGTGCGCCATATCACCTCAAAGAAGTTCTTATAGTCATAGAACAGGATAGCCACTGAGTCAAAGCTGGCTTGCTGCAACTAAACCCCACATTACCTTCTTGATACTAATGCATGTATAATAGGATCTGATGTAAGTCTTGCTGAGTACCTTTGTACTCATGTTGCTTTATTTATGTTTTTGCAGCGAAGACTTCGGTCTTACTAGTGTTCTCGTGAACTTCGACGAGTAGCTTGTACCTCAGCTACGATCTTGATCGGATGTTGTAGATAGTCAGGCTCTTCAGCCTTTTTCATTTGTAGATGTCTGTACTCACACATGTAATGCTTCCGCTTGTTGCATGTTTGCTCTGAATGTTGGGTCATGTGACCCCTGTTTGTAGTAATGCTATGATGGCTCTTCTGGGCCTTTATCTATATGAGTTGTTGAGTTATGTTGTGATGCCATGTTGTACAGCACATACTTGCATGTTATGCGTACGTGTAATGTGTATTGCTATGTGTGGGATCCGACAACCTAGTTGTTTATCCTTGGTAGCCTCTCTAATGGGGAAATGTAGTCTTGTGCATCCATGAGCCATAGTAGTCCGCTACAGCCCGGTTCACCGGAGTCCTGCTAGCCCAGCACTACTGCTCCAGAACACTTGACTGGCCGGCATGTGATTCACTTTGTTCCCGTGTCTGTCCCACCGGGGAAATGTCACACGGTGACATCCGGAGTCCTGCCTAGCCTGCTACAGCCCGGGTTCCCGGAGTCCTGTAGGCCCAGTGCTACAGCCCGGATTCGTACGCTGCTGACCGACATGCTCGATGTTGATTCATGTATGCCTGTCCCCGTAAGTTAGTGCCACTTTGGGTTCACGACTACTTGTGTCGGCCCGGGTTTCTCTGTCATATGGATGCTAGCGACACTATCATATACGTGAGCCAAAAGGCACAAACGGTCCCGGGCCATGGTAAGGCGACACCCGTGGGAATACCGTGCGTGAGGCCGCAAAGTGATATGAGGTGTTACAGGCTAGATCGGTGTGACTTAGAATCGGGGTCCTGACATCAGCGAAACGCTACCCCGCCGACGGCCAGGCCATCCCTCCACTCTGCACCTCCTGTTATTCCCTGCCGAGTGTAGGCCCACCCCGCACCCGAACCAGTCAAGTTTCCCACTCCTCTCCGTCTGCGACTCCACTGCCGCATCTTCCCCATCTCCGGTCGTTCCAGTCTGGGGCCTCGCCGTCGTCCACCGCCTCGGTGCGCTCGGCGCAGCGTGGTCAACATACAAGAGTCATCGGAAGAGGACTGTACGTGGAGAGCCTGACGGCTTGGACCCACGAGGTCCATGGTCGCACGCAAGGAAAGTTCCTCCTTGTTACGCCTTGTACATGCAATTTGTCGTGGGAAGGGCTTCAGATTTCGCAAAAAAATGTTCCCCGACAGTGGGGACCCACCAGCTATATCTTCGCACGCAAGGAAGTGCCTCCTTATTACGCACCAAAAAATGAATACCCCCTGCTAGCTGGGACCCACCATAGTGGGTGGCTGACTTGTGGGCCTACTAAGTTCACGAGGACGGAGGGCTTTGTCATCTTAGTCAATATGAACGATTCTAGCTCCAAAGGACCGTCTGATGTCCATCCAACGGCCATAGTGCTTCTTCAACCTCGGTCTTCTTTCTCCACCCGCCCAAAGCAGCGCCCGGTCGTGCCGTGTGCTCCTGCCTCTCGTGGCGGCTGTGATGCCTGAGGCCTCACCGCCCCTACTACTCCCACCGGCTGGCCCGTGGTATCCCTCTACTCACCCACACCCTGTTATTCTCAAGGGCGATGACAGCCTCACGCCAGCAGACGAACCAGTCGAACCTCAGATTCTTCTCGTGGGCATCCATCGCGCTTTTCCTCGGCTCCGCGTCGTCCCCTTCCTAGGCCTCGCCGTCGTCCACTGCCTTGGTGCTCTCGGCGCAGCGTGGTGAATGTGGTCAACGACCAACTTCCATCGGAAGAGTACTTTATCGACGGGAGAGGCCGATACTGGGTCCACGGCCACAGCCCAGTTTTTTTGTGATTTGCCAAGTAAGTTGCTTTGTTAGGCCTGTTGGGCTGCAAATCTTTCAAGACGAGGAGATCTTCATTCGGCTGGACGAGAAAATGGCCTATCAGTAATGAGAAATGGGTTGTACATTTTTAAAACACATCAAACCGGCAATTAGTTTCAAATATCTTTTTTTCATTTCGAGATTTTAAATTACATTAATTTTTATGCGTGGAGAATTTGTTGGATTTTATATTGATATACATTCATTTTTAAAATCAGTTTGAATGTGAGTCGAAATTTTGGGATTAAAAATAGTTCGGACCGCACCGAAATATGCAAAATTTCATATAATTTTTTAACCGTGGCCACAATATGGGATGTAATGCTAACAAAAAGAGTATGGGCTCCAAAAAAAATCTTAAGAATTAGCAAATGGGATGTAAATTATTAGAAATAAAGGCAGATGGGCTGTTTGCTGTTTTCCACAGATTTGAGGCTTTCCTAAAAAAAGGTTGACGCACAAGCAGTGACTGTTGGATGTCCATCCAACGGCTGTCGTGCTTCTTCAATCTCTGCTCTTCCTGCTCCAGACGCTCAAACAAGCGCCGTGGGACTGCTCGCTTCCTCCTCCTCATGTCGGTGTGCTGCCACAGCAGCCTCACCGCCCACAGTACTCCCAACGCTGGCCTAGCCATCCCTCTACTCACCCACACTGATGTTATTCTTCGGCGACGGCAGACGAACCGGTAAACCTCGTGCGAACAGACTCCCCTCGCGTGGGAAACAATCTGCTGAGTCTTCCTGCCTCTGTGTCGTTCCCTTCCTAGGCCTCGTCGTCGTCCACCGCCCTGGTGCTCTCGGCGCGGCCAGGTCAACGTGGTCAACGACCGACATGCATCTGAAGTGGACTATACATGGAGAGGCCGACAGCTGGGTCCACGGCCGCACGCAAGGAAATGCCTCCTTATTACGCGTAAAATAATGATTCCTCCTCCTGACATCAGGGACCCACCGAAAGGGCCTCTGTATTTCGCAAAAAAAACGTTATCGCCGCTGACATCTCGGACCCACCAGCTATATCTTCGCACGCAAGGAAGTGCCTCCTTATTACGCACCAAAAAATGAATACCCCCTGCTAGCTGGGACCCACCATAGTGGGTGGCTGACTTGTGGGCCTACTAAGTTCACGAGGACGGAGGGCTTTGTCATCTTAGTCAATATGAACGATTCTAGCTCCAGTGACCGTACGATGTCCATCCAACGGCCGTAGTGCTTCTTCAACCTCTGGTCTTCTTGCTCTAGCCGCCCAAACCAGCGTCGGTCGTGCTTCGTGCTCCTGCCTCCCGTAGCCGGCTGCGATGCGGCGGAGGCCTCGCCGCCCCCTACTACTCCCACCGTTGGCAAGGCCATCCCTCTACTAACCCACACCCCCTGTTATTCTGCGGCGACGGCAGCCTCACACCGCAGCGAACTAGTGAACCCTCATACTCCTCTACGCGTGGGCATCCACTGCCGTGTCTTCCCCGGCTCCGTTTCGTCCCCTTCCCAGGCCCCGCCATCGTCCATCGCCCTGGTGCTCTCGGCGCGGCATGGTCAACATGGTCAAGGAACGGCTTCCATCGGACATGGACTGTGCATGGAGAGGCTGACAGCTGGGTCCACAGCCGCAGCAAGGAAGTGCCTCCTTATTACGCGCTAAATTATTATTCCTCCACCTGACAGTGGGGACCCACCGGACGGGCCACCGTATTTTGCAAAAAAAACATTTCCCACTGACTGCTGGGACCCACCAGCTACATCTTCGCACGCAAGGAAGTGCGTCCGAAAAAAAAACGATTCGCCCCCTGACAGCTGGGACCCACCAACTACATCTTCGCAGGCAAGGAAGTGCCTGACAGTCTGGACCCACATGGTCGAAGCGTACGTAGCATTGTCATTCTGGTCGCGAACGTACGCGTACATCGGTCGCTGTAGGCGCGCGCGTCGTAGTAGAGGCACGCACATAGCATGTACACGTACGTACAGCGGCGAGGGTGCCAGAAAGAAAATACGGCCACGTATGTACATATGGGCAGGGTCTCAAATGCCTACTCGCGCATACGTACGGCCAGGGCGTGTACATGGCTGGGTCGGAATGGAGAAACAGCGTCCTCGTCGTGTTCATGCGGAGGCAACGGAATGCGTCGTGTTCATCGGGAGGCAACGGAATGCGTCGTGTTCATCGGGAGGCAACGAAACGCGTGGGAGCCAACCGGATTGGACGGAACAGGCGATGGAAACGAGGCATGGCGTATCGCTGGCGGAGAAACGGACCTCCCACGCTCGAGCGGGTCCTGTTGATCGGGAGGGGTGTGTCGTACCGCAAAACGAAGGAAACGGACCTCCTACGGTCGAAACGGGGGGTCCTGTTGATCGGGAGGGGTGTGGCGTACCGCAAAACGGACGAAATGGACCTCCTACGGTCGAAACGGGATCTGTTGATCGAGAGGGTGTGGCGTGCGCAAAGCGGGTCTGTTCATCCAGCCCTCCACACCACGGGTCTGTTCAACCACCCTCCACGGCTACCCCTCCACAGCCATTTCTTGCTCATCCAGCCCACCACACCACGGGTCCCGTTCATCCGAGGTAACGCCACCGCTCACAGTTCATCCAAACCCCCGCAACGCTCACTGTTCATCAATCGATCGGCTTGATTAGCAGCGATGCGAAGAATCGCTCGATCGGGTTCGGTTAACAACCATCGATCGATCGCTTCGGGTTCGATGAACGCATAGCCTACGGTAATCGCCGAGTTCGCTAGAGCCCAACGCCTCGCTTCGGGTTCGATTAGAGCTAACGCCTCACACTTTCGTGCGGCACGTGTACAAGAGAAACGCGCATCGCTCGGCCCCCGACAGCCCACCGTAACCGGGAACTCCCCGAAATTTTCCTCGCCCTCGCTTCTACCACTGTTTTTTCCGTCATGGACGGCCCAAAGAATGTCATGCAGCTGCGTCTCCGGCCCGCCCAGGACGAAAAGCCCATTTTCTGTCATGATCTTTTGTCATAGAAGTAGGAGCCCACCACATCTATGATGATACCAGGTTTTTTCACAATTATCGTCATAGAAGTGCCATATGTATGACAGAAAAAAATTTCGTTCGGACCAAAATGTCACGGATGTGTCTTTTTTTTGTAGTGTAGTTTGATCCATAGTTTTTTTTTGCTTTAGATGAATAAAAGGTTAGTTCGATCCTTTCTTTTTGAGAGTTTGCTTAGTGATCTATCCTTGTAATTGTGTACGAGATATTTAATAAAGTTATGTTTTCTTTACTTTCATGTTGAATAAAAAGAAAGGGAATAAATGAAAAAGATCATATGCTAATCTTATGGCAAGTAATGACATCACATAAGGAAGAGTATAGGTAGAAAATTTTATTGGAGATTTACAAACATAGCATTGGTCAATGATGCAATTCATGAAAGAATTAATAAGGGAAGAGAAGATCCGCATGCAAATACACTTTCTTGGACATCTTTTCTGATTATGAGCCCCCATCAAAATATTATATGCCAAAATTGTTGACGTTGGACAAGGAAGACAACTTAATGATTTAAGTTTGTTCATTTTCACATAGAAGTTATATTGTCATAGATCCTTAACCATATGGTGCTTGCCCCCCATCTTTGCTAGCCGCACTAAGTAGAGATACTACTTGTGCATCCTAAAACCCTTAAACCAAAATCTTATTTTGAGAGTCCAACATACCTACCTATGGATTCAGTAAGATCCTTCAAGTTGTCATTGGTGCAATAAGTCTATAAAAATTGCATCTAAAAGTGTTAGATCATTTAGTGTAAGAAAAAATTGAGCGTTGTACGAACTTGTGATGGAAAAATATAAAAGCGACAGACTGCATAATAAAGGTTGCTATCATAAGGGGCAATATAACGTGACGTTGTTTTGCACTAAGAGATTGATCATAGAAAAAAATCGCATGGCAACCTCTGCTTCCCTTTGCGAAGGGCCTATCTTTTACTTTTATGTATTTACTTTTATGCAAGATTCAAAGTTTTCTCTCTATTCCTTTTTATTTTCTCTTTTGGCAAGCATCATGTGGTGAGGAAAGATCTAGGCAAATATATCCAGTTGGAAATGGGGAACATGAGTTATCATTGTTGACATCACCCTTGAGGTGAGTATGTTGGGAGGCGAAACTATAAGCCCCTATCTTTCTATGTGTTCGGTTGAAACTTTTTGCTCATGTTTATGAGGTGAGTGTTAGCAATCATAGAAGACTATATATCATGGTTGGGTATGTGGACTTGCCAAAAAGGCTCCGATACGTGACCCTTCCTAAAAATATGATGAATTGTAGTTGCAAAGTTGACTGAGAACATAGTTTGTTGATTTCCAATAGAGTTTATGCTTTATACTTCAATGTTGTGATGAATTTTACTTGTTCATGAGAAGTTTAGAAAAAAGTATGTGATAAAGTTTTATGTTAAAGTTGTTGCTGTTATACTAATATACATGATGCTTCTATATTTGTACTTTCTTTTTATCGACACCTCTCTCTCTCTCTCTCTAAGCATGTGGACATGTTTTTTGATTTTGGGTGTTCGCTTGGGGACAAGCGAGGTCTAAGCTTGGGGGAGTTGATACGTCCATTTTGCATCATGTTTTCCTACTGTTATTTATATTGTTTTTATGCATAATAATGTCTTTTGGAGTAATTATAATGCCTTTTCTCTCATAATATGCAAGGTCCACACAAAGAGCGAGAATACCGGCAGCTGGAATTCGGGACCTGAAAAAGCTACGCCAGGCTACCTATTCTGCACAACTCCAAATGAGCCGAAACTTTACGAAGATTTTTTATCGAATATATAAGAAATAATGGAGCAAATAAGTGAAGGAAATATGCCCTAGAGGCAATAATAAAGTTTTTATTTATATTTCCTTATATCATGATAAATGTTTATTATTCATGCTAGAATTGTATTAACCGGAAACTTGATACATGTGTGGATACATAGACAAAAAATTGTGCCCCTAGTAAGCCTCTACTAGACAAGCTCGTTGACTTAACATGGTTAAGTTTCCTAACCATAGACATGCGTTGTCATTTGATTAACGGGATCACATCATTAGGAGAATGAAGTGATGGACATGACCCATCCATTAGCTTAGCATATTGATCGTAAAGTTTTATTGCTATTGCTTTCTTGATGACTTATACATATTCCTTTGACTATGAGATTATGCAACTCCCGGATACCGGAGGAAAACATTGTGTGCTATCAAATGTCACAAAGTAACTGGGTGATTATAAAGATGCTCTACAGGTATCTCCGAAGGTGTTTGTTGGGTTGGCATAGATCGAGATTAGGATTTGTCACTCCGAGTATCGGAGAGGTATCTTTATGCCCTCTCGGTAATGCACATCATAATAAGCCTTGCAAGCAATGTGACTAATGAGTTAGTTGCGGGATGATGCATCACGGAACGAGTAAAGAGACTTGCCGGTAACGAGATTGAATTTGGTATGGAGATACCGACGATCGAATCTCGGGAAAGTAACATACCGATGACAAAGGGAATAACATATGTTGTCATAACGGTTTGATCGATAAAGATCTTCGTAGAATATGTGGGAGCCAATATGAGCATCCAGGTTCCGCTATTGGTTATTGACCGAAGAGGTGTCGCGGTCATGTCTACATAGTTCTCGAACCCATAGGGTCCGCACACTTAACGTTCGATGACGATTTGTATTATATGAGTTATGTGAATTGGTGACCGAATGATGTTCGGAGTCCCGGATGAGAACACGGACATGACGAGGAGTCTTGAAATGGTCAAGAGGTAAAGATTCATATATAGGACGATAGTATTTGGACACCAGAAGTGTTCTGGGGGTATCGGGTACGTACCGGGTCACCGGAACGGGTTCCGGGCTACCCTCGGCAAACTATATGGGCCTATTGGGCCAAGAGGGGAAACACAACAACGAGCATGGGCTGCTGCGCCCCCCTTGCTAGCCGAATAGGAAGGGGAAGGGAAAAGGGGAAGAGAGAACCCCTTCCTTCCCTCCCGTCTCCCCTTTCCTTCCCTCTCCGGAGAATATCGTAGGGGGGCGAATTGGACAAGGCCCCCAAGTAGGATTCCTCCAACTTGGGGCGCCCCATGGTTGTCCCCTCCCACCTATATATATGTGGGGAGGGGCGCCTAGAACACACAACAAACATTGTTAGCCCTGTGCGGCGCCCCCCTCCACAGTTTACGCCTCCGATCATATTCACGTAGTGCTTAGGCGAAGCCTTGCGCGGATCACTTCACCGTCACCACGCCGTCGTGCTGACGGAACTTTACCTCGACACTTTGCTGGATGAAGAGTTCGAGGGACGTCATCGAGCTGAACGTGTGCAGAACTCGGATGTGTCATACGTTCGGTGCTTGATCGGTCGGAACGAGAAGAAGTTCAACTACATCAACCGCGTTGTCAAACGCTTCTGCTTTCGGTCTACGAGGGTATGTAGACACAATCTCCCCCTCTCGTTGCTATTCATCTCCTAGATAGATCTTGCGTGAGCATAAGAAATTTTTGAAATTGCATGCTTCGTTCCCCAATAGTAGCATCCGAGCCAGGTCTATGCGTAGATGATATGCACGAGTAGAACACAAGGAGTTGTGGGCAGTGATCATCATACTGCTTACCACCAATGTCTTATTTTGATTCGGCGGTATTGTTGGATGAAGCGGCCCGGACCAACCTTACATGACCACGTTCATGAGACCGGTTCCACCAACAGACATGCAACTAGTTTTGCGTAAAGGTGGCTCGCGGGTGTCTGTTTCTCCAACTTTAGTTGAATCGAATTTGACTGTGGCCGGTCCTTGTTGAAGGTTAAAACAACAAACTTGATAAATCCCCGATGTGGTTTTGATGCGTCGGTAAGAACGGTTCTTACTAGCAACCCGTAGTAGCCACCTAAAACTTGCAACAACAAAGTAGAGCACGTCTAACTTGTTTTTGCAGGGCATGTTATGATGTGATATGGTCAAGACATGATGTGATATACATTATTGTATGAGATGATCATGTTTTGTAGAAGTTATCGGCAACTGGGAGGACCATTATGGTTGTCGCTTTATTGTATGAAATGCAAACGCCATGTAATTTCTTTACTTTATAAGTATGCGTTAGCGATAGTTGTAGAAGCAATAATTGGCGAGACGACAATGACGCTACGATAGAGATCAAGGTGTCAAGCCGGTGACAATGGAAATCATGACGGTGCTTTGGAGATGGAGATCAAAGGCACAAGATGATGATGGCAATATCATGCCACATATTTTGATTGCATGTGATGTTTATCTTTTATGCATCTTATTTTTCTTAGTACGGCGGTAGCATTATAAGATGATCCCTCACCAAAAATTTCAAGGTATAAGTGTTCTCCCTGAGTATGCACCGTTGCGACAGTTCGTCATGTCGAGACAGCACGTGATGATCGGGTGTGATAAGCTCTAGATCACATAGAACGGGTGCAAAACAGTTTTGCACATGCGGAATACTCGAGTTAAACTTGACGAGCCTAGCATGTACGAACATGGCCTTGGAACACTAGATCTCATGTGATGATCGGACATGCCTTGTTGATATGGATCACGTGATCATTTAGATGACTCGAGGGATGTGTATCTAAGTGGGAGTTCTTAAGTAATATGATTAATTGAACTTAATTTATCATGAACTTAGTCCTGATAGTTTTTGCATATCTATGTTGTAGATCAATGGCCCGTGCTACCGTTCCCTTGAATTCTAATGCGTTCCCAGAGAAAGCTAAGTTCAAAGATGATGGTAGCAACTACACGGACTGGGTCCTTAACTTGAGGATTATCCTCATTGCCGCACGGAAAAATTATGACCTTGATGCACCGCTAGGTGACAAGCCCCCTCCCGCTAATGTAGACGCCTTGAATGTCTGGCAGACACGGTCTGATGAATACTCTATAGTTTAGTGTGCCATGATTTACGGCTTAGAATCGGTACTTCAAAGACGTTTTGAACGTCATGGACCATATGAGATGTTCCAGGAGTTGAAGTTAATATTTCAAGCAAATGCCCGAGTTGAGAGATATGAAGTCTCCAACAAGTTCTATAGCTGCAAAATGGAGGAGAACAGTTTTGTCAGTGAACACATACTCAGAATGTCTGGGTATCATAACCACTTGACTCAGTTGGGAGTTAATATTCCAGATGATAGTGTTATTGATAGGGTTCTTCAATCACTACCTCCAAGCTACAAAGTCTTTGTGATGAACTATAATATGCAAGGGACGGATAATACAATTCCCGAGCTCTTCGCTATGTTCAAAGTTGCGGAGGTAGAAATCAAGAAAGAGCATCAAGTGTTGATGGTTAACAAGACCACTAGTTTCAAGAAAAAGGGCAAGGGAAAGAAGGGGAACTTTAAGAAGAATGGCAAGCAAGTTGTCACTCCCGGGAAGAAGCCCAAGTTTGGACCCTAACCTGAAACTTAGTGCTTCTACTGCAAAGGGACTGGTCACTGAAATTGGAACTGCCCCAAGTATTTGGCGGATAAGAAGGATAGTAATGTGAACAAAGGTATATTTGATATACATGTTATTGATGTGTACCTTATTAATGCTTGTAGTAGCGCCTGGGTATTTGATACTGGTTCTGTTGCTCATATTTGCAACTTGAAACATGGGCTACAGATTAAACGAAGATAGGCTAAGGACGAGGTGACGATGGGCGTCAGGAATGGTTCCAAGGTCGATGTGATCGCCGTCGGCATGCTACCTCTGCATCTACCTTCAAGATTAGTTTTAGACCTGAATAATTGTTATTTGGTCCCAGCGTTGAGTGATACGTCTCCAAGGTATCTATAATATTTTATTGTTCCATGCTGTTATATTATCATTCTTGGAAGTTTTATAATCATTTTATAGTCATTTTATATCATTTTGGTACTAACCTATTGACATAGTGCCAAGTGCCAGTTGCTGTTTTTCCATGTTTTTTACATCATAGGAAATCAATATCCAATGGAGTCCATGCACCGCGATACTTTTTGTGTATTTTTTATGGACCAGAAGATCACCAATGGGCCAGAGCAGCACCTGGGGGTGCCCCGAGGGGGCACAACCTACCAGGGCGCGCCTGGGGGCGCAGGCGTGCCCAGGTGGGTTGTGCCCACCTTGGTGGCCTCCCGCACCCCCTCTTTAACCTATAAATTCACAAATATTCCAAAAATCCTCTGTCGGTGTCAAAACCGGCGGATCTCGGGTAGGGGGTCCCGAACTGTGCGTCTAAGGTTGATGGTTGCAGGAGACGGGGGACACGATGTTTACCCAGGTTCGGGCCCTCTCTATGGAGGTAATACCCTACTTCCTGCTTGATTGATCTTGATGAATATGAGTGTTACAAGAGTTGATCTACCACGAGACCGTAATGACTAAAGAGGCCTAGCCTGTATGATTATGGTAATGAATATATATCCTATTCAGACTACGCCCTCCGGCTTATATAGACACCGGAGGAATCTAGAGTTACATAGAGTCGATTACATAAGAAGGAATCTTCATAGTCGGTCGCCAAGCTTGCCTTCCACGCCAAGGAGAGTCCAATCTAGACACGGGTAGAGTCTTCCGCCTTCATGTCTTCATAGCCCATCAATCCGGCCCACGGATAACAGGCCGGACTCCCAAGGACCCCTTAGTCCAGGACTCCCTCAGTAGCCCCTGAACCAGGCTTCAATGACGAGGAGTCCGACGCGCACATTGTCTTCGGCATTGCAAGGCAGGTTCCCTTCTTTCCGAACTCCAAGATAGACTTCAGATGTAATAATTGTATCCGGACCTGTATACACAACTGCAGAGGATATAACATTTCACGAGTCCGATCTGCTGACAACTTTTTGGCAATATGACATCACGCCCGCTTGGCCCTTATTTTCAAACCATTGGCTAGCCTGCCGTCCCACGTCCCGAGACGTGGTTTTGTTGGCATGTCCTAGCCTAGCGGAGATCGTGCCTCTCCCTTTTTTAAGGGATTCTTATCAACCCAGACATGGGTAACCCATCCGTCACTTGGGTACAACTCCCAGGAAATAGGCATGTTTCGAGGCCCAGGAGGAGACGTTCGATATTCGTGGCCTTTATATAGGGGCACAAACCCTTTTCTTTCTTTCACGCTTGCTTCTTTCTCAACCCTCGCTACCCCGAGTTCCAACACCCGGGTTCCAATCACCACAAGCACCAATTATGTCCGGATCCAGCCGTCAAGGCCGGTGGGTGGCTTCTTCTGTCATGGAGGGAGACATTGCAAATCTTCGGGCGGCGAGGTATCTGACCGCGGAAATCCTTCATCGTATTCCTGCCGAGGGGAAGGTTATTCCCACCCCCAGATACGGCGAGAGGGTCTTGTTCGTGTCCCACTTCCTCCACGGGCTAGGGTTTTCTCTTAACCCCTTCGTCTGAGGGCTCATGTTCAATTACGGGCTAGATTTTCATGATCTGGCCCCGGACTCTATTCTTCTTATCTCGGTGTTTATCGTCATGTGCGAAGCCTTCCTTCGAACTCCTCCACACTTCGGCTTATGGCTCCAGACCTTCAATGTGAAGCCGCAAGTGATAGAGTAGAAGCAGGCAGAGTGCGCTGGCGCCATAGTGAGCGAGCTTGCTAGTGTTGTTTGGCTGAAAGGATCTTTTGCCAAATCTTCTGACTTATGGCAGTAGGGATGGTTCTATATCACCGAGCCCCATGGCTCCAACTGGGCAGCTGTGCCTGAATTTTGATCCAGCCCCCCAATTCAGCTTGCATCATGGATTAACAAGGGGTTGGACTGTCCCTCAAAAAAACAAGGGGTTGGACTGGGGATCAACAAACGAGGTGCGAACTCTGAAAAGTCGCATCCGAAGCCTCGTTGAGAGGGACATCATTGTCGTCAATGTTGTTCAAGTAATGCTGGTCCGCCGGACCCTGCCGTGTCAGCGGTGGCCCCTCCGCATGTGGGAGTTCAATCTAGAAGGGCCACGGACACTTCAGCACTTCTTCGGCACTACGCACGAAGGGATGTTGAAATTGTTTTTCGGGAGACGAAAGCAATGGCCGGACACCACCGAAGATATCGGCCTCGACTGCAACCATCCTGAAACCCCGGTAAGTACACCTTATACTCGGATACACAGTGGCAAGACACTGACCGAACCATCCTTTTTCAAGGCTGGATAAAGAAAGTGGAACGGATTAGGTGTTCGGCTCCCCTTCTCGAAGACTCAGCTAGTCCTATGCTAACAAGGATGCTGGCCTCGACACCATACCAGGCGCCGGCAAGGGAGGGTAAAGAGGAGAGTGAGAAGACCCAAGATGGCCTCCTGTTCTGGAGGTAAGTCGGACACTGAGTCCGAAGAAATCGACCTTTCCTCGCCTGAAGACAGAGGCGGAAGAGGACCCAGTATCCCTTCTCCAAGTAGGAGGAAAAGGGCCGCCCCCGAAGATTGGGAGGGGCGGTCTTCCAAGAAGGGAAAGATACCACCGTCGAGCGGCTTGGGCTTGGAAAGTGACGCCGTTGAACGGCTCCAACAAGGGGACAAGCCTTCGGCCAAACCGTAAGTGAATTTGGAGTACTTTGATAGGGTCCCGCTCCGTTGCTGTTACCGAAGATATACATAACGCGTTCATGCATTTTTACAGGTCGGCATAGAGTTTTTCTGGGCGATCCTCCTCTTCAGCAAGTCTCCTCCCGGAGAGGATTGAGAGCGAGATACCTCCTCCAACCTCCTCGCCCAATAAGGCGGATGACTCTGAAGTGTCATCGCGGAGGGTCCCGGTTGGTCAACTAGTTGCCCAGGGGAAAAAAGAGGTAGTACCCGAACATGGATCTCCGACCATCCGGGATCTTGGGGCTGATGATAACAAAGGCCCCGGACTGTCTGGCTCGCAGCCGATAGTGATTCTGAAGACGGGTGAGAAGATTCCTTCGAAGGATGGTTTTGCTCCTAGAGCGGCTTCCGAAGACCCGGAGACTCCGGAGATATTGCGGGACATGTTGCGAAAAGCGTCTGTCTCTGGAGAGCAGCATACCTTGATGGGTACAGTGTTTGAGAAGATTTTGTCCGTGAAGAGCGGTTTGAATGAAGCCTTCATGAGCCTGCTAAAAGTCTTCAAGGTTTGTGATCAGATATGTATAATTTGCAAAGATGTGCATGTGTATAGGTAGTAGCCCCTGAGACTCGGGTTGGCTTCCACTGGGAAGAAACCGGAGGTTCGAAAAAGGACCGTTTGAGGACTAACCTGATGAAGTTGAACACAGGCTGCTTCTCCCTTGGCCACTTCCCGGACTATTGAGATTGCCGAGCTGCAACTGAAGCTTGATGTGGCAGGGGATGATCTAGCATTAATCAATATGCGTCTTGACGAGTCACAAGGCATGTACTCGGGGCGATCCCCATACATTTTATGTGGTATAAGCATGATGCTAAAATCTGTATGCTGGAATATGTGTGGCTGCAGATGGTGCTGCCGCTTGAAGTTCTTCGAGCGGAGCTAGCTCGGGCCAAGGAGCAGGCCCGGTGTAGCAATGCTGCTACTGAAAAGGCATCGGCTGAGCTAAAAGCCGAACAAGCTGCACGGCGCCAAGACGGGGAGAAGATATCCACGGTGGCGCTCGAACCGGAAAATGCTACTGGCCACTGCAAATTTTTGGAGAAGGAGAATAAAGCCTTAACGGCTGAACTGGACAAGGCCTTACGAGAGGCGAGGGAAGCGCAATCGGAATCCAGAGCGGCCCGTGAGGAGGTTCGGCAGTCTAGGGAGATTGCGCCTGGGAAGCCCTTTCTGCTGCAAACTGAGTTCGGTGACCCGAACTATGCTCAGCTGAACCAAGTGTGGAGTTCTCCAGAAGAGTTCTTGAACTTGCCGAAGAGTTCTGCCGATGCGGCATAGTATTACCAAGCGCAAGATGGGTATGCAACGGAGAAGCTTCTTTGGTCGCAATTTGGCGCATCAAAGCACCCTCTGTTGCTCAATGAACAGATGTCCCAATGGGCCGAACTTCATAGGATATCCGGCGCTGCCATGAAGGATATCATAATCCGGTTTTGGCCAACTGAGCCTATTCTGGATAGCTACTTCGGCTTGGTACAAAGACTTGTTGACGCGGTGCTGCGGATCGATGCTGTGAAGCGGTCAGTGTGCATTGAAGGTGCACGGATGGCCTTTACTCGAGTCAAGACATTCTGGGGAAAGATGAAGGCCATCGATGTCGTGGCTAAGAGACCACCCAAGGGCAAGGACCGTCCTGAACCGGAGCGTTATTTTGAAGACGTCCTAGAGACCGCCCGCTTAATAGAGGGTCAATGCTCGAAAGACATAATGTTCGAGTAAGGTGTATGATAATTGTAAAAGAGAATTTTATAGTTAATCTATTTTTATGTCTTGCTTGAAAGCTTGAATTCCTCCTGTGCGGCCGTTTTAATATAATCTGAAAGTTTTCTAGTCGTCGGCTTCAGCCCCCTCGTAGGAAGTACGGGGGTGTTCAGAAAAGCATGTAATCACTCTTTATCCAACGTCTTGGTCCATAAAGGAGGTGATAATGCGGCGAACCGGGCAGTCGTACTATAGGGCGTCAAGACTTTCACTTAGCCATAGGAGTTTTATGGTGGGACTACGACATAGCCCCTGGTACGTATGCGGCCTATGATGCCTTATATATTTTGATCTGGAAAAGATCCTTCGTGTGACACGGAGAATTGCTAAAGATTCCAATAAGTCGTCAAGTGGCTGACCAACTCTCGCCGCATCATGACAGTCAGTTTTCGGCTTTCTCTACTGAGGTACTTGACCAGATGAACCAGAAGCACAATCGCAGTAGTTCTCCCTTTACTACCCTAGCCGATAGAGCGGAACATGGGGTAGCAAGCACAGGAGCTGGGCAACCCAACTATTGACCCAAGACAATGATTCGGAGCTGATGCATATAAGGCCAAAACTTGCGACGCCGAAGTACGCCGTAGAGATGTTCGGGCTTTTGCTGGCAACATATTTGTTCCCATACTGAGCCCCTGGCAGGTTACGCCAAGGTATGTTTGTGAAACAACCGTGGGAGCCATATGTAGTGGCGAGACGACAAGGATGATTAATTCGGATATTGTTTACTGGGAGCTGAGCGATATGCCAATGATTATTTATTGTATATATAGAAGCCATCCTCCCGGCTATTTGACATGCTCAGGGTCGGAGGCGGAGGAACGGGCATAGTACAGGCTCAAAATAGAGAGTGCGGTCTACAAAAAGTTATTTTGGACCTCCTGTCGCACGTCTACACCGCCAGTCCTCGGAGGGGCGAATCCTTGATGGAGATAGCCCCTTAGGTGAGTGTACGGATCCAGACTCTGATAATGCCGGTTTCACATGCTTGTCCTGTTCGTCACCTGTTTTTAAGGGATAGTGAAGGAAGAAGAAAATAAAAAGAAAATGGATAAAAAATGTTACGGGGGTGCTTGCAGGCTTGTCCGTAGTGTGCTTCCGCCAATGCCCATGGTACTTTGAGTGCGTAGTGATGTATGCGCGACACTAATTTTGTAGGTGTGCGAGGTGGGCGGCGGAAGCCGGACTGCTATTTTTGCTCCGGGAGTAGTTGATCCTCGGGTGGAAATTGCTTCAGGCCCCCGGTGTTTCGTTGGTGAACCTCTCTGTTGTCCCTGTCGCCTGGCGGCCTCTTCCCCTTGTGTCCGGCGTTGATCTTGCTGGACTGTCTAAAGACCCAGCAGTTTCTGTTAGTATGATTAGCTGGTTTATCGGGGTGGCCATGAATCTGGCAGGGTCGGTCCAATATCCTGTCTAGGGTGGATGGTTCGTCTCGGTTTGCCTTGAATGGCTTCTTCCATTGACCGGGCTTGAGGTTGTTAAATCCGGCGTTGACCGCTGTGTCGCGTGATCTTTCATTATCATTGCGACTGTTGTATTTGCTTCGTCATGGCTTGCCGTTGCCGTCTCGGATTTCGGATGTGCCCGGGTCGCTGGCGCTGTTGCTTCTACGAGCGAGCCAGCTGTTTTCTCCCACACAAAAGCGGGTTATCAAAGCAGTGAGTGTTGTCATGGATTTAGGTCCTTCTTGACCGAGGTGGCGTGCAAGCCATTCGTCCGGGACACTGTGTCTGAAAGCCGCAAGGGCTTCCGCATCCAGACAGTCGACGATTTGGTTCTTTTTGACTAAGAACTGGGTCCAGAGCTTCATGGCTGACTCTCCAGGCTGCTGGAGAATGTGACTTAGGTCATCGGCATCCGGTGGCCGGACATGTGTTCCTCGGAAGTTATCGAGGAAGGCCTCCTCCAAGTCCTCCCAACTGCATATGGAATCCTCAGGCAGGCTGTTTAACCAGTGTCGAGCTGGCACTTTTAGCTTTAATGGGAGGTATTTGATGGCGTGGAGATCGTCCTCACAGGCTATATGGATGTGGAGGATGAAATCTTCTATCCATACCGCGGGGTCGGTTGTTCCGTCGTATGATTCAATATTGATGGGTTTGAATCCTTCGGGGAATTCATGATCCATTACTTCGTCGGTGAAGCAAAGCGGGTGTGCGGCGCCTCTATGTTGGGCCACACTGCGACATAACTCCGAATGAGTTCATTTGCGGTTTTCGGCTCGGGCGTGTCTAGGTTTGTCACGTCCGAATAGGTAGACATTGTCGCGTGTGGAGACCTGCTTTCGCGATCCGTAGATCGGTCTTGTGTGTTCTGCTCTACTGTCCAAGCTCCAGTGCAGGCCGTCTGGACAATCGTGAGCTGTGTAGTTCCTGCCTTTACGGCGCGGTGGGGCGGTCTGGTCTTAGGCTTGAGTTGCCTCTTTATCCGGACAAAGTTGTCGGTGACCAGCCGCATTGTGTGATGATGGCGCGGGCTCCAACGCCTCGTCGTCGAATTGATGTAGCAATCTATGCTTCGGGTAGCTTTTGGCTAGGCCGTTAAGGCCGTATTCTTCGGTGACCGGGACTTCGCGCCATCCATCATTGAGTAGGTCTTGGTCAGCTTGAAGCTGTTGCTTCTTCTTTTTCAGGCTCCTTGCGGTAGCTATAAGCTTGCGCTTGAAGCGCTCCTGCTCGAGGGGCTCTTCGGGTACGATGAAGTCTTCGTAGCCGAGGCTTACCTCATCTTCAGAGAGCGGAAGGTAGTTGTCGTCCTCCGAATTTTCGCCGGGCGGGGCCTGTTCAACGGGGCTGGCTTGCCCATTTTCCTCCTGTTCGGATCTTGCTCCAGCAGGGTCTTCATTGTTTTCAGTGTTGTCCGGAGTAATATTTTCTTCAGTGTCGTCGTTGCTGCGATGTGACTTGGAGCGGCGTTTAGGGCGCCGGTATTTACACTGTGTCTCAGGAGGTTTATTCTCAACTGGATCTCCTTTGTCATCGTTGCGCGCTTTTTTAGGTGTGTCAACTATGTACACGTCGTACGAAGCGGTGGCCATCCCACGTCTAGTGACTGGTGGGTCTTGGCTTTGCTCCTTATCAACATCGTCGTCTATATCGTCAATCTCTTCAGAACCATAATCAAGCGTGTCGGTTAAGTCCTCGACAGTGGCTATGAAGTGGGTGGCGGGTGGGAAACGAAATTCCCCATTATCAGCCTCGAGCTCGAACCGGACCTAGTTCGGCCATGAGTCCCCCGCCAGGGACACGCTTTTTAATGAATTTAGCATATTGCCGAAGGGTGAGTGTTGGAAGATATCTGCGACGTTGAACTCGAAAACCGATAACTGATCCAGCTCAGTGTCCGTCGGCGTACATGGTCCGGAACTTATAGCCGGAGACGAGTCCGGAGTTGCGTTGACGCAAATGTTGCAGGGTGTCGGGTCTGTGTGCGGCTCCAACGCCGTGGACTCTGTGGCCTCGGACGGCATGATTAGCTCCAGATCCAAGGCCGTAGCAGTTACAGGAACCATCTCCTGAATCTGGTCCGATGATAGATTTAAGTCATGTTCATCGGTACGAGGGGGAACGGTCGTCGTGGTCTCAAATCTGTTGAAGATCAAGTCTCCACGGATATCCGTGATGTAGTTCAAGCTTCCAAATCTGACCTGATGGCCAGGGGCGTAGCTATCGATCTGCTCCAGATGTCCAAGCGAGTTGGCCCGCAGCATGAAGCCGCCGAATACGAAAATCTATCCGGGGAGGAAGGTTTCTCCTTGGACAATGTCACTATAGACGATCGAAGGGGCCATCGAACCTTTCGTCGACGGCACAATGGAACTCTCAATGAAAGCACCAATGTCGGTGTCAAAACCGGCGGATCTCGGGTAGGGGTCTGAATCGTCGTCTAAGGTTGATGGTTGCGGGAGGCGGGGACACGATGTTTACCCAGGTTCGGGCCCTCTCTATGGAGGTAATACCCTACTTCCTACTTGATTGATCTTGATGAATATGAGTGTTACAAGAGTTGATCTACCACGAGATCGTAATGACTAAACTCTAGAGGCCTAGCCTGTATGAATATGGTAATGAATATATATCCTATTCGGACTACGCCCTTCGGCTTATATAGATAAGGAAGGATCTAGAGTTACATAGAGTCGGTTACATAAGAAGGAATCTTCATAGTCGGTCGCCAAGCTTGCCTTCCACGCCAAGGAGACTCCAATCCGGACACGGGTAGAGTCTTCGGCCTTCATGTGTTCACAGCCCATCAGTCCGGTCCACGGATAACAGGCCGGACGCCCGAGGACCCCTTAGTCCAGGACTCCCTCACCCTCGGGGTTAACCTAGATCAGAAGTTTCATCGCTGCAAGGCTCTGTAGCCACCGAAAACCAATCTAGACCCCGTTTCGGCACTCTGCCGGAGTGGGGAACCATCTCCGGTGGCCATCTTCATCATCTTGGTGGCCACCACGATGAGGAGGGAGTGGTCCACCCTCGGAGTTGAGGGTTTGTACCAGTAGCTATGTGATTAATCTCTCTCTCTCTCTCTCTCTCTCTCTCTCTCTCTCTCTCTCTCGTGTTCTTGAGATGTAACGATCTTGATGTATCGCGGGCTTTGTTATATAGTCGGATCATATGGTGTTTTCCCCTCTCTATCTTGTTGTGATGAATTGAGTTTTTCCCTTTGAGATTTCATTATTATTGGATTGAATACTTCTATGGATTTGAGAGCACTTGATATATGTCATGCATATGAATACTCATGGTGACAATGGGGTATCATATTGATTCACTTGATATATGTTTTGGCACTAAACTCACGGATTCCTTAGGTGGCATTGGGGTAATCTATGCATAGGGGTTGACACACGTTCTTGTCTTTGTTTCTTCGGTAGAAATCTTGGGGCACTCTTTGAGGTCTTTGTGTTGGATTGAGTATTATGAATTTAAAATTATTTGGTGTTATTTTTGTACAAACTCTTGGATAGATCGATCGGAAATAATAGCCTCGAGGTTGTTCCGTACCCTACAAATAATTTCTTCTTATGTTCTCCGCTAGATAGGAACTTTGGGGTGGTTATATGATCCAATTATATTTGCATTGTTGAGAGATTGCACTAGCAAAAGTATGGACCCTAGGCCTCATTTTCAAGCATTGCAATACCGTTTTTGTGCCCGTTTACTATTTGCTACCTTGTTGTTTTTACTTATTCGGATTATAAGAATATATTTCTACCATCCATACTACACTTTTATCACCATCTCTTTGTCGAACTAGTGCACCTATACAATTTGATATTGTATTAGGTGTGTTGGGGACCCAAGAAATTTCTTGTATTTGGTTGCAGGGTCGTTTGAGAGAGACCATCTTCATCCTACACCTCCCACGGATTGATAAACCTTAGGTCATCCACTTGAGGGAAAATTGCTAGTGTCCTACAAAACTCTGCGCTTGGAGGCCCAACACGTGTCTACAAGAATAAAGTTGCGTAGTAGACATCAAGCTCTTTTCTAGCGCCGTTGTCGGGGAGGCTAGGTAAGAGGCACTCACATCCCGTCAATGAAGCTCTTTTCTGGCGTCGTTGCCGGGGAGGTGAGTACTTGAAGGTATATCTTTAGATCTTGCAATCGAATATTTTAGTTTCTTGTTTTATCACTAGTTTGGTTTATAAAAGAAAACTACATAAAAATGGAATTGAGGTTGCATCATATTATTGATCATCTTTATAATATCATTCTTGAAAATGATGGGAAGGAAAATTGTGCTCAATTGATTGAATAAGAATTCAATAAAACATTAGGCATAAATGATGAGCATGATTGTAATGTTGTTGGTATGAATTCTTTGAACATCCATGATGTTAATGATATGCAAAGCCATAAGCTTGGGGATGCTATATTTGATGAAGATGATATTTTTAGCCCCCCAAGTTTTGATGAGAAAAATTATAACAATGATTGCATGCCTCCTATTTATGATGATTATGTTGATGAAAGTGGATTTGGAGAGGTCATAACTTTATCTAATGATGATTCCACTATTTTGGAAGAGGTTGCAATTGATTATGACAACAAAGTTCCTATATATGATGATTATGGTGATGACATGTATGCTATAAAGAATAATGATAACCATGAAACTTGTCATCATGATTTTTATTTTCAGTCACATGATAGTTATTCTGTTGAGTTTGCTCCCACTACTATTGATGAGAATAAATTTTCTTATGTGGAGAGTAACAAAAATTTTATTCTTATGTATCATGAAAGAATGCTTTATGTGATGGTTATATTGTTGAATTCATTCATGATGCTACTAAAAATTATTATGAGGGAGGAACATATGCTTGTAGGTATAGCAATAATGTCAAGTTTCCTCTCTTTACGTTGAAAGTTTTGAAGTTGTGCTTGTTTTACCTTCCTATGCTAGTTGATTCTTGCTCCCATAATTTGTTTGCTCACAAAATCCCAAGGCATAGGAAGTATGTTAGGCTTAAATGTGTTTGCCATGTGATTCAAGATGCTCTCTTTATGTTTCAACTCTTATCTTTTATGTGAGCATAATTGAAATAATCATGCCTAGCTAAAAGGCATTAAAGAAAAGCACTTGTTGGGAGAGAATCCAACACTTTTACCTACTGTTTTTGTGTGTTCACATGATTATGCTAGTGTAGTAATCATGTTTTATAGCTTTTGTTTCAATAAAGTACCAAGTAAAGCCTTTGGGATAGTGTGGATGATAGTTGACTTGATTCTGTCCAAAAACACAAACTTTTGCGCTGAGTCCAGGAATTTTAAAAATTCACTAGAGCATGATAAAATTATGATTTTTTACCGGTGATAGATATACAAATTACCCAGGTTTCCTATTTTTAAAAAAAATTGGAGTAGCCGAAGAATGGTAGTTATCCAGATCATTACAGACTGTTTTATTTTCGACAAATTCTGTTTTCAATGCATAGTTTGCTTGTTTTCTAGTTTCTATGGCTTATATTTCTCAATATAAATTGTGGAAATGATATGATACAGTAGGCATTGTGTGGAAAACATTATGAATCTTGTCTTTGACAGTACAAAAGTGAAATGGTTTGCTCTTTATCATACTAACCTATCTCACGAAGTTCCATTAAGTTTTGTGTGATTGAAGTTTTCAAGTTCTGTTAGAGATGTCGATACGAGGAGAATAAGGAGTGACAAGACCCTATGCTTGGGGATGCCCAAGGCCACACAAGGCGATATTCAAAGAAGATCCAAGCAACTAATCTTGGGGATGCACCGGAAGCCATCCCCTCTTTCGTCTCCAACATTTATCGGTAACCTCACTTGGAGCTATGCTTTCATTCGTCACATGATATGTGTTTTTCTTCGAGTGTTAATTTATTTTGTTAGTATTTGCTTGATGTTATTTAGAATAACTTTTTGCATCTTTCTTTTCAATAAAAATGTCAAGGCTAGGCTTCATCATGCTTATTTTACAAGTCTACATGTAGGTGTTTGAAAACAGAAAGTTTACCGTTGTTGCAAAAATTCCCTAGAAAAGTCAGAATGTGATAAAATGTTGAAACTTTTTGCAAAATAATCTCTGATGAATTTACTACAGTGTTGTATATTTTTATAATCTTTGGAGTTTAAGAAGTATTGATACTCTTGCATTCTTTACAGACTGTACTGTTTTGGCAGATTGTTGTTATGTTTGCATTGTTTGCATATGTTTGCTTCTTTAATGATTCTATTTGAGGATCGGAGTATTAAATAGTCAGGGGCATTTAGTATGCAATGTTGATTAATAATTTTAGTGACTTGCTACAATAGAGAATGATAAAGTTTTTGCATTGGTTTATACTAACTAATCTCACGAGTTCTTGTTGAGTTTTTTGTGGATGAATTTTTTAAGATTTAGGGAAACCGTGATATAAAAGGAATAAAGGAGACACAAAAGCTCAAGCTTGGGGTTGCCCAAGGCACCCCAAAATAATATTTCAAGAAGTCTCAAGCATCTAAGCTTCGGGATGCCCTAGTAGGCATCCCACCTTTCTTCTTCAACAATTATCATTTAGTATCGGTTGAGCCTAAGTTATTGCTTCTTCACATTAGTTGTGCTATCCTTGAAATGTCATTTTATTTTCATTTTGCTTTCTGTTTTAATAAAGTACTTAGATCTGATAGTTTTTGAATAAGAGAGAGTCCTCAAATAGCTACCTATTTACTTAACTACTCGCTTGATCTTCACTTATATCTTTTTGGAGTAGCTTGTCATTTGCTCTAGTGCTTCACTTATATCTTTTTGAGCACGGTGTGCTTTAGCATTTTTGAAGAAATTATCTCCTGCTTCACTTAAATTAATTTAAGAGAAAGAAATATTATGATCATTATCTTCACTTATATTTGTTTGAGCTTTTCAAAAGCAACACATGAAAATTAGTCCCAAAGTGATAGATATCCAAGAAGGATATAATAAAAACTTTTGTGAAGATCATTGGACAAAATAAACTTGATTCCTTGTAATAGTTTTGAGATATGATGATGTGATATGTAAGTCATGTTGATGAGTAATTATGCTTTAGTAAGAATATTGGTGTTAAGGTTTGTGATTCCCTATGCAAGCACGAAAGTCAATAGTTATGCAGTGAAATTACATCCTACTTGTGGTGCATTATTCGGTGTTAATTATGCTCAATGCTCGCTTATGAGATTATTTGTTTCTTGGTTGGTCGCTTCTCAATCTTTTGCTAGCCTTCATTTTGCACTAAGTATGATCACTACTTGTGCATCCAAAACCCTTTAAACAAGTTTTGCCACATGAGTCCACTATACCCACCTATATGCGGTATTCTTTTGCCGTTCTAAAAAAATTTGTATGTGCCATCTCTAATTTTCAAAATAAATTTCTCTTTTGTGTGCTCGTACCGCTCGCGAGGCGGTGAGGGGTGGCCAATATTTTCCATGCTAGATGTGTTATTCTCACGATGAGTGTTTATTCACTTGTCATTGCATGAGAGTAAGGCAAAGGTATTAGGGATGCCCTGCCCCGGAATGAAAATATGAATTTACTTTATGTTGTCAAATAATAAATTCCTTGTAATGTGTTGGTATGGAGGGCACCCGTGGATACAGTTAGCCATGGAAAGTGAAAGTATGGTTGAAAAAGGAATAAAATTTATTTTCTGTTTGGGAACCGCCTATGATATATCTAGCATGGAAAGTGTTGGGAGCTCTAAGTCGTTTTCATTGGTGAGAAAAGTATGCCTCTCAAAAAAAATTATCTGTCAATTTTTGCTTTGAGCTCTCGCACCTCTACAAATCCCTACATCCCTCGGCGAAGGGCCTTTCTTTTACTGTATGCAATTTTTATTTTTAATTTGTGTCTCCATCTTCTCTTATAAAGCACCAACTAGGGGGCACTATGATCGTAATTGAGCATTGGGTGTAGCTAATATGTGAGTGTGTTTCATGAATGGATCAATGATTGAGCAGGTACATGTCGGGTCACCGGAAGGGGTTCCGGGCTACCCCCGGCAGACTATATGGGCCTATTGGGCCAAGAGGGGAAACACATCAGCGAGCATGGGCTGTTGCGCCCCCCTTGCTGGTCGAATAGGAAGGGGAAGGGAAAGGGGAAGAGAGAAGGAAGGGGAGGCAATTCGGCCTCCCCCTTCCTTCCCTCCTCTCTCCCCTTTCCTTCCCTCTCCGAAAAAAAGATGGTAAAGGGGGGTGATGGACAAGGCACCCAAGTAGGATTCCTCCTACTTGGGGCGCCCAATCTGTCCCCCTCCGCCTCCCCCCCACACACACACACACACACATATATATATATATATATATATATATATATATATATATATATATATATATATATATATATATATATATATATATATATATATATGGGGGCGCCTAGAACACACAAAAAACATTGTTAGCCGTGTGCGCCCCCCCCCTCCACATTTCGCCTCCTATCATATTCACGTAGTGCTTAGGCGAAGCCCTGCGCGGATCACTTCACCATCACCGTCACCACGCCGTCATGCTGACGGAAGTCTCTCTCGACACTTCGCTGGATCAAAAGTTCGATGGACGTCATCGAGCTGAACGTGTGCAGAACTTGGAGGTGCCGTACGTTCGGTGCTTGATCGGTCGGAACGAGAATAAGTTCGACTACATCAACCGCGTTGTCAAACGCTTCCGCTTTCGGTCTACGAGGGTACGTAGACACAATCTCCCCCTCTCGTTGCTATGCATATCCTAGATAGATCTTGCATGAGCGTCAGAATTTTTTTAAATTGCATGCTATGTTCCCCAACAGTGGCATCCAAGCCAGGTCTATGCGTAGAGGATATGCATGAGTAGAACACAAAGAGTTGTGGGAGGTCACTCGTACGCGTCGGTCCTAAACAAACGTTTTTTTAACCCCTTTCCACGATGGCATTTGGAACCGTCACCAAGTGGGTGTTGGCGATAGGGGGTCCTTCCCACACGACCCAGAAACCGTCGGGGATATGCCCTCCTGGCACACATGTTCGGCAAAATGGGGTCGTGTGCGACCGGCGAGCGCTCAAATACGGAAATACGTATAGTAGAGCTAAAAATACAATTATACGGCGAAATTGTTTCTGGTCGCAAGTACATCCCACACGGTCAGTCACCGCTAAACGTTTCCGTTCGTATGTACATCCCACACAGTCGCTCCAAGGAAAACGTTTCCGTTCACAGGTACATCACACACAATTTTCCCGTTAATTCGTTTGCGTTATTGAATGTATCACACACGGTCCGTAGAAGAAACTGTGTGGCAAAGGCTATCCATCACACACAGTTTTTATTTGGTAAACGTTTATGCAAGGTGGCCTAACACAAACAGTTTTCAAGAGAAAGTCGTGTGTGATTGTTCATTGATCCAACACGGTTTATTCCTAGAAACTGGGTGCGTTGCCTAAGGTCATCGCCCACGGGTGTTGTATGAAAACCTTCCTCGCCTCCTAATCATAGAGGTGGTTTGAGAGGTAATCATCAGTGAACTGCTTTGGAAAGGCCTGAAAGCAAGGATGTGTATAAATATCTTCTCTGTAATGGAAATGGGGCAAAGGAATAAAAAAAGGCAAGGTATAATAGTTAGTACCATCTTGTAGTGAACTGATCTCTTCTTCATTGTGAAGACAAAGATCTTGTTGTTTTTTGTCGCTAATCTCTTTATCCTAAAAATCTTTCCGAGTTTCTTGATTTGATTGATATTCATGTACAACTCATTTCCCCATATGCAAAAAGGGTCGAATAGTGGGTCAAAACCTCTAACAGCAGGACCTACATGTGCAAGACCAAATTGTTAAAAACCAAAATATTAGAATGGTTCCTGCAATTGCACAATAATGTGCTATTAGAGAACGGACCATGAACGTGCTAACCTCGATTGTAAACCTCAGTGCTTCCCATTGTTTCCCTACAACACATATAAGGTAGTTAGTCATCAGGTTAAGTAAGGGTTCACATGCTATCAGGAAAATATGTTGATGAAAAATAAGCACATTGCAGATTCATCAGATTAATTCAAGCCACACGGGAAACCCATTTACCCAAACCAAGCATGATTAAGAACTAGGAAATATAGCACTTGTATATGTTTCTCATGTATTAAGTGCAGACAAATTCGATTTATTCCTCACATGCACAACAATACAAAATTCTATCCACGACAATTGGACATCGCAATGCAGAGTTGAACCAAGCAGTTAACTAAACACCACAACAAATGAACCAAACATTAACTAAGCACCACATTGCACAATATAACATACTCCTAATAGAAGATCAGAAGTTAACCAAACAGTTAACTACAGCCAATTGTAGCAATTGTATTTGTTTCTCATGTATTTACTACAGCCAAATTCAATTTATTCCTCACATGCTACACAATAACAGAATGCACCCACAACTATTGAACATCGCATTGTAGAACTAAACCAAACAGTTAACTAAACACCACAACACAAAATGAACCAAACGTTAACTGAGCACCACATTGCACAATGTATAACCAAACCAAGCATGCTTGACAACTTGGAATATAGCAATTGTATTCGTTCCTCATGTATTTTGTAAAGATAAATTCGATTTATTTCTCACATGGAAGACAATACAAAATTGCAGCCTGAAGAATTGAACATCACATTTGCAGAATTGAAGCAAATAGTAACTGAAGACGACAACTAATTAACAAAACAGTTAATAAGTGAGCACCACACTGCATGACATATAAAACATATACACTAGAGCAACAGATTGCATGGTAAAATTAGATAGCACAATTCACTAATTTGTGAAGGAAAGGCATGAGCAGCACACGCAACGGGTAAACCGAGCATGCTTAACCGGCGTAGCTAGCAAATGGCAAGGTGCTCCTCCAAGATCTAGGGGTCAGCACAAATGGCATCCATCGCGACCTCATCCGTGCGTGTGGACGCGATTTGCATCTCCGCTGCCAAATGCTCCTTGAGATTCTGGCTATATTGTGTGCATCATGGCTTAGGGCGGCGCTTATTTGGTGGAGGGGTCGGTGATTTTGGTGCAAGGTGTCGCGCTCGCGCCCGCGGTCGGGGCATTTGGGATGTGGAAGGAGGAGGAGGACGGGGGTTGGGTGTGGAGTACCTGCCTGGATAGACGAGGCCGAGCAGCGTGAAGGAGGGTCGTCGACGAGGAGGAGGCGACTCTGCAAGCAAGGAGTGAAGGTTCCAACTTGGAAAGGAAGGCGGAAAGAGGGGAAATGTGGCTTTTGATAAGGGGGAGGGGCGGGGAGGTAGATATTTCCAAGGAAGCCGAAAATTTGGAATCGCTTCAGCCAAAAAACTGGCGTGCAAAGTGTCATCAGACGCGGTCCCTTATTCAGAACTTTGTACGATATGTGGACATCACAAACAATTCAGATAGATTAACCCGTGTGTGATGAGTTTGAACGTCAAAAGTTTTGGTTCGAATTTCCATGGTTACAATGGTCATCCACGTCATTGCATAATTTGGGTACACAAAAGAGACTACAACACACCCACACTTCTTAATCGAGCAAGTTCAGCAATTAAACAGAACTAGCTGACCTAAACATTACTCTAACAAATTAAATACCAGCGCTCTTATTTAGAAAAACAAAGAGTACTACTACGGCTGGTGCTCGTCGATCTCCGCTGCCGCCTCCATGTCTAGCTCGCGCTCGATGGTCTCCTGGGGAAGGGCCTCCATGGCATCCGTCGCACCATACTCGGCAAGCATCTCGCCATTCGCGTCCGACATCTCTTTGGAAAAGGCCGCCACGAGCTAGGCATGGGCGGACGCGATCTAGGCTTGGACAGGCTCCGTCGTCGCAAGGTATGCGGCGGAGGGACGGACGGCTGCTCGAACACTCTCGGCGATTGCCAGCTCTTTGGTCGTGGGTTGCCGACCGTTGTCGGAGAACCTTCGTTCGATTTGTGTGGTGACCGCCAGGAGCTGGGCGTGGGCGGCCTCCATCAGGGCTAAGGCCGCCCTGCAAACGGACAGCTGATGTGCCGCTCTCGCCAGTTGATATCCCCGAGGTAGATGTTGCCACCGCCACCTGAGAAGCAACAACGGCTGTTTGGGCTGCCTTTGCCGCCCGGTCACAGATTGCAGCCACGCTCATGCACCTTGTTAGCATGCACATGGCGGCTGCGGCCGCGCTCTCGCTAGAGTGGGTCACCGAAGTTGCCCTCATGACATGGGTCCACGTGCCCATCTTTCATCGGCGACAATTGAAGAGTGAAATGAAATTTGGGGAGCGAGCTAGTGTGCTTGAGACGTCGGCTGTGGACTATAGCCGACGCACCTTCTCGCGTAAGTCGTAGCTGTGATATGCACCGATGATGCTCCAGGATATTTTGTGCTACATCTCACACGGTTGCTGATAATAAACTGTGTGCGACCTACTTGATTTTCCATCTTGATTTGAATTACATAATGGGGTCACAGCAGCAATGGGCGGTGTTGGAATTGCTAGACCTTTTATCTTGAGTGAAAATGCAACTATATGTGTGTCGTAAAATAATTGGAATTATTCATGGTTCGTTTGAACATTTTATACATTAAATTGGCTTTCTAGACATTTCAGGTGCACAATTCAAAATTAAACTACATTCACATGCTCCAGTGCATATAAATTGGTTGAAAAATCAAATATGTGTCCTTGGGTGCATGCTTAGGTCCCATGCAACAAAAGGGGAATGAATTTCAAACACCAGGGCACCGTTGATTGCCGGCAAAACATTGAGATGTCTGGTTTTTAAATTCTAATAAATCCAAAAATCATCTGAAATTCATGAAACTTGGCATGCTATCATGGAGCGGCATCAACATGCCGTGGTAAAATTTTTGTCCCATTTGGGGGAGGTTTGGGTATATGCTTCTCACAAACTGGAGCTTCTCACAACAAGCATGATGGTTTTCTGTTGGGACCGTCCCACCTTTGCGGACGAAACGATATCCATTGCCTCTTATTGCTTTCAATTTTTTTTTCTCGTGTCAACATAGAACAACAAGAGTGTGTATGAATTTTTGTCATTTTTCAGGGTTCATTTGGACATTTTGATGCATTAACTGATTTTTCAATGCATTTATGTGCATAATTCAAATTTGAACTACATGCACATGCTCCAGTGCATATAAATTGGTTGAAAAATCAAATCTGTGTCCTTGGGTGCATGCTTTGGTCCCATGCAAGAAATGGGAATGTATTTCGAACACCAAGGCACCGTTGATTGCTAGCAAAACACTGAGATGCCTGGTTTTTAAATGCTAGAAAATCCTAAACTCGTCTCAAATTCATGAAACTTGGCATGCTATCATGGAGCGGCATCAACATGCTGTGGTAAAATTTTTGTCCCATTTGGGGCAGGTTTGGGTATATGCTTCTCACAAACCGGAGCTTCTCACAACAAGCATGATGGTTACGGTAGGGAACGTCCCACCTTTGGGGACGAAACGATATCCATTGCCTCTTATTGCTTTCAAATTTTTTCACGTGTCAATATACAACAACAGGAGTGTTGTGTGATTTTTTGTGATTTTTTGGGGTTCGTTTGGACATTTTTATGCATTAACTGAGTTTTCAATGCATTTATGTGCATAATTCAAATTTGAACTACATGCACATGCTCTAGTGCATATAAATTGGTTGAAAAATCAAATATGTGTCCTTGGGTGCATTCTTAGGTCCCATGCAAGAAATGGGAATGAATTTCAAACACTAGGGCACCGTTGATTGGCGGCAAAACATTGAGATGCCTGGTTTTTAAATTCCAGTAAATGCAAAACTCGTATGAAATTCATGAAAGTTGGCATGCTATCATGGAGCGGCATCAACATGCCATGGTAAAAAATTTGTCACATTTGGGGAAGGTTTGGGTATATGCTTCTCACAAACCAGAGCTTCTCACAACAAGCATGATGGTTTTCGGTAGGGAACGTCCCACCTTTGGGGACGAAACGACATCCATTGCCTCTTATTGCTTTCAATTTTTTTTCTCGTGTCAACTTAGAACAACAGGAGTGTTTTTTGAATTTTTGTGATTTTTCGGGGTTCATTTGGACATTTTTATGCATTAACTGAGTTTTCTATGCTTTTATGTGCATAATTCAAATTTGAACTACATGCACATGCTCCAGTGCATATAAATTGGTTGAAAAATCAAACCAGTGTCCTTGGGTGCATGCTTAGGTCCCATGGAAGAAATGGGAATGAATTTCGAACACCAGGCCACCGTTGATTGGTGGCAAAACATTGAGATGCCTCGTTTTTAAATTCTAGTAAATCCAAAACTCGTCTGAAATTCATGAAACTTTGCATGCTATAATGAAGCGGCATCAACATGTCATGGTAAAATTATTGTCCCATTTTGGGCAGGTTTGGGTATATGTTTCTGACAAACCAGAGCTTCTCACAACAAGCATGATGGTTTCGGTAGGGAACGTCCCAACTTTGGCGACGAAACGATGTCCATTGCCTCTTATTGCTTTCAATTTTTTTTCTCGTGTCAACATAGAACAACAGGAGTGTTGTGTCAATCTTTATGATTTTTCGGGGTTCGTTTGGACATTTTTATGCATTAACTGAGTTTTCAATGCATTTATGTGCATAATTCAAATTTAAACTGCATGCACATGCTCCAGTGCATATAAATTGGTTTAAAAATCAAATATGTGTCCTTGGGTGCATGCTTAGGTCCCATGCAAGAAATGGGAATGAATTTCAAACACCAGGGCACCGTTGATTGCCGCCAAAACATTGAGGTACTTTATTTTTAAATTCTAGTAAATCCAAAACTCGTCTGAAATTCATGAAAGTTGGCATTCTATCATGGAGCGGCATCAGCATGCCTTTGTAAATTTTTGTCCCATTTGGGGCAGGTTTGGGTATATGCTTCTCACAACCAGAGCTTCTCACAACAATAAAGATGGTTTCGGTAGGGAACGTCCCGCCTTTTGGGACGAAATGATATGCATTGCCTCTTATTGCTTCCAAAAAATTTCTCGTGTCAACATATAACAACAGGAGTGTTGTGTCAAATTTTGTGATTTTTTGGGGTTCGTTTGGACATTTTTATGCATTAACTAAGTTTTCAATGCATTTATGTGCATAATTCAAATTTGAACTACATGCACATGCTCTAGTGCATATAAATTGGTTGAAAAATCAAATATGTGTCCTTGGGTGCATTCTTAGGTCCCATGCAAGAAATGGGAATGAATTTCAAACACCAGGGCACCGTTGATTGCCGGCAAAACATTGAGATGCCTGGTTTTTAAATTCTAGTAAATCCAAAACTCATCTGAAATTCATGAAAGTTGGCATGTCATGGAGCGTCACAAGAAGTAGATGACTAGACGATCGTTTATCCTACTTTAGAATGCATGCAATTGTTTATTGAGGTGTGTGCGAATGATCTGTCTAGTCACTTAAGTAATTGGAGGTTTATTTCAGTTATATATATATATATATATATATATATATATATATATATATATATATATATATATATATATATATATATATATATATATATATACATGTTATTCTACTGTATACTGAGCAATTCACACGGCTTATTAGCAGCAATCATCTGTGTTATTATTGGTCTTCGCATACATTTGTGATTACGGACCTGTTTGCCGCGTATCACACACATATTGTTTAGTTGAACCATTTCCATTGTGTTGCCTAATCACACACAGTTCATCCCAGTGAACCGTATGTTGTATATCGCACACGCCTTCATCTGGCTGTCCGTTTCTTTTGTTCCTCCTCATCCCAAACAGTTAATTGAGCTGAACCGTATGCCCTGCATGGCACACACAACTAAATTCTGAACCGTGTTTGATGCATCCGTCATCACAAACATTTTGCACCTTTTTTGACGGTTTTTTTACACCACCGGTTGCAATCATGGTATCGCACATAGTTTCGTCAAAGGGTCTCTGATCCTAGTGTCGCTTTGGACCATCCAGCAGTAGTGGGGGATCGTCATACTGCTTACCACCAATGTATTATTTTGATTTCGCGGTATTGTTGGATGAAGAAGCCCGGACCAAAACCTTACATGACCACGTTCATGAGACCGGTTCCACCGACAGACATGCAACTAGTTTTGCATAAAGGTGGCTGGCGGGTGTCTGTTTCTCCAACTTTTGTTGAATCAAATTTGATTGCGGCCGGTCCTTGTTGAAGGTTAGAACAGCAAACTTGATATATCACCGTTGTGGTTTTGATGCGTATGTAAGAACGGTTCTTACTAGAAGACCGTAGCAGCCACGTAAAACTTGCAACAACAAAGTAGAAGACGTCTAACTTGTTTTTGCAGGGCATGTTGTGATGTGATATGGTCAAGACATGATGTGATATACGTTATCGTATGAGATGATCTTGTTTTGTAAAAGTTATCGTCAACTGGCAGGAGCCTTATGGTTGTCGCTTTATTGTATGAAATGCAAACGCCATGTAATTTATTCACTTTATAACTATGCGTTAGCGATAGTTGTAGAAGCAATAATTGGCGAGACGACAACGACGCTACGATAGAGATCAAGGTGTCAACCCGGTGACAATGGAAATCATGACGGTGCTTTGGAGAAGGAGGTCAAAGGCACAAGATGATGATGGCCATATCATGTCACATATTTTGATTGCATGTGATGTTTATCTTTTATGCATCTTATTTTTCTTAGTACGGAGGTAGCATTATAAGATGATCCCTCACCAAAAGTTTCAAGGTATAATTGTTCTCCCTGAGTATGAACCATTCCAACAGTTCGTTGTGGCGAGACACCATGTGATGATCGGGTGTGATAAGCTCTACGTTCACATACAACAGGTGCAAGACAGTTTTGCACATGCGGAATACTCAGGTTAAATTTGACGAGCCTAGCATATACAGACATGGCCTCGGAACACTAGAGACCGAAAGGTCGAACGTGAATCATATAGTAGATATGATCAACATAGAGATGTTCACCATTGAAAACTACTCCATCTCACGTGATGATCGAACATGGTTTAGTTGATATGGACCACATGATCATTTAGATGACTCTAGGGATGTGTATCTAAGTGGGAGTTCTTAATTAATATGATTAATTGAACTTAATTTATCATGAACTTAGTCCTGATAGTTTTTGCATATCTATGTTGTAGATCAATGGCCCGTGCTACAGTTCCCTTGAATTTTAATGCGTTCCTAGAAAAAGCTAATTTCAAAGATGATGGTAGCAACTACGCGGACTGGGTCCGTAACTTGAGGATTATCCTCATTGCTGCACAGAACAATTATGTGCTTGATGCACCGCTAGGTGACAAGCCCCCTCCCGCTAATGTAGACGCTTTGAACGCCTGGCAGACTCGGTCTAATGACTACTCTATAGTTCAGTATGCTAGCCTTTACGACTTAGAATCGGGACTTCAAAGACGTTTTGAACATCATGGACCATATGAGATGTTCCAGGAGTTGAAGTTAATATTTCAAGCATATGCCCGATTTGAGAGATATGAAGTCCCCAACAAGTTCTATATCTGCAAAATGGAGGAGAACAGTTCTGTCAGTGAACACATACTCAGAATGTCTAGGCATCATAACCACTTGACTCAGCTGGGAGTTAATCTTCCAAACAATAGTGTTATTGACAGGGTTCTTCTATCACTACCACCAAGCTACAAAGGCTTCGTGATGAACTATAATATGCAAGGGATGGATAAGACAATTCCCTAGCTCTTCGCTATGCTCAAAGCTGCGGAGGTAGAAATCAAGAAAGAGCATCAAGTGTTGATGGTTAACAAGACCACTAGTTTCAATAAAAAGGGCAAGGGCAAGAAGGGGAACTTGAAGAAGAATCACAAGCAGGTTGTCACTCCCGGGAAGAAGCCCAAGTCTGGACCCTAACCTAAAACTGAGTGATTCTACTACAAAGGGACTGGTCACTAGAAGCAGAACTGCCCCAAATATTTGGCGGATAAGAAGGATAGCAATGTGAACAAAGGTATATTTGATATACATGTTATTTATGTGTATCTTATTAATACTCGTAGTAGCGCCTGGGTACCTTATTAATGCTCGTAGTAGCAATATGGGCTACAGATTAAACAAAGATTGACTAAGGACGAGGTGATGATGCACCTCGGGAATGGTTCCAAGGTCGATGTGATCGCCGTCGGCACGCTACCTCTACATCTACCTTCGCGATTAGTTTTTGACCTGAATAATTGTTATTTGGTGCCAGCGTTGAGCGATACGTCTCCAACGTATCTATAATTTTTGATTGTTCCATGTTGTTATAGTATCATTCTTGGATGTTTTATAATCATTTTGTATCATTTTTGGTAATAACCTATTGACATAGTGCCAGTTGCTATATTTTGCATGTTTTTTACATCGCAGGAAATCAATATCAAACGGAGTCCAAGCACCGTGAAACTTTTTGTCAATTTTTTATGGACCAGAAGACCACCAATGGGCCAGAGCAGCACCTGGGGGGTGCCCCGAGGGGGCACAACCCACCAGGGCGCTCCTGGGGGCCCAGGCGTGCCCAGGTGGGTTGTGCCCACCTCAGTGGCCTCCCGCACCCCCACTTTAACCTATAAATTCACAAATATTCCAAAAACCCTCGGGGTTAACCTAGATCAGAAGTTTCACCACTGCAAGGCTCTGTAGCCACCGAAAACCAATCTAGACCCCATTCCGGCACACTGCCGGAGGGGGGAACCATCTCCGGTGGCAATCTTCATCATCTCGGCGGCCACCACGATGAGGAGGGAGTAGTCCGCCCTCGGAGCTGAGGGTTTGTACCAGTATCTCTCGCTCTCTCTGTCTCTCTCTCTCTCGTGTTCTTGAGATGTCACGATCATGATGTATCGCAGGCTTTGTTAATATAGTAGGATCATATGCTGTTTTCCCCTCTCTATCTTGTTGTGATGAATTGATTTTTTCCCTTTGAGATTTCATTATTATCGGATTGAATACTTTTATGGATTTGAGAGCACTTGATATATGTCTTGCATATGAATACTCATGGTGACAATGGTGTATCGTATTGATTCACTTGCTATATGTTTTGGCACTAAACTCGCGGATTCCTAAGGTGGCATTGGGGTAATCTACGCATAGGGGTTGATGCACATTCTTGTATTGTGTTGGATTGAGTATTCTGAATCTGAAATTATTTGGTGTTATTTTTGTACAAACTCTTGGATAGATCGATCGGAAAGAATAGCTTCGAGGTTGTTCCGTACCCTGCAAATAATTTATTCTTATGTTCTCCGCTAGATAGGGACTTTGGAGTGATTCTTCGTCGCACTTTGAGGGTTGGTTATATGATCCCATTATATTTGCATTGTTGAGAGATTGCACTAGCGAAAGTATGGACCCTAGGCCTCATTTTCAAGCATTGCAATATCGTTTTTGTGCCCGTTTACTATTTGCTACCTTGCTGTTTTTATTTATTCGGATTATAAAAATATAATTCTACCATCCATATTACACTTTTATCACCATCTCTTCGCCGAACTAGTGCACCTATACAATTTGCATTGTATTAGGTGTGTTGGGGACACAAGACATTTCTTGTATTTGGTTGCAGGGTCGTTTGAGAGAGACCATCTTCATCCCACATCTCCCACGGATTGATAAACCTTAGGTCATCCACTTGAGGGAAAATTGCTAGTGTCCTACAAAACTCTGCGCTTGGAGGCCCAACACGTGTCTACAAGAATAGAGTTGCATAGTAGACATCAAGCTCTTTTCTGGTGCCGTTGCCGAGGAGGTTAGGTAAGCGGCACTCACATCCCGTCAACGAAGCTCTTTTCTGGCGCCGTTGCCGGGGAGGTGAGTGCTTGAAGGTATATCTTTAGATCTTGCAATCGAATATTTTAGTTTCTTGTTTTATCACTAGTTTGGTTTATAAAAGAAAACTACATAAAAATGGAATTGAGGTTGCATCATATTATTGATCATCTTTATAATATATTTCTTGAAAATGATGGAAAGGAAAATTGTTCCCAATTGCTTGAAGAAGAATTCAATAAAATGTTAGGCATAAATGATGAGCATGATTGCAATGTTGTTGTTATGAATTCTTTGAACATCCATGATGCTAATGATATGCAAAGCCATAAGCTTGGGGATGCTATATTTGGTGAAGTTGATATTTTTAGCCCCCCATGTTTTGATGAGAAAAATTATTAGGATGATTGCATGCCTCCTATTTATGATGATTATGTTGATGAAAGTAGATTTGGAGAGGTCATGACTTTATTTAATGAGGATTCCACTATTTTGGAAGAGGTTGCAATTGATTATGACAACAAAGTTCCTATATATGATGATTATGGTAATGACATGTATGCTATAAAGAATAATGATAACCATGAAATTTGTCATCATGATTTTAATTTTCAATCACATGATAGTTATTTTGTTGAGTTTGCTCCCACTACTATTGATGAGAATAAATTTGGTTATGTGGAGAGTAACAACAATTTTATGCTTACATATCATGAAAAGAATGCTTTATGTGATGGTTATATTGTTGAATTCATTCATGATGCTACTGAAAATTATTATGAGGGAGGGACATATGCTTGTAGGTATTGCAATAATATCAAGTTTTATCTCTTTATGTTGAAAGTTTTGAAGTTGTGCTTGTTTTACCTTCCTATGCTAGTTGATTCTTGCTCCCATAATTTGTTTGCTCACAAAATCCCAATGCATAGGAAGTATGTTAGGCTTAAATGTGTTTGCCATGTGATTCAAGATACTCTCTTTATGTTTCAACTCTTATCATTTATGCGAGCATCATTGAAATCATCATGCCTAGCTAAAAGGCATTAAAAAAGAGCTTGTTGGGAGACAACCCAACACTTTTACCTACGGTTTTTGTCGGAGTAAATGACCATGGGTAGCCTCATCTACTCCCCATGGTATTTCAAGACATCGGGGCTGGCTGCGCTCCTCAAGCCTCAAAGATGAAGAGCTGCCCTCTCGGAGCCGGCTGGTCCAAGCGGCCGGCTGCCAGAAGGCGGCAATCCCCAGATGGCGGCCATGAGGAGGGCCGACTCCTAGCAGGCGGCCCCCTCCGTTCCCTCGAAGTTAGCACCCACATAATCACGACGAGACGAGGCGTGGCTACAGTGCAGCCTGCCACCCCCGAATCCAGGACAGAGTGTGGCCACAGTGCAACGTACCGGGCGAACATCCCTCGCCCGACGCGGCACTGGTTCCATGCAGCCCGTGACATCACCCACGGCAGAGAAGGCCATGCTCCCACTACGGGCTGTTGGTACGGCCCGCAGGCGGTGGGCCCTACCTGTCCGTGAGAAACCAGAAGGCGGCGGGCCCTAACCAGTCGGCACGAGGGAGGCCAACTCCAAGCAGGTAGCCCTCCCCCTCCCTCGGAGTCTATGCGCCATTAATCAGAAGAGACGGGAAGTGGCTACATTGAACGCCCACCAGGCGGCGGCACTGTAGCCATGCTCTCCCCGACAAAGCATGCATCATCAATGGCGCGACCACAGTACTTAGCAGCTCGCAGGACCCGCAAACGGCTGGCGCAGCCTACCGGTGAAGTACGAGACAGCCGGCGGGACCCACCAAGCGGCGGGCCCAAACTGCCGGCGGAGAAGCTGGCGACCATAGACACTGACAGTTGGGTCCTACACCCGTCCAAATTACCATTTTACCCCTGGGGGAGGCCTATATAAACCCCCCAGGGCACCCATGCAAAGGGTTCGGCTTCTTAGATAACAAACACATAGAGAGAGAGAAGTAGAGCTGGCCTTGCCCTTCTTCCTCCTCTAGCAAAACAGCTGAAGGAGCAAGCTTGTAGCTACCCTGTTGATTTAGTGATCATGCGGAGACCCCGCAGAGCAGGACTAGGGGTGTTATCTCCTAGGAGATTCCCGAACCTGGGTAAGATGCGTCGGCGTACATGTCTACACCTTATCCCGTTTCCAAGCACTGGCGATGTCTTACTCTCCCCCACCATGAGAAGCCATCCTTTGGCATATGTCGCACGACACCCCCGACATTTGGCGCCCACCGTGGGCTAGGTGCACCATCGTCCGGACATCTGTTCTGGACGGGAACCCTCTTTCTCCCTAGCGAGTGTAGACAGCCCGGCACGCCCAATGGCATTTGCACCGACACGTTGCATGGCGCAGAAGCCGCCTGCGCGGCAAACTGCCTCGCAGATCACATCGGCAAGATCCGCCTCTCCGACGAGCCCGCGACCAACGCGGGAGCAGCCAGCTCCGACAACTGCCTTGTCGACCTCCTTGGCAAGCTCCACATCGCCAACGAGCTGGCCTCCGACCTAGAGTCGATCGGCTCCACCGACCCAATGCTTGTCGACTCCTACACGGCATCCCTAGACGCCTTCCCCACCAACGTGGTGGTCATCGACGACCCGCTCCCTCACGCGGACAGCAGCGGCAGCACCGTCTCGGAGGTGCTCGTCATCAGCCACGACGGAGCCTCTGTGTAACACCCCGGAAGTAACTTTCCATATTTGTAACTCCAACTCTTGCCATTTTCGGCATTGTTATATGATATTCCCTCCGTGGTTGGGTCTTTCTCCTTTTTGTATTTTGTCCATGTCATGCATTTTTATCATGTCATCATGTGCATCGCATTTGCATACGTGTTCGTCTCATGATTCCGAGCATTTTTCCCGTTGTCCGTTTTGCAATCCGGCACTCCTATCTCCCCGGCGGTCCTTTTACGTTTTTCCGTGTGCGGGTATTAAACCTTCTCGAAATGGACCGAGGTTTGTCTAGTGGCCTTGGTATACCACCCGTAGACCACCGGTCAAGTTTCGGTCATTTGGAGCTCGTTTGGTACTCCAACGGTTAACCGCACTTCATAAAGGCCTCTTTTAAGTTGCAGCCCAACACCCTTCAAAACAGCCCAATAACCCATCTAAGTCACTCCCATGCTCTCCGTCGTTCGATCAAGATTGTGTGGGCGAAAACTACACCTCATTTGGACTCTCCTAGCTCCCTCTATGCCTATTTAAGCAAACCCCCCTCCAAATCCGGATCATCCCTTCCCCGAAACCCTAAAAATCCGACCCAGCGCCCGCCGGACGTGTCCGCCACGCCCAGACGCTTCAGCGCCATACCCCAGCATGTCAATCGGGGTCACGACGTGGCCACCACCACTGCACCGCCAGAGGTTCATGAGCCCACGGCCGCCCTCCCCGCCCGGCCTGGCCAGCTCCCCGCCACAGAATCACGGCCGACGCCCCACACACACACACACCACCGCCACCGGCGCCTCTCAAGACGCCGGCGCCCACCGAGTTCCGCCCGCGCCGCTTCCTCCCGTGGCGCCCGCCACAGACCGGTGGCCCCCCGCCGCCTCCACACCCGGGCCCGCCCCTCGGCGCCGCCTCCCCTCGCCGGCCGCCTCCCGGCGAGCTCCTCCGCCGCCGACGCCAGATCCGATCGGTCGGGCCCGATCCGCCTCGGTTCCCGCGCTGACTCTCTCCTCCCTTTTTTTCCCCTAAGTCTTGATATACTTGTTATTTTGTTCCATTTTCAAAGTGGTATATCTTTGCATCTGTAGGTCCATTTTGCGCGTATAATATGTCAAAATGTTCGCCTCGAAGAGTAGATCATTTCTTCTCATTGCATCATTTTCATTTGAGCTCATATTGATGCCCGAAATGCTGTTGGAAGAGTGCTATGTGATGTTAGTTGCTGTTTCTTAACAGAAGTTGCACTTTTGTTATTTTTGCCATGATTAATGTGTGCACCCTATGAATTTGAGTCCTACATGTGTTTTGAAATATGTCATGCCATCTTTCCAGTGATATATGCCATGTATTTTTGTGATCTATGTGGTGACTAGCACAAGCATGCAAAGTAGGTGTCCTGATGTTGCTGATTTCAGCCCTGTTTTAGCTGATTTTGATGCCATGTTAACTTGATGATACCGAGAGATCTATGCATATTTTGAGATACTTAAGTAGGAGTGTTTTGTAAAGCATGTCTTGCTCTATCCATCCATGCCCTTGTTTGCAATTATGGAGTGTCATAGCTTGAGTCAATCGAGCTCTATTTTTGCTATCAAATGTTTCCTGGCAGATTGTTTACAGGTTATTCAATTTTGCCAAGCTTGTTGTGATTGATCCATGTATGCTATGTTATTGTTCTTTCCATGTATGTCTTCTATGTCATGTATTCTTGATGTATGTATGCTTAGTTTATCATATAAGACTCTGTAGTGAGTGAATTGAGCTGGTAAACATGCCTACTCGTTATCAGTTTTTGACATGTCATGTTGCTGAATCTGTTAACGAAACTTTCGATATTGACATGGATGTTACTATATTTTATGATCCTTTTTGGCTTATGGTCAGTAAGGGACTTTTGTTCTATGCTTTGAGTAGATTCATTCCATGCCATGTTTTGCTATTTTAAGGCCCTGTAGCATGTAGTTTTGATGCTCTGAACATTGCAACCTGATGCTGTTTTTGCCATGTCCAGCCTGATATTTTGTGCACTTTTGCCATGCTTGTTTGAACCTGTTATGATGTGAACTAGCCGTAGCTCAGTGCTCATCTTTTGTCGAGCATCTTGTGTAGATCACTACCATGTGCTTTGTTGATACGTTTGGGTGCAGTAGCTTAATTAATTGTTGCTCGCTAAGTGGCATCATGCTGTTAATGGCAGATTTGCGCCATTCTTGTTTTGCTTGTCATTTCCAAACCGTGCATCCGATTCCGGTGATCTTTATATCGATTTCAACCGAAATCATCTCATATTTCCAGTGGCATGCTTGGTTTGCCAAGTTGATGCCTGGTTCATCATTTACCTTCCGGAGCGCACATACGCATTGCATATCACATCTCGCATATCATGTCATGTTTTGCATCATGTTGATTGTGCATTGCACCGTGATTTATTGTGGTTCCTTTGTTTGTGTTGTTGCTTTGGGTAGAGCCGGGAGACGAGTACGTGAACGAGGAACCTGTTGAGAACGCTTTCGAGGATCAAGCTTTCGACAACTCTGAGAACATTGCAGGCAAGATGACCATACCCTCGAAATCACTTCTATCTTTGCTATGCTAGTTGCTCGCTCTTTTGCTATGCCTTTGCTGTGATGCCTACCACTTGCTATATCATGCCACCCATATTGCCATGTCACCCCCTAACCATCCTTTCCTAGCAAACCGTTGATTGGCTATGTTACTGCTTTGCTCAGCCCTCTTATAGCGTTGCTAGTTGCGGTGAAGTGAAGTTTGTTCCTTGTTGAACATGGAGATGTTGTTCCTTGTTGGAACATGTTTACTTGTTGGGGATATCACAATATATATCTGCTATAATTAATACATCTATATACTTGGTAAAGGGTGGAAGGCTCGGCCTTATGCCCGTGTTTTGTTCCACTCTTGCCACCCTAGTTTCCGTCATACCGGTGTTATGTTCCTTGATTTCGCGTTCCTTACACGGTTGGGTGATTTATGGGACCCCTTGACAGTTCGCTTTGAATAAGACTCGTCCAAAGGCCCAACTTTGGTTTTACCATTTGCCACCTAAGCCTTTTCCCCGGTTTTCGCGAGCCCGAGGGTCATCTTTATTTTAACCCCGGACCAAGTGCTCCTTCGAGTGGCCCGAATCGAGCTACTGCGGGGGCCACCACGGGAAACTCGAGGCTTGGTTTTACTCGTAGCTAGTCTCATCCGGATGTGCCCTGAGAACGAGATATGTGCAGCTCCTATCGGGATTTGTCGGCACAATCGGGCGGCTTTGCTGGTCTTGTTTTATTGCTGTCGAAATGTCTTGTAGTCCGGGATTCCGAGATTGATCGGGTCTTCCCGGTAGAAGGAATATCCTTTGTTGACCGTGAGAGCTTATAATGGGCTAAGTTGGGACACCCCTGCAGGGTAATATCTTTCGAAAGCCGTGCCCGCGGTTATGAGGCAGATGGGAATTTGTTAATGTCCGGTTGTAGAAAACCCGAAGTTGACCTCAATAAAATACACATCAACCGCGTGTGTAACCGTGATGGTCTCTTCTCGTGGAGTCCGGAAGTGAACACGGTGTTGGAGTTATGTTTGACGTAAGTAGTTCAGGATCACTTCTTGATCGCTACTAGCTTCACGACCGTGCTTTGCTTCTCTTCTCGCTCTCTTTTGCGATGTAGCCACCATAAATGCTAGTCGCTTGCTGCAGCTCCACTTTACTTCTCTGTCCTTCCTATAAGCTTAAATAGTCTTGATCTTGCGGGTGTGAGATTGCTGAGTCCCCGTGGCTCACAGATACTTCCAAAACAGTTGCAGGTTCCGACGAGGCCAGTGCAGGTGACTCAACCGAGCTCAAGTGGGAGTTCGACGAGGAACGTGGTCGTTACTATGTGTCTTTTCCTGATGATCGTAGTGGTGCCCAGTTGGGACGATTCGGGATCTGTGTAGCATTTGGGGTATCTTCTTTTATTTTGGTTCCGTGGTCGGACCTTGAGTGTACTCTAAATGATGGATGTTTATTTATGTACTGTGTGAAGTGGCGATTGTAAGCCAACTATGTATCTCTTTCCTTATTTATTACATGGGTTGTGTGAAGATTACCTCACTTGCGACATTGCTTTCAATGCGGTTATGCCTCTAAGTCGTGCCTCGACACGTGGGAGATATAGCCGCATCGGGGCGCTATAAGTTGGTAATCGAGCCTTCCCGACTTAGGAGCCCCTACTTGATTGTTTGTCATGCGTTGTTGAGTCTAGAATGGAAAATGTTTTGAGTCTTAGGATTATATATATCGGAGAGTAGGATTCTTTTTACTTCCCAGTCCCTTCGTCGCCTCAGTGAGGTATCCCGACGTAGAGTTTGACTCTTCTCTTCTCAAATTTCACTAAAAAAATTTTAGGATCACGTGGGTATCTTGGAAACGTTCCGATGGTTTTGTGACGAGAACATTGTTCTTGGTGCCTCCTGACATTTAGGGGTTGTGGCAGTGTCCCGGGGAGTTGAGCTCCGAGGTGTTGTCGTCACAATTTTATCGTTGCAGTTCTCGAATACCTGAGTTTTGCCGACATCGAAATCTCTTTTGTGCAGTTGTTGGTGAGATAACCTGATAGCCCAAAGATCTTGAGGCGAAAAGGGAGTATTGCCATGACTTGTATAACGGATGTTTTTCAAGGTCGAGGTACACGATTTCGAGGATTTCTTGGTTATGTGTTGACGGATGGATACACCGGATCTAGGTATTGTTAGTTTGGGTGATATATTTTGTGTCCCTGTATCCCCAACACCAGATTGCATAACCGAAAAGTTTCGGGAGTTTATAGGTGGGAATTCTAGTAGCTTACGGGATATTCTTTCCGACGGATGTATGATTTGAGATTGGGGTTCAACGTCTAGTGGTCCGCCCATTCACGGTCGATTCTGATGGGTCGCGAGACGCCTTAAAGAATCCTTGGCTATGCTGATTCGGGACATCTTGTTTGTCATTCGTGACGTCCGCTATACGTCGTGTCCGTGTGGGCCCCACCACGAACACTTTGGGCGTAAATCTCTATCCTGTGTTTGTTCCGCTCATTCTAGAAGCCAATCATTTGTTTTCGCCAGTGATATTCGATTTGTTTCTAAGACAGATGTTGTTTCCATATCTTTATCTAAGTGGCTTCTCACCTTAATGGACGTGTGATGATTAACTTTGGAATTCATTCGTTCATTCTTGTTCGAATATTTATTGTGAAGACTATATGTTGCAATTTCTATCCGTTGATTCTACTTATCTAATTGTCTATCAAAGGACTAACGGATGTCACCCTCCTCAGAATGTCAAGCAGCTCCGCAGTTTTGTTGGTCTTGCAAGCTATTGCCGAAGATTCGTTGAGAACTTCTCCAAGATTGCAAAGCCTCTTTCCAACCTTCTCCAGAAGCATGTGAAGTATGTCTGGTCTCCTGAGTGTGACGTTGCTTTCAATTCCCTCAAAGAGAAACTCGTCACAGCTCCTGTCTTGACTCCTCCTGATGAATCCAAGCCATTTGAAGTTTTCTGTGATGCTTCTCTTCAAGGTCTCGGTGCTGTGTTAATGCAAGAGAAGAGAGTTGTGGCTTATACCTCTCGCCAGTTGAAGCCCAACGAGAAGAACTACCCCACTCACGATCTTGAGTTGGCGGCAGTTGTCCATGCATTGATTACTTGGAGACATCTCTTGTTGGGAAGGAAAGTGGACATTTTCACCGATCACAAGAGTCTCAAGTACATCTTCACTCAGCCCAACCTCAACCTCAGGCAGACTCGATGGGTCGAAATGATTCAAGAGTACAACCCAAGTATTGAATATACTCCGGCAAAGCCAATGTCATTGCAGACGCTTTGAGCAGGAAAGCTTCTCGCAATAGCCTAATCCTCAAGCCCTTTCACCGGATCTCTCGTGAAGCTTTCCATAAGCTGAATCTTCAAGTTGTTCCTCAAGGCTTTCTTGCCAACCTCATAGTCTCTCCTACTTTGGAAGATCAGATTCGTGAGGCTCAACTTCTGGATGCCATGGTGAAAAAGGTGAAACGTGGTATCGACAAGGGCATTTCCAAGTACAAGTGCTTCCACGTTGATGACAAAGACACTCTTTTCTTCGAGGACCGGATTGTGGTTCCTAAGGGTGATCTGAGAAAAGTCATTATGAACGAGGCTCACAATTCGCTTCTATCCATTCATCCTGGAAGTACGAAGATGTACCATGACCTCAAGCAGTCATATTGGTGGACTCGAATGAAGCGAGAAATTGCTCAATTCGTGAATGAGTGTGATGTCTGCAGAAGAGTGAAAGCAGAACACCAAAGACCAGCTGGTCTCCTCCAACCTCTTGCTATTCCTGAGTGGAAGTTTGATCATATTGAAATGGACTTCGTGACTAGTTTTCCAAAGTCCAAGCGTGGAAATGATGCTATCTTCGTTGTCATTGACAAGCTTACTAAAGTGGCTCATTTTCTTCCTATCAAAGAATCTATCACAGCAGCTCGGTTGGCGAGCTATACACCTCGTGATTGTCTCCTTGCACGGCATTCCACAAGTGATCTCTTCTGACCGTGGCAGCATCTTTACCTCCAAGTTTTGGGATTCTTTTCGAAGGCCATGGGCACCAACATTCGTTTCAAAGACAGCTTTCCATCCTCAAACAAGTGGCCAAGTTGAGCGAGTAAATCAAATCCTCGAAGATATGCTCGGGGCTTGTGTCATTTCTTTCGGTATGAAGTGGGAAGATTGTCTTCCATATGCCGAGTTCTCTTACAACAACAGCTTCCAAGCGAGTTCGGCAAGGCCCCATTCGAAATTCTCTATGGCGTAAAGTGCCGTACTCTCTCAATTGGTCTCGAGACAGTGAACGCCAACTTCTTGGCAATGACTTGATCACGAAGCGTAAGAAATGTGCCAAGTCATTCGTGAGAATCTCAAAGCAGCCGCATAATCGCGCGGAAGAGCTATTATGATGATAAGCACCGTGATGTGACTTTTGAAATCGGAGACCATGTCTACCTCCGCCTCTCCAATAAAAGGTACTCGCCGCCCGGTATCAAAGGGAAGCTTGCCCCTAGATACGTGGGTCCTTTCAAGATCATTGGGAAAAGAGGCGATCTCGCCTATCAACTTGAGCTTCCACCCAACTTTGCAAACGTGCGATGTGTTCCACGTGTCACAGCTTCGCAAGTGCTTCAAGACTCTGAACGCACTATCAACTTCAAGAGATTGACCTTTAGAAGATCTCTTATCATGAGCACCCCGTTGCTATTCTTGAAGAAACCGAGCGCAAGACTCGCAACAAGTCAATCAAATTCCTCAAAGTGAAGTGGTCACACCATTCCGACCGAGAAGCTACCTGGGAGCGCGAGGATCACCTCCGTTCCGAATATCCGGAGTTCTTTCAGTCCTAGATCTCGGGACGAGATCCTCTTGTAGTGGTGGAGTGTTGTAACACCCCGGAAGTAACTTTCCATATTTGTAACTCCAACTCTTGCCATTTTCGGCATTGTTATATGATATTCCCTCCGTGGTTGGGTCTTTCTCCTTTTTGCATTTTGTCCATGTCATGCATTTTTATCATGTCATCATGTGCATCGCATTTGCATACGTGTTCGTCTCATGATTCCGAGCATTTTTTCCGTTGTCCGCTTTTGCAATCCGGCACTCCTATCTCCCCGGCGGTCCCTTTTACGTTTTCCGTGTGCGGGTATTAAACCTTCTCGAAATGGACCGAGGTTTGTCTAGTGGCCTTGGTATACCACCGTAGACCACCGGTCAAGTTTCGGTCATTTGGAGCTCGTTTGGTACTCCAACGGTTAACCGCACCTTCAAGAAAGGCCTCTTTTAAGTTGCAGCCCAACACCCCTTCAAAACAGCCCAATAACCCATCTAAGTCACTTCCATGCTCTCCGTCGTTCGATCACGATCGTGTGGCGAAAACTACACCTCATTTGGACTCTCCTAGCTCCCTCTATGCCTATTTAAGCAAACCCTCCAACCGGATCATCCTTCCCGAAACCATAAAATCCGACCCGCGCCACGGACGTGTCCGCCAGCGCCGACGCTTTCGCCGCCGCCCAGCATAATCGGGGCCACCACGGCCGCCGCCGCCGCACACGCCGCCTCATGAGCCCACGGCCGGCCCTCCCTGCCCGCCTGCTTCTCCCTCCAGCACCATGCCCGGCTGACCGCCCCGGCCACAGCACACACCACACGCCGCCGCCTGGCCGCCGGGCGCCTCCGCGCCGGCGCCACCGAGCTCTGCCCGCCGCCCGCTTCCTCCGGCCGGCGCCGCCTGCCAGACTGCCGGCGCCCGCCACAGCCGACCGGTGGCCCCGCCTCCGCTGCCACCGGCCTGCCGCCCCTCGGCGCCGCCTCCCCCTCGTCGGCCGCCTCCACGGCGAGCTCCTCCGCCGCCGACGCCAGATCCGATCGGGTCGGGCCCCGATCCGGCCTCGGTTCCCGCGCCGTTGACTCTCTCCCCTCCCTTTTTTTCCCTAAGTCTTGATATACTTGTTATTTTGTTCCATTTTCAAGGTGGTATATCTTTGCATCTGTAGGTCCATTTTGCGCGTATAATATGTCAAAATGTTCGCCTCGAAGAGTAGATCATTTCATCTCATTGCATCATTTTCATTTGAGCTCATCTTGATGCCCGAAATGCTGTTGGAAGAGTGCTATGTGATGTTAGTTGCTGTTTCTTAACAGAAGTTGCACTTTTGTTATTTTTGCCATGATTAATGTGTGCACCCTATGAATTTGAGTCCTACATGTGTTTTGAAATATGCCATGCCATCTTTCCAGCGATATATGCCATGTATTTTTGTGATCTATGTGGTGACTAGCACAAGCATGCAAAGTAGGTGTCCTGATGTTGCTGATTTCAGCCCAGTTTTAGCTGATTCTGATGCCATGTTAACTTGATGATACCGAGAGATCTATGCATATTTTGAGATACTTCAGTAGGAGTGTTATGTAAAGCATGTCTTGCTCTATCCATCCATGCCCTTGTTTGCAATTATGGAGTGTCATAGCTTGAGTCAATCGAGCTCTATTTTTGCTATCAAATGTTTCCTGGCAGATTGTTTACAGGTTACTCAATTTTGCCAAGCTTGTTGTGATTGATCCATGTATGCTATGTTATTGTTCTTTCCATGTATGTCTTCTATCTCATGTCTTCTTGATGTATGTATGCTTAGTTTATCATATAAGACTCTGTAGTGAGTGCATTGAGCTGGTAAACATGCCTACTCGTTATCAGTTTTTGACATGTCATGTTGCTGAATCTGTTAACGAAACTTTCGATATTGACATGGATGTTACTATATTTTATGATCCTTTTTGGCTTATGGTCAGTAAGGGACTTTTGTTCTAGGCTTTGAGTAGATTCATGCCATGCCATGTTTTGCTATTTTAAGGCCCTGTAGCATGTAGTTTTGATGCTCTGAACATTGCAACCTGATGCTCTTTTTGCCATGTCCAGCCTGATATTTTGTGCACTTTTGCCATGCTTGTTTGAACCTGTTATGATGTGAACTAGCTGTAGCTCAGTGCTCATCTTTTGTCGAGCATCTTGTGTAGATCACTACCATGTGCTTTGTTGATACGTTTGGGTGCAGTAGCTTAATTAATTGTTGCTCGCTAAGTGGCATCATGCTGTTAATGGCAGATTTGCGCTATTCTTGTTTTGCTTGTCATTTCCAAACCGTGCATCCGATTCCGATGATCTTTATATCGATTTCAACCGAAATCATCTCATATTTCCAGTGGCATGCTTGGTTTGCCAAGTTGATGCCTGGTTCATCATTTACCTTCCGGAGCGCACATACGCATTGCATATCACATCTCGCATATCATGTCATGTTTTGCATCATGTTGATTGTGCATTGCACCGTGATTTATTGTGGTTCCTTTGTTTGTGTTGTTGCTTTGGGTAGAGCCGGGAGACGAGTACGTGAACGAGGAACCTGTTGAGAACGCTTTCGAGGATCAAGCTTTCGACAACTCTGAGAACATTGCAGGCAAGATGACCATACCCTCGAAATCACTTCTATCTTTGCTATGCTAGTTGCTCGCTCTTTTGCTATGCCTTTGCTGCGATGCCTACCACTTGCTATATCATGCCACCCATATTGCCATGTCAGCCCCTAACCATCCTTTCCTAGCAAACCGTTGATTGGCTATGTTATTTGCTTTGCTCAGCCCTCTTATAGCGCTGCTAGTTGCGGTGAAGCTGAAGTTTGTTCCTTGTTGAACATGGAGATGTTGTTCCTTGTTGGAACATGTTTACTTGTTGGGGATATCACAATATATATCTGCTATAATTAATACATCTATATACTTGGTAAAGGGTGGAAGGCTCGGCCTTATGCCCGTGTTTTGTTCCACTCTTGCCACCCTAGTTTCCGCCATACCGGTGTTATGTTCCTTGATTTCGCTTCCTTACACGGTTGGGTGATTTATGGGACCCCTTGACAGTTCGCTTTGAATAAGACTCGTCCAAAGAAGGCCCAACTTTGGTTTTACCATTTGCCACCTAAGCCTTTTCCCCGGGTTTTCGCGAGCCCGAGGGTCATCTTTATTTTAACCCCCGGACCAGGTGCTCCTTCGAGTGCTGGCCCGAATCGAGCTGATCAGGGCCACCACGGGAAACTCGAGGCTTGGTTTTACTCGTAGCTAGTCTCATCCGGATGTGCCACGAGAACGAGATATGTGCAGCTCCTATCGGGATTTGTCGGCACAATCGGGCGGCTTTGCTGGTCTTGTTTTATTGCTGTCGAAATGTCTTGTAGTCCGGGATTCGAGATTGATCGGGTCTTCCCGGTAGAAGGAATATCCTCCGCTGACCGTGAGAGCTTATAATGGGCTAAGTTGGGACACCCCGCAGGTAATATCTTTCAAAGCCGTGCCCGGTTATGAGGCGATGGGAATTTGTTAATGTCCGTTGTAGAAAACCCGGTTGACCTCAATAAAATACACATCAACCGTGTGTGTAACTGTGATGGTCTCTTCTCGGAGTCCGGAAGTGAACATGGTGTTGGAGTTATGTTTGACGTAAGTAGTTCAGGATCACTTCTTGATCGCTACTAGCTTCACGACCGTGCTTTGCTTCTCTTCTCGCTCTCTTTTGCGATGTAGCCACCATAAATGCTAGTCGCTTGCTGCAGCTCCACTTTACTTCTCTGTCCTTACTATAAGCTTAAATAGTATTGATCTCGCGGGTGTGAGATTGCTGAGTCCCCGTGGCTCACAGATACTTCCAAAACAGTTGCGAGTTCCGACGAGGCGGCAGGTGACTCAACCGAGCTCAAGTGGGAGTTCGACGAGGAACGTGGTCGTTACTATGTGTCTTTTCCTGATGATCGTAGTGGTGCCCAGCTTGGGACGATTCGGGATTTGTGTAGCATTTGGGGTATCTTCTTTTATTTTGGTTCCGTAGTCGGACCTTGAGTGTACTCTGAATGATGGATGTTTATTTATGTATCTTGTGTGAAGTGGCGATCGTAAGCCAACTATGTATCTCTTTCCTTATTTATTACATGGGTTGTGTGAAGATTACCTCACTTGCGACATTGCTTTCAATGCGGTTATGCCTCTAAGTCGTGCCTCGACACGTGGGAGATATAGCCGCATCGGGGGCGTTACACTCTGGTGGGGCTGCCCAAGACCCGGTGCAGGCAGCACTGCGGTACCTGTCTGCACCCATCACAGAAGACGCCAACGCCGAGACGCTAGAAGCCTGCCGTGTCTCACTCGTCGAAAGTGCCACGAAGTTGGCTACCATGAGACGCCTCTCTGAGGCCTACCAGCGCGAGACCAACCACGCCGTTGGTGGCATGCCGGCTACTGGCGGGCCCAGCCGCATTGGCACGGTCCGACAGTGCGGCGCTGCTGTTGCCAGCATGTTCGGGGTAGACCGCCCTGTCTAAGCCACCGGATCGACCGCCTCGCTCGATCCCTGGTGTTAGAAGAAGAAGATGTGATGGTCCCGCCTTGTTTCGGCCCCCGCATTCGCGATGAGCCCTTCCCCAAAGGGTTCTCACTCCCACGAGACACGCCCAAGTACAACGCCTCCGTGAAGCTGTACCATCCCAAAATTCTAAATTTTGGAATGTTATATTAAATAGATAGATTTGATTGATTGTTTGATTGATTGTGTGAAATTGAGTGAAATTCAAAATCTTTGAAAGTTAAATGAGAGGGAATAAAAGGACTTTCCCATACTTTCATTTTACATTTTTGATCTCCATGAATTCAAATTCTTTTCATACCAAAACCCTAGAGAGAAGATGACATGACTTCTTTCATTTATTTAAGTGAAAAGGGTTGTTGAAAATATTTGAATTTCATTTGGAAATATTTCCAATTCAGAAACTTCAAGCAACTCAATGATTTTCATGAGCGAAGATAAAATGAGTTCTTCAAAACATATCAAATATGAGTTGGGAGTTTCAAAGAATTAAATTCAAGGTCCCATTGAATTTAATTTCAATTTGGAGTTATTTGAGTTTTATTCAAATTATTTTCTCCAAAAATAAAATATACAGAAATTAGGGTAACATGATTCCTCACAATAGAAAATTGGAGAGAAATAAATTTGAATTAATTTTTGGTATTTTTGAAATGATTTTTATTGGATTTTAATAGAGCAGTAGCATTGTTTGATTTATTTAAATTTTTGTGTATTTTATTTGATTTTATAAAAATGTTCATGTTGTAGAAAATCTTTTCTTAAAATTTTGATATATTATATGCCTATATAATATTTTTATTTATATTGTTTTTATTATTTTTGTTTGTCAGAGAAAATGTTTTTTTAATCTCTTCTCGCTAAATCAGGCTGCCCAACTAGCCGCCAGCCCAGCCCCAAGGCGCCGCCCATCGTCCCGTCAGGGGACTCATCCCGAGTCCGCCACTGCTTGCCATGCTCGCCAGGCCTCCCGCCACCTCCGCCTCCCACACGCCACTGCGCCGCCCCTCCCTCCATAAAAGCCGAGGCCCCGCCCCGCCTCGCCTCCTTTCGCTTCACCGCCGCCGCCCTTGCAGATCGCCGCCGCCACCGCCGCGAGCTACTACTCATCGCCGCACCGCACTGCCGCCTCGGCCACGGCTTGCCGCTTAGCTCACGCTCACGCTGCCGCCTTCCTTCAGGCCACAGATCCACCGCCCCGCCAAATTGCCGCCAGCAGATCTCACGGAGATCGTCGGAAACTGCCGCCGCCGGTTTTTCGCCGTAAACTGCCCCGAACCGCCCGAGCCGGTATAACCGCTATAAAACCCTCCCCGGTTTTTTTAGTATTCGGTTTTATTCTTTTAGATCGATTTTATTTAGGTTTTGTTTATTTAACGAACGTTGGTTGTTTAGACTTGTGTAGCTAACGGTTTCCATTCTTTAGGTTCTGTTAGCGAGCGTTCGCTCGATAGAATTTTCTTTTTCTTTTTAATTTCGGCCAGGGACCTATCTGTGATGATTTTATTTACAGATTAGTCCCTGATTTTCAAACTAGCACAACTTTCTACTCGTTTATCAGAATCCGACGAAACCAACGGCCACTTCTTCTTTATGATCTCCTCTATCCAGTAAAACAACTTGAACATGCTGTTGAAAACTTAAAATATGATTCCAAATAGATTTGAATTTGAATCTTTTTTTGATCGTAACTTGAGTTTTATAACTCCGATTTAGTTGATTCTTTTGCAAATCGAAGCTCTTGACCTAAACTTTCTGATAAGGCCAAATTCACATAATTTTGGTACTGTTAGAAAAAAAATTATGTTGCAAGAGTTATTTGCTTGGTTTTGATGTTTTTTGAATTGTCTTCTTCATTTTTTTTGAGTGATTGCTTATGAGCGGTTACTATTGCTTGCTCACGATAGATTGACCGGAGTGTGACGAGTAGAACTATCCAGAGTTTGAGTGCGAATCATCTTCATCAATAGTACAGGCAAGTTCACACTTTGATCATATCCCTTCCATACCCAGTTTTTATGTATTAGTTTCAACCCTCAAACATTGCATGGTTAGGAATTGATAACTTGTGGGTATTGGGAAGTAGTTGATGAGGTAGGAACCTATTGCCCTGTTACTATCAAACCCTTGGGAGTTACTATAACGTTATGCTTATGTTGCCATGCTATGCTCGTAGACGTGGATTGGTTTGTGAGATTCATGAAAGATGTGAGAGTTATTCATAACTAAGGGTTAACTTAAGGTGGCTACTTTAATACACATCTGGGTGGAATGGTAGGGGCACCCTGGAGCACCCAGTGGTTTGCCCGGGCACCTGGAGAACCTAGTGCTTGCCCAAGGGGATCCCGGAGGACCCGTGTGATCACCCTATTGAATGCCACCCAGGATCAAAGGGATCATAAGATTATTCACGCTAGAAACTTCCGTGTGCAGCCACAAGCTATTATGGGCTCTAGCATAGTTGATTAAGTTGCATCAGCTCTTGAAGAGGTGGATCAGCAGGTAGAGGGATGTAGGTTTGGTATGGTCTACCCGAAGTAAAGAGTTAATGTTTCTGACAGACTGTGTCTCGGTCATCCGTTTCTCAAAAACCCTGCAGTGCGAGAAATCCAACGGAGGAGATCGAGTCTTTTGGGTAAAGTGCGCAAACCTCTATAGAGTGTACAAACTAATCATGATTAGCCGTGTCCCCGGTTATGGACATCTTGAGTATCTGGCTCTTGGATTATCATATTGATCTCATCACTCTATTTAATTAATTTGTTGGGTTGATGATTATTAATTTGGGATTGAGTTGGAGGAACCTTCTCAATATTTTCAACAAACTTTGTAGTTAAATAAAATATAGTCCTTTGCAGTAGGGAAAATTTGGCTTTTCGCAAAAACATTACAATCCTAGAGCTTTTCCACCAGCCAAATATGCATGTAGTGATAGCCTTTATTCATCATTACTCTATGGTGTGAATTTTCCAGTACAGTCAATGTACTGACCCTTTGTGGCTGCAACGTCTCATGTTGCAGGATTTCTTACGACGAGTAAGTGATACGTTAGGGTTACGATTTCTACACTCAACTTTGTCGTTGGTGTTGATGGGAATCCACAACCTTGTTGTTACTTCCGCTATTTGGATTGAGGTAGTAGTATTTACGTTACTTTATACATGTGATTTACCTCTGTTATAAATCCTCGAGTACTGTGTGTGTCAGCATACCGATCCAGGGATGACACTTAAGCACAGAGACTTGACCGTGTGAGGTTGGATCGCTACAAGATGGTATCAGAGCACATGTTGATTGTAGGACGTGACCCCTAGAAACTGGCAAGCCCATAGGAAAGATTTTCTCTACAAACTTCATTTTCAAAAGGTCTTTTACCTCTCTTCTCTGCTGAGCTTAGTCAAATATTCCCTTTTAGTGAGACCATATCCCTTTCCCCTTTTGACCACTCGAAGATTCGACTGATGAAACCACTCCAAGAAGTACAAGATATCGGACAACCATGACCACTACGGAGTGAAGGAGATTTTACCGTGCATCTGAATAATGGAAACTACAACAGTTGAAGACTCCAAAGACTAGGAAAATTTGAAGGCCCTAAAGAATGTCCAGATTTAGTATGACCTAGGAAGGCTACCCTTATGGAACTTGGCAGACTATGGAAGCTGTCAATACCCGAGATCAAGGTGTGTCGGAGAAAGACCGGAACCTGGAGCATTAGAACTCGAAGTTTTTGTCAATAGAACCCTAAGACATGAGATATCAATTATGGAATGAAAGCTCATGGCAGTAACATGGGCATAAACACGGCTTACCATGAGGTTATCTCCCGCTTATGCTATTGTCACCGTGCTGATTTAAGCATGCATTTTCTTTGGAAGTATTGGATGACAAGAAGGTTGATGGAGCACCTATCAGCAAGACGAAGTTTTAACCTTAGATGGTGTATCACCAGGATCTGGAGTATTACATCAGGAAGTTTAAGATGAACCTAGAGGAAGCCGTATTTGACAAGGAAGAATTTCATGGAGAACTTAGGACCCAGAAGCTGAAGTAGCCAAACTGGAGGAACAAAACCTCGAGATACCAGAGATTCGTCAAGAACTGAAGGACAGTAGGACATGGTTCATGCCAAGGATGTTGAAACCCAGAAGTTTGGTACGCAACTCCAGAAATATAAAAGGACGTCACGATAGACTTTGCGACAATAGAGATGATTTGGCAAAAGAACTTGAGAAGGTCAAGCACGATCAGAAGAATCCATCGAAGACATGAACAAGACTTGAAGAGTCTGGTGATTTTGAAAATTTATTGACCTTTACAAGGCCAAATCCCTGTTATATACCTACGTTAGATGCGACGTTTGTGAGCTGTCATTTGTTTGATACTTTTCCCGACATCCACAAATAAAATTTGTCTTTTCAAAACTTTTGTTTGCATTGTGTGCATCCCTCTCTATCTCTCTTATCCCACCCCAAACCCATGGACCCAATAGAGGATGAATGGAGATGAACCCATATTTTTCTGGAACAATAAGTCAATTGGAGACAGACCGATGGATCCAGAACATGGAAGGTCATATGGAGTATAACACGATAGCCGGAAAGGATATGACCCAGCATGCTCTTTAGTGCTTTGTAAGACTTGCTGCTACTTGGTGGAGGATGTACCAAACCATCAATGGATGGCAAAGAGTAATCACTTGGGAAGAATTTAAGTTGAATCTACAAAGATCTCGACTTGTGTCCCAGATGTTGAGGCCTTATGGAAAGGATATGAAGAAACCTTGTGCATACAAGATTTGTGGAGAAATAGGACACAACCATAAAGAAAACAAGGATGAATACCCTAATAATCGGAGGATTACCAAAGGAGTTAGCCGAGGATCTCAGGGAACTTCGGTTGGAGATTGTTCCCAAAGGTTTTTTTGCAGCAATGGAAGTTCAATCTACATTGTTGGGAAAGATTCATGAAGCTCAGAAGGATGACAAAGAGATTGCTGAGGTAGAAGAGAGGATGAGAAAAGGAAAGGCCAAAGGTTTTCATAAGGATGAGCACGACACCTTATGGTTCGAGGACCGTGTATATGTGCCCAATAATGCAAAGATCAGGAAGTAAATACTTCAGGAGGCTCATGACTCACCATACTCGATTCGCCCTGGAAACACCAAGATGTATTGGATTTGAAGGAGCATTTCTGGTGGACTGGTATGAAGAAGGACATTGCGGAGTATGTAGTCGTAGGTGATGTATGCCAGAGAGAGTAAAAGCAGAGCATCAGAAGCCAGCAATATTACTACAGCCTATGCCGATACCCGAATGGAAGTGGGATAAGCTTGGCATGGATTTCATTACCGGATTTCCCAGAACCTGAACGGGATATGATTCTATCTAGGTAGTAGTTGATTCGCTTGACCAAAATGACCCACTTTACCCTAGTGAAAACCACCTATACAAGTGCAAAGTTGGCCAAGGTATATTTGACCAGGATCGTATATCTGCATGGAGTTCCGAGGACCCTCGCATCAGATAGAGGAACACAGTTTACCTCAAAGTTTTGGAATCAGCTGCACCAGACTTTGGGTACTAGGCTAGAGTTCAGTACAACCTTTCATCCGCAGACAGATGGATAGACCAAGAGAGTCAATCAGATTTTGGAGTACATGTTGAGAGCGTGTGCGCTAGATTATGGATCTAGTAGGGATGATAATCTACCTTACGCGGAGTTCTCATACAACAACAGTTACCAAGCCAGTTTGAAGATGGCCCCTTTTGAAGATTTGTATGGGAGAAGGAGCCAGACACCCTTGATGTGGGATGAAGTTGGATACCGTCAGTAGTTTGGACCAAATGTGATCAAGGAGTCAAGAGAATGTTAAGTTGATTCGAGATAGATCAAGGTAGCTCACCAGGAGAAGAGTTATGCACTCAAAAACGCAAGGAGGTAGTCTATGAAATTGGAGACAGAGCATGTCTCGTGTGTCCCCCTCGCGAGGAGTTAAACGATTTGTAGTTAAGGGAAAGTTAGCCCCGAGATTTGTAGGACCATACCGAGTTTTGGAGCGTATGGGAGAAGTGGCCAACAAGTTGGAGTCACCCGAAGGACTGTCAGGAGTTCATGATGTGCTTCACGATTCCCAGGTGAAGAGTGCCATGCAGATATGGCCAATATTCCCCTATAAGGATGCTTGACCCTGGAAAGGATAATGATGTTCCACGAAGTGGAGTAAGGATTTCATAAGTATAAGTTTTTATCTCGGTATGTGGGATATCCCACGAGGATGAAGAGATGAATTACTATTGGATATAAAGGAGGTATGATGTTGGAAATATGGATCAATGGAAATTCCATGATGAGTCTGAGTAATCATGTCCTAGTTTGGTGCCAATAGAAGGAACGAAGACAGTACAAATGGATGGATTTAAGAATACTAGGAAGTTGGATGTTGGATTAAGGATCAGTTTCCCCGATGATGAGTTCAAGGTTTACAAGTGATGAGATGGGCCATAACCCACAGGCCCCAGGACCTGCCAATAAGCAAGCACACTCTTGCTGAAGGAAAAACCCTAGAAGAAGATATGCCTTTATCGATATACGATTTTATAGGAGTAACGCAAAACCTGAGAGTTGTGAAGGAACGATAGATGTTTGGTTGGCTTGCAGAATCAATGGATTTATCCGAACCTAGTTCGTCGACAAGAGAAATTCTGCAATGCTTGTGAGGATTGACCGAGTGTTAGAATGCGAGATTCGCTAAACCATATACAGGTTAATGATTTGGGTGCGGGATGGATTGATCACCATACCGACTTACTCTTATTATTCGCCTTGCTATATGTGATGGTAAATCTGAGTGACTTACCAATAGTAGAGGGACGACTCAAAACCTTGTTTGAACCTTAGAATGGTATAGAAATTTTTCCCTGGTACAAGGCAGTTTTTGCCAACCGTAGGTTATACGGTGAGGATCAACCCAGACCCATTTCCTGCAGGAGAAACCATAATTGTTGACCACCATGAGATATCGATAGTTGTTTAGTGTTGGTGCCAGACCCGATAGCTAAGAAGACCCAGTCTTGGAATAACCGTACCAAGATGAAAGGATACAGAAGAATTGAGGAAAAAGTTATGCCACTACCGGAAGAGCCCAGAGAAGGAATTATCCTTACGATCTGAGAAGACCGACACTGTCAACAATAAGGATGGAGTATATGAGTTTTGATGGAACAGTAACCATGCTTCTAAGGGTGGTAGCACCCCAGATCCCCCTGTGATGATCGATGGATTTTTTAGAAGACCCCCAAACCTAAGCCATTTCTTGCTAGCCTCTCCGAATCTCGAGGACGAGATTCATTTTAAGGGTGGAAGGTTTGTAACATCCCAAAATTCTAAATTTTGGAATGTTATATTAAATAGACAGATTTGACTGATTGTTTGATTGATTGTGTGAAATTGAGTGAAATTCGAAATCTTTGAAAGTTAAATGAGAGGGAATAAAAGGAATTTCCCAAACTTTCATTTTGCATTTTTGATCTCCGTGAATTAAAATTCTTTTCATACTAAAACCCTAGAGAGAAGATGACATGACTTCTTCCATTTATTTAAATGAAAAGGGTTGTTGAAAATATTTGAATTTCATTTGGAAATATTTCCAATTCAGAAACTTCAAGCAACTCAATGATTTTCACGAGCGAAGATAAAATGACTTCTTCAAAACATATGAAATATGAGTTGGGAGTTTCAAAGAATTAAATTCAAGGTCCCATTGAATTTATTTTCAATTTGGAGTTATTTGAGTTTTATTCAAATTATTTTCTCCAAAAATAAAATATACAGAAATTAGAGTAACATGATTCCCTACAAAAGAAAATTGGAGAGAAATAAATTTGAATTAATTTTTGGTATTTTTTAAATGATTTTATATTGGATTTATTAGAGCAGTAGCACTGCTTGATTTATTTGAATTTTTGTGTATTTTATTTGATTTTATAAAATGTTCACGTTGTAGAAAATCTTTTTCTGAAAATTGTGATATATTATATGCCTATATAATGTTTTTATTTATTTTGTTTTTATAATTTTTGTTTGTCAGAGAAAATGTTTCTTTTAATCTCTTCTCCGCCGAACTGGGCCGGCCCAGCTAGCCGCCACTTCACCCAGCCGCGCCGCCTGTCGTCCCGTGCAAGGGACTCCTCCCGAGTCCGCCGCCACGCCGCCATGCTCGTCGTGCCCGCCCGCCATCCTCCTGCCCTCCCGCACGCCACCGTGCCGCCTCCCTCCATAAAAGCCGAGGCCCCGCCCGCCTCCTCTCGCTTCGCCGCCCGCCCTCAGACGCCGCCGCAAGTGAGCTGCTCGCCGCCACACCGCACCCCGCCGCTTATCGCCTCGCGTCGCCGCCGCCGCTAGCTCCGCTGCCCAGGCCAGCGCCACCGCCCCACCTCTGCTGCCGCCAGCAGATCTCGCCTCGTGATCGCTTGAAACCGCCGCCGGTTTTTCGCCGTAAACTGCCCCGAACCGCCCGAGCCGGTATAATCGATATAAAACCCTCCCCAGTTTTTTTAGTATTCGGTTTTATTCTTTTAGATTGATTTTATTTAGGTTTCGTTTACTTAACGAACGTTCGTTGTTTAGACTTCTGTAGATAACGGTTTCCATTCTTTAGGTTCTGTTAGCGAGCGTTCGCTCGATAGAATTTTCTTTTTCTTTTTAATTTCGGCCAGGGACCTATCTATGATGATTTTATTTACAGATTAGTCCTTGATTTTCAAACTAGCAAAACTTTCTACTCGTTTATCCAAATCCGACGAAACCAACGCCCACTTCTTCGTATGATCTCCTCTATCCAATAAAACAACTTGAACATGCTTTTAAAAATTTAAAATATGATTCCAAATAGATTTGAATTTGAATCTTTTTTTATCGTAACTTGAGTTTTATAACTCCGATTTAGTTGATTCTTTTGCAAATCAAGCTCTTGACCTAAACTTTCGATATACCAAATTCACATAATTTTGGTAATGTTAGAAAAAATTATGTTGCAAGAGTTATTTGCTTGGTTTTGATGTTTTCCGAATTGTCTTCTTCATTTTTTATCTTTTGAGTGATTGCTTATGAGCGGTTACTATTTCTTGCTCACGATAGATTGACCGGAGTGTGATGAGTAGAACTATCAAGAGTTTGAGTGCGAATCATCTTCATCAACAGTACAGGCAAGTTCACACTTTAATCATATCCCTTCCATACCCAGTTTTTATGCGTTAGTTTCAACCCTCAAACATTGCATGGTTAGGAATTGATAACATGTGGGTATTCGGAAGTAGTTGATGAGGTAGGAACCTATTGCCCTGTTACTATCAAACCCTTGGGAGTTACTATTACGTTATGCTTATGTTGCCATGCTATGCTCCTAGACGTGGATTGGTTTGTGAGATTCATGAATGATGTGAGAGTTATTCATAACTAAGGGTTAACTTAAGATGGCTACTTTAATACACATCTGGGTGGAATGGTAGGGGTACCCTGGAGCACCCAGTGGTTTGCCCAGGCACCTGGAGAATCCAGTGCTTGCCTAAGGGGATGCCGGAGGATCCGTGTGATCACCCTATGCAATGCCACCCAGGCTCAAAGGGATCATAAGATTATTCTTTCTAGAAACTTCCGTGTGCAGCCACAAGCTATTATGGGCTCTAGCATAGTTGAGTAAGGTGCATGAGCTCTTGAAGAGGTGGATCAGCAGGAAGAGGGATGTAGGTTTGGTATGGTCTGCCCGGAGTAAAGAGTTAATGTTTCTGAAAGACTGTGTCTCGGTCATCCATTTCTCAAACATCCTGCAGTGCAGAAATCCAACGGAGAAGATCGAGTCTTGTGGGGAAAAGTGCGCAAACCTCTGCAGAGTGTACAAACTAATCATGATTAGCCGTGTCCCCGGTTATGGAAATCTTGAGTATCTGGTTCTTGGATTATCATATTGATCTCATCACTCTATTTAATTAATTTGTTGGGTTGATGATTATTAATTTGGGATTGAGTTGGAGGAACCTTCTCAATATTTTCAACAAACTTTGTAGTTAAATAAAATATATTCCTTTGCAGTAGGGAAAAATTGGCTTTTCGCAAAAACATTACAACCCTAGAGCTTTTCCACCAGCCAAATATGCATGTAGTGATAGCCTTTATTCATCATTACTCTATGTTGTGAATTTGCTAGCACATTCAATGTACTGACCTTTAGTGGCTGCAACGTCTCATGTTGCAGGATTTCTTACGACGAGTAAGTGCTACGTTAGGGTTACGATTTCTACACTCAACTTTGCCATTGGTGTTGATGGGAATTCACAACCTTGGTGTTACTTCCGCTATTTGGATTGAGGTAATAGTATTTACGTTACTTTATACATGTGATTTACCTCTGTTATAAATCCTTGAGTGCCGTGTGTGTCAGCATACCGATCCAGGGATGACACTTAAGCACAGAGACTTGACCATCTGAGGTCGGGTCGCTATAGAAGCCGTAAGAGTGGTTGGTCGACTACTCCACAGCCATCAACATAGCAAACGACAATAAGCGCGTTGCCATGAAGTACGTTCCGCCGATGCTCCAGGGCTCGGCCTGGACATGGCTGAACAGCCTGAAGCCCCGCAACATCAGCAGCTCGGTAGATTTCACTGAAGTCTTCATCCGCAACTTCACCAGCACCTACAAGCGGCCGCCCAAGCCCCGCCAGCTCTCGCTGTTCGTTCAAGGCCTGGATAAGTCCACCCGTGACTACTTGACGCGGTGGGCTGAATAGCGCAACACCTGCAAATAGGTGCGTGAGGTGCAAGCCATATAGTACTTCACTGCCGGGTGCCGAGAGGGCACCTTACTCAAGCACTGACTCCTCTACGACGAGTCGGCCACACTCGATGAGCTGCTGATCATAGCAGACAAGTATGCCAGTGCCGACTCCTCCATGAAGTCGGAGCTCCGAGTGGACGCTTCCGGGAAAATGCTCCCTCCGGCTCCTCGAACGCCGGCTGGTGACAACAGTCGGCGTCAGCAGCCGAACGACAACAAGTGGAAGGCCGCGCAGCCGGCTTCCACCAGCCGACAGGTGGCAACGGTTGAAGACCAACAACCTGAAGGACAACCCGGCCCCAAGCGGTAGAAGGGTGGCAAGCCCGCTTGGCTGCCCGCCTTCTCCTTTGAGCAGACTTTCGATGCTCCCTCCAAGATCCACAGCGGCGCGAAGCCGTCCAACCATACAACCTGGAAATGCCATTGGCTCGTCTGCATTGCCAAGGGCGAGGGACTACTGCCTCCGCCTGCTGGCCCGCCGGCTCCGCCTCCCCAACAGCCGGCAGCCCGTCCAGCAGTTGGTGCGATCCAGGCTGAATTCCCTGAAGAATATGGTGCTTACATCGTCTTCACCAGTTTGGCCAATGATAGATATAGCCGACATCAGCAACACCGTGAAGTGAACGCCGCCTCAACTTCTCCAGAGTTCATGCACTGGTCTGAGAAGCCTATCAGCTGGAGCCGTGCGGACCACCCGGAAGTAATGCCTTCTCCGGGTTCCTATGACCTGGTGCTGGATGCCACCCTTGCAACAGAGAGGCGAGCTGCTCATTTCTCCCGGATTCTGATAGATGGCGGTAGCAGCATCAACATCCTTTACCGTGACACCATGGAGAAGTTGAGCATCAAAGAGAAGTAGCTCCAGCCCAGTCGAACTATGTTTCATGGCATTGTGCCCGGCCTTTCCTGCTCACCAATCGGCAAGATCAAGATAGATGTCCTCTTCGGAGACAAGGATCATTTCCGTCGTGAGGCGATTTGTTTTGAGGTGGTTGACCTGGAGAGTCCTTATCATGTGCACCTAGGCCGGCTAGCTCTAGCCAAGTTCATGGCGGTATTGTCCATACCTCAAGACGAAGATGTCGGAAACAAAGGGCATTATCATGATAGCCAGGGACTACGAGAAGTCAGTCGCCTGTGCCGTGGCTAGCAGTCGGCTGTCCGAGTCCCTTGTGATTGCTGCCGAGAAGAAGCTCCTGGATTGGGTGGAGGCCATGGCCAGCAAGCAACCAGATCTGTCCCCAGAGCCCAAAGAGTCGGAGACCCAGGGCTCCTTCCAGCCGGCCAGAGAAACAAAGAAGATCCCCTTGGACCCCGAGCACCTGGAGAGGCACACTATCGTGGGTACCAACATTGATAGCAAATAGGAAAGCGAGCTCGTCGATTTCCTCCGTGAGAATCGGGACATCTTCGCATGGTCTCCCAAAGACATGCCGGGTGTTTTGACGGATTTCGCCCCCTCCGCCGTCGACTGTCAGAGCAGATGCAAAACCAGTCAAACAACCCCTCCGCCGACTGTCAGAAGAAAAGAGAAGAATTGTTGGTGAAGAGATAGCCTGGCTTCTAGCAGCCGGCTTCATTATGGAAGTCTTCTTTCCAGAATGGCTTGCCAACCCAGTCCTTGTACTAAATAAGAAAAACAAGTGGTGCATGTGCATTGATTACACTAGTCTCAACAAAGCCTGCCCCAAGGATCCGTTTGCTTTGCCTCGGATTGACCAAGTGATAGACTCCACAGTCGGATGCGAGTTGCTGAGTTTTTTGGATACCTACTCAGGTTACCACCAGATCAAGTTGAACCCGGCAGACCACCTGAAGACCGCCTTCATCACACCATTCGGAGCCTTCTGCTACCTGACCATGACATTCGGCTTAAGAAATGCTGGTGCCACGTTTCAGCGTTGCATGCAGAAGTGCCTCCTCAAGAAACTTAGCAGAAATGCCCATGTCTACGTAGACGATATTATGGTGAAGACGGAGAATCGCGGTACCCTTTTGGAAGATCTCAAGGAAACTTTTGATAATCTGCGCCATTTTCAAATCAAGCTCAACCCAGAGAAATGTGTCTTTGGAGTATCAGCCGGCCAGCTCCTTGGCTTCCTGGTCTCAGAATGCGGCATTGAGTGTAACCCTGTGAAGATCAAAGCCATCGAGAGGATGGAGAGACCCACTCGACTGCGAGACGTCCAGAAATTCATCGGCTGTTTGGCATCCATCAGCCGCTTCATCAGTCAGCTGGGCGAGAAGGCCCTTCCCCTGTACCAGATCATGAAGAAGACCACTCACTTCGAGTGGAACGACAAGGCGGACGAGGCCTTTCTCCAGTTGGAAAAGATGCTGACTACCCCGCTTGTCCTAGCGACCCCGGCTGCTAAGGAGCCCATGGACCTCTACATCGCTGCCACCAGCCGGGTGGTCAGCACTGTCGTCATGGTAGAGCGCCCAGAAGACGGCAGAGCACAGCCAGTCCAGAGACCTGTGTATTATTTGAGTGAGGTGCTGTCAACCTCGAAGCAGAACTACCCTCACTACCATAAGATGTGCTACGGTGTGCACTTTGCGGCCAAGAAGCTGAAGCCATACTTTTAAGAGCACCCAATCACGGTTGTCTGCACTACCCCGCTTGCTGAGATCATAGGAAACAAAGATGCATCTGGCCGAGTGGCCAAATGGGCCATCGAGTTAGGCCCCTAAAGCATCTTCTACCAGCCACGCACCGCCATCAAGTCCCAAGCACTGGCTGACTTCCTCGTCGACTGGGCTGAGACCCAGTACCTGCCGCCAGCTCTGGACTCCACTCAAAGTGCACACCGGCTTGGGAGCCGGCGTTGTCCTCACCTCTCCCAAAGGCGACAAGCTCAGATACACATCGCAAATCCACTTTGCCGCCTCCAACAACGTGGCCAAGTACGAGCGCTAGTACATGGCCTCCGGCTGGCCAAAGAGAATGGCATCCGCCGGATCCTGTGCCATGGCGACTCCGACTTGGTGGTCCAACAGTCGTCTGGTGACTGGGACGCCAAGGATGCAAACATGGCGAGTTGTTGTTTCCTCGTTCAGCAACTCACCGGATATTTTGAATGGTGCGATTTCCTGCACGTGCCACGGAATGAAAACGAGCCAGCTGATGCTCTGGCACGGATCGGCTTCACCCGTCAAGCAATACCAGCCGACATTTCCCTTCAGTGCCTCCGCAAGCCGTCAATCAAGCCTTCTACAGAATCCGAGTCCATCATCGTGCCAGCTGTTCCCAAAGCAGTCGGATCTGACTTGGGGGCTGCAGCAGCCGGCCCAGGGACTTCGGCAGGTGGCACAGGGATTGCAGCAGTCGCGCCATGCCTGGGGACTTCACAATCTGGCCCGGGGGCTGCAGCAGCCGGCCCGGGGACTTCACCGAGCGGCTCAGGGACTATAGCAGTCGCACCTTGCCCGAGGATTTCACAACCCCGCCCGGGGGGTTGCAGCAGTCGGCCCGGGGACATCAACAACGCAGCAAGCGGTGGCTGACTCCAACCCGCTGCCTCCCAACCCAACCGCCCTAGTACAAGTGGACATGATGACAGTAGATGAAGTTCAAGCACCATCCCCGGCGCAGCCCATCCTCAACTTCCTGGTGAACAGAGAGCTGCTGACTGATGAGATCTCGGCCCGGCAAGTGCAGCACCGAGCAGGAGCCTACACGATAGTAAACGGAGAGCTTGTCAGACGCAGCGTGATTGTGGTATTCTAATGCTGCGTAGAACCAGAGAAGGGCCAAGCAATCCTCAAAGATATCCACCAAGGCGAGTGCGGCCACCACGCGGCCTCTAGATCCCTTGTCACCAAAGCTTTCCGCCATGGTTTCTTCTGGCCGACTACTTTGGAGGACGCCAAGGACTTGGTCAAGCATTGCAAGGGGTGCCAGAAATCCAGCTCCAAGCAACATCTACCGGCTTCTGCACTTAAGATCATCCCCCTCACTTGGCCCTTTTCCGTGTGGGGGCTGGACATGGTGGGACCATTCAAGACAGAACGCGGCAGCATGACCCATCTGCTTGTCGCCGTGGACAAATTCACCAAGTGGATTGAAGCGAAGCCAATCAAGAAACTGAATGGTCCGACTGCTGTGACTTTCATAGCAGATATCACCGTCTGATATGGTGTACCACACAGTGATACGTCTCCAACGTATCTATAATTTTTTATTGCTCCATGCTATATTATCTATTGTTTTGGACTATATTGGGCTTTATTTTCCACTTTTATATTACTTTTGGGACTAACCTATTAACCGGAGGCCCAGCCCAGAATTGCTGTTTTTGCCTATTTAAGTGTTTCGAAGAAACGGAATATCAAACGGAGTCCAAACGGAATGAAATCTTCGGAAACGTGATTTTCTCATCAGATAAGACCCAGGAGACTTGGACCCTCCATCAAGAAAGCCACGAGGCGGTCACGAGGGTGGAAGGCGCCCCCCCCCCCCCCAGGGCGCTACCCTGCCTCATGGGCCCCTCGAAGCTCCACCGACGCACTCCTTCCTCCTATATATACCTACGTACCCCCAACAGATCAGATACGGAGGCAAAAACCTAATTCCACCGCCGCAACTTTCTGTATCCACGAGATCCCATCTTGGGGCCTGTTCCGGAGCTCCGCCGGAAGGGGATTCCACCACGGAGGGCTTCTACATCAACAACATAGCCTCTCCGATGAAGTGTGAGTAGTTTACCTCAGACCTACGGTTCCATAGTTAGTAGCTAGATGGCTTCTTCTCTCTTTTTGGATCTCAATACAATGTTCTCCCCCTCTCTCGTGGAGATCTATTCGATGTAATCTTCTTTTTGCGGTGTGTTTGTTGAGACCGATGAATTGTGGGTTTATGATCAAGATTATCTATGAGCAATATTTGAATCTTCTCTGAATTTTTTTATGTATGATTGAGTTATCTTTGCAAGTCTCTTCGAATTATCCGTTTGGTTTGGCCAACTAGATTGGTAGTTCTTGCAATGGGATAAGTGTTTAGCTTTGGGTTCAATCTTGCGTGTCCTTACCCAAAGGATGTAAAGGGTTGCAAGGCACGATTGTATTGTTGCCATCGAGGATAACAAGATGGGGTATTTATCATATTGCATGAATTTATTCCTCTACATCATGTCACCTTGCTTAAGGCGTTACTCTGTTTTCATTAACTTAATACTCTAGATGCATGTTGGATAGCGGTCGATGAGTGGAGTAATAGTAGTAGATGCAGGCAGGAATCGGTCTACTTGTCTTGGACGTGATGCCTATATACATGATCATACCTAGATACTCTCATAACTATGCTCAATTCTGTCAATTGCTCAACAGTAATTCGTTCACCCATCGTAAAATACATATGCTCTTGAGAGAAGCCACTAGTGAAATCTATGGCCCCCGGGTCTATTTTCATCATATTAATCTTCCTACGCTTTATTATTGCTTTGCTCTTTACTTTGCCTTTTTATTTTACTTTGCATCTTTATACCAAAAATACCAAAAATATTATCTATCATCTCTATCGATCTCACTCTAAAGTGACCGTGAAGGGATTGACAACCCCTATTCGCGTTGGTTGCGAGGAGCTATTTATTTTGTGTAGGTACGAGGGACTTGCGCGTGGCCTCCTACTGGATTGATACCTTGGTTCTCAAAAACTAAGGGAAATACTTACGCTACTCTGCTGCATCATCCTCTCCTCTTCGGGGAAAACCAACGCAAGCCCAAGACGTAGCAAGAAGGATTTATAGCGCCGTTGCCGGGGAGTCTACGCAAAAGTCAGCATACCAAGTACCAATCACAATCCCTTATCTCTCGCATTACATTATTTGCCATTTGCCTCTCGTTTTCCTCTCCCCCATTTCGCCCTTGCCGTTTTATTAGCCCTCTCTTTCCCAATATCCTCCTCTCTTTTTCGCTTGCCTTTTTCCTGTTTGCTTGTGTGTTGGATTACTTGTTGCCATGGCGCAAGATAATACCAAATTGTGTGACTTTACCAATACCAACAATAATGATTTCCTTAGCACTCCGATTTCTCCTCTTGCCAATATTGAATCTTGTGAAATCAATACTGCTTTGTTGAATCTCGTTATGAAAGATCAATTCGCCGGCCTTCCTAGTGAAGATGCCGCTACTCATTTAAATAGCTTCGTGGATTTGTGTGATATGCAAAAGAAGAAAGATGTTGACAATGATGTTGTTAAATTGAAGCTATTTCCTTTTTCGGTTAGAGATCGTGCTAAAGCTTGGTTTTCGTCTTTGCCTAAAAATTGTATTGATTCTTGGAACAAGTGCAAAGATGCTTTTATCTCTAAGTATTTTCCTCCAGCTAAGATCATCTCTCTTAGGAACGATATTATGAATTTCAAGCAACTTGATCATGAACATGTTGCACAAGCTTGGGAGAGAATGAAATTAATGATACGTAATTGCCCTACTCATGGTTTAAACTTGTGGATGATTATACAAAAAAATTATGCCGGATTGAATTTTGCTTCTAGAAACCTTTTAGATTCGGCCGCGGGAGGTACTTTTATGGAAATCAATTCAGGAGATGCTACTAAACTCCTAGATAATATTATGGTTAATTATTCTCAATGGCATACTCAAAGATCTACTAATAAAAAAGTGCATGTGATAGAAGAAATCAATGTTTTGAGTGGAAAGATGGATGAACTTATGAAATTATTTGCTATTAAGAGTGTTTCTTCTTATCCTAATGATATGCCTTTGTCTACTTTGATTGAGAATAATAATGAATCTATGGATGTGAATTTTGTTGGTAGGAATAATTTTGGTAACAATGCGTATAGAGGGAATTTTAATCCTAGGCCCTATCCTAGTAATCCTTCTAATAATTATGAAAATTCCTACAACAACTCTTATGGAAATTTTAATAAGATGCCCTCTGAATTTGATAATAGTGTTAAAGAGTTTATGAATTCACAAAAGAATTTTAATGCTTTGCTTGAAGAGAAATTACTTAAAGTTGATGAATTGGCTAGGAACGTTGATAGAATTTCTCTTGATGTTGATTCTTTAAAGCTTAGATATATTCCTCCTAAACATGATATCAATGAGTCTCTAAAAGCCATGAGAACTTCCATTGATGAGTGCAAGGAAAGAACCGCTAGGATGCGTGCTATGAAAGATGCCTTTATTAAAGCGTGTTCTTCCAATTTCCTTGAAAATCAAGATGAATATCTAAAAATTATTGATGTGTCTCCCATTAAATCCTTGTTTTGCAATATGAATCTTGATAATGATGAGATTGAATATGAGTCACCTTTACCTAGAAGGCGTTCTAAAAATTCGGAGCTTTTAGATTATGATGCTAAAATTGATAAAAGTGGGATTGAAGAAAGTAAAACCTTAGATGTTGCTAAACCCACTATTTTGGATTTCAAGGAATTTAATTACGAAAGTTGCTCTTTAATTGATTGTATTTCCTTGTTGCAATCCGTGCTAAATTCTCCGCGTGCTTATAGTCAAAACAAAGCGTTTACTAAACATATTGTTGATGCCCTGATGCAATCTTACGAGGAAAAACTTGAGTTGGAAGTATATATCCCTAGAAAAATTTATGATGAGTGGGAACCAACTATTAAAATTAAGATTAAGGATCATGAATTTTATGCTTTATGTGATTTGGGTTCTAGTGTTTCCACTATTCCCAAAACTTTGTGTGATTTGCTAGATTTCCGTGATTTTGATGAATGCTCTCTAAACTTGCACCTTGCGGATTCCACTATTAAGAAACCTATGGGAAGAATTAATGATGTTCTTATTGTTGCAAATAGGAATTATGTGCCCGTAGACTTTATCGTTCTTGATATATATTGCAATCCTTCATGTCCTATTATTCTTGGTAGACCTTTCCTTAGAACGATTGGTGCAATTATTGATGTGAAGGAAGGGAATATTAGATTCCAATTCCCATTAAAGAAAGGCATGGAAAACTTCCCTAGGAAGAAGATAAAATTTCCATATGAATCTATTATGAGAGCCACCTATGGATTGTCCACCAAAGATGGCAATACCTAGATCTATCCTTGCTTTTATGCCTAGCTAGGGGCGTTAAACGATAGCGCTTCTTGGGAGGCAACCCAATTTTATTTATAGTTTTTCTTTTTGTTTCTGTTTAGGATTACATAATCCATCTACCTTCTGTTTAGATGTGGTTTTATGTTTTAATTAGTGTTTGTGCCAAGTTAAACCTATAGGATCTTCTTGTATAATAGTTATTTGATCTTGCTGTAATTTCCAGAAACTTTCGATTCACGAAAACAATTGTTAAAAATCACCAGAACGTGATAAAATAGTGATTACAATTTCTGCTGATCAATAAACAAATTTCCTAGGTCTTACTATTTTTGCTGAATTTTTGGAGTTCCAGAAGTTTGCGTTAGTTACAGATTACTACAGACTGTTCTGTTTTTGACAGATTCTGTTTTTCGAGTGTTGTTTGCTTATTTTGATGAATCTATGGCTAGTAAAATAGTTTATGATCCATATAGAAGTTGGAATACAGTAGGTTTAACACCAATATAAATAAATAATGAGTTCATTACATTACCTTGAAGTGGTCTTTTGTTTTCTTTCGCTAAAGGAGCTTACGAGATTTATGTTGAGTTTTGTGTTGTGAAGTTTTCAAGTTTTGTGTGAAATCTTTTGATGGATTATGGAACAAGGAGTGGAAAGATCCTAAGCTTGGGGATGCCCATGGAACCCCAAGATAATCCAAGGACACCAAAAAGTCAAAGCTTGGGGATGCCCCGAAAGGCATCCCCTCTTTCGTCCACTTCCATCGGTAACTTTACTTGGAGCTATATTTTTATTCACCACAAGATATGTGTTTTGCTTGGAGCGTCTTGTATTATTTGCGTATTTTCTTGTTAGTTTACCACAATCATCCTTGCATTACACACCTTTTGAGAGAGCCATACATGAATTGGAATTTTTTAGAATACTCTATGTGCTTCACTTATATCTTTTGAGCTTTGTAGTTTTGCTCTATGTGCTTCACTAATATCTTTTGAGCTTTATAGTTTTGCTCTAGTACTTCACTTATATCTTTTAGAGCACGGTGGTGGATTTGTTTTAAAGAAACTATTGATCTCTCATGCTTCACTTAGATTATTTTGAGAGTCTTAAATAGCATGGTAATTTGCTTAATAATAATATGATTGGTATTCAAGATTTGTAAAACTTTCTTTTGAGTGCGTTGAATACTAAGAAAAGTTTGATGCTTGACAATTGTTTTGAGATATGAAGGTGGTAATATTAGAGTCATGCTAGTTGAGTAGTTGTGAATTTGAGAAATACATGTGTTAAAGTTTGTGATTCCCGTAGCATGCACGTATGGTGAACCGTGATGTGATGAAGTCGGAGCATGATTTATTTATTGATTGTCTTCCTTATGAGTGGCGGTCGGGGACGAGCGATGGTCTTTTCCTACCAATCTATCCCCATAGGAGCATGTGCGTAATACTTTGCTTTGATAACTTGTAGATTTTTGCAATAAGTATATGAGTTCTTTATGACTAATGTTGAGTGCATGGATTATACGCATTTTTCTCACCCTTCCACCATTGCTAGCCTCTAATACCGCGCACTTTTTGCCGGTATCATACACCCACCATAAACCTTCCTCAAAACAGCCACCATACCTACCTATCATGGCATTTCCATAGCCATTCCGAGATATATTGCCATGCAACTTTCCAACGTTCCGTTTATTATGACACGCTCCATCATTGTCATATTGCTTAGCATGATCATTTAGTTGACATCGTATTTGTGGCAAAGTCACCGTTCATAATTCTTTCATACATGCCACTTATGAATCATTGCATATTCCGGTACACCGCCGGAGGCATTCACATAGAGTCATATTTTGTTCTAAGTATCGAGTTGTAATTGTTGAGTTGTAAGAAAAATAAAAGTGTGATGATCATCATTTTTAGAGCATTGTCCCAAGTGAGGAAAGGATGATGGAGACTATGATTCCCCCATAAGTCGGGATGAGACTCCGGACAAAAAATAAAAAAAATAAAAAAAGAGGCCATAAAAAAGAGAGAAAAGGCCCAAATAAAAAAATGAGAGAAAAAGAGAGAAGGGACAATGTTACTATCCTTTTACCACACTTGTGCTTCAAATTAGCACCATGATCTTTATAATAGAGAGTCTCTCGTTTTGTCACTTTCATATACTAGTGGTAATTTTTCATTATAGAACTTGGCTTGTATATTCCAATGATGGGCTTCCTCAAATTGCCCTAGGTCTTCGTGAGCAAGCGAGTTGGATGCACACCCGCTTAGTTTCATTTGTTGAGCTTTCATATACTTATAGCTCTAGTGCATCCATTGCATGGCAATCCCTACTCACTCACATTGATATCTATTGATGGGCATCTTCATAGCCCTTTGATACGCCTAGTTGCTGTGAGACTATCTTCCCTCTTTTTGTCTTATCCACAACCACCATTCTATTCCACATATAATGCTATATCCATGGCTCACGCTCATGTATTGCGTGAAAATTGAAAAGGTTTTGAGAATGACAAAAGTATGAAACAATTGCTTGGCTTGTCATCAGGGTTGTGCATGATTTAAATATTTTGTGTGGTGAAGACAGAGCATAGCCAGACTATATGATTTTGTAGGGATAGCTTTCTTTGGCCATTTTATTTTGAGAAGACATAATTGCTTTGTTAGTATGCTTGAAGTATTATTATTTTTATGTCAATATGAACTCTTGTCTTGAATCTTTTGGATCTGAATATTCATACCACAATTAAGAAGAGTTACATTGAAATTATGCCAAGTAGCACTCCACATCAAAAATTCTCTTTTTATCATTTACCTACTCGAGGACGAGCAGGAATTAAGCTTGGGGATGCCTGATATGTCTCCAACGTATCTATAATTTTTTATTGCTCCATGCTATAATATCTATTGTTTTGGACTATATTGGGCTTTATTTTCCACTTTTATATTACTTTTGGGACTAACCTATTAACCGGAGGCCCAGGCCAGAATTGCTGTTTTTTTGCCTATTTCAGTGTTTCGAAGAACGGAATATCAAACGGAGTCCAAACGGAATGAAATCTTTGGAAACGTGATTTTCTCATCAGATAAGACCCAGGAGACTTGGACCCTCCGTCAAGAAAGCCACGAGGCGGTCATGAGGGTGGAGGGCGCCCCCCCCCCTAGGGCGCGCCCCCCTTGCCTCGTGGGCCCCTCGAAGCTCCACCGACGCACTCCTTCCTCCTATATATACCTCGCACTCCAACAGATCGAGATCGGAGCCAAAACCTAATTCCACCGCCGAACTTTCTCAGATCCACGAAATCCCATCTTAGGGCCTGTTCTGGAGCTCTGCCGGAAGGGGATTCCACCATGGAGGGCTTCTACATCAACATCATAGCCTCTCCGATGAAGTGTGAGTAGTTTACCTCAGACCTTCGGGTCCATAGTTAGTAGCTAGATGGCTTCTTCTCTCTTTTTGGATCTCAATACAATGTTCTCCCCCTCACTCGTGGAGATCTATTCGATGTAATCTTCTTTTTGCGGTGTGTTTGTTGAGACCAATGAATTTTGGGTTTATGATCAAGATTATCTATGAGCAATATTTGAATCTTCTCTGAATTCTTTTATGTATGATTGAGTTATCTTTGCAAGTCTCTTCGAATTATCCATTTGGTTTGGCCAACTAGATTGGTAGTTCTTGCAATGGGAGAAGTGTTTAGCTTTGGGTTCAATCTTGCGGTGTCCTTACCCAGCGACAAAAAGGGTTGGAAGGCACGTATTGTATTGTTGCCATCGAGGATAACAAGATGGGGTATTTATCATATTGCATGAATTTATTCCTCTACATCATGTCATCTTGCTTAAGGCGTTACTCTGTTTTCATTACCTGAATACTCTAGATGCATGCTGGATAGCGGTCGATGAGTGGAGTAATAGTAGTAGATGCAGGCAGGAGTCAGTCTACTTGTCTCGGACGTGATGCCTATATACATGATCATACCTAGATACTCTCATAACTATGCTCAATTCATCAATTGCTCAACAGTAATTGCTCACCCACCGTAAAATACTTATGCTCTTGAGAGAAGCCACTAGTGAAATCTATGGCCCCGGTCTATTTCTATCATATTAATCTCCCTCGCTTTATTATTGCTTTGCTCTTTACTTTGCCTTTTATTTTACTTTGCATCTTTATACCAAAAATACCAAAATATTATCTATCATCTCTATCAGATCTCACTCTCGTAAGTGACCGTGAAGGGATTGACAACCCCTATTCGCGTTGGTTGCGAGGAGCTATTTGTTTTGTGTAGGTACGAGGGACTTGCGCGTGACCTCCTACTGGATTGATACCTTGGTTCTCAAAAACTGAGGGAAATACTTATGCTACTCTCCTGCATCATCCTCTCCTCTTCGGGGAAAACCAACGCAAGCTCAAGACGTAGCACACAACATCATCACTGACAATGGCACAAACTTCACTAAAGGTGCCTTGGCCTGTTTCCGCGCGACACAGGGCATCCGACTGGATTTAGCGTCCGTTGCCCATTCGCAGTCAAACGGCCTCATCCTCTCCAGCATCAAGCCCCGACTGGTCGAGCCACTGGAGTGCTCGGCCGGCTGCTTGATCGATGAGCTGGCGGCTGTCCTCTGGAGCCTCCGCACTACTCCAAACAAGTCAACCGGCTTCACTCCATTCTTCCTCATGTACGGGGTCGAGGCCGTCATCCCAACTGACATTGAGTTCTACTCACCTCGCGTCACCATGTACACGGAGGCGGAGGCAAAAGAAGCACGAGAAGACGGCGTTGATCTGCTGGAAGAGGGCCGGCAGTTGGCACTCAGCCAGTCCGCCATATACCAGCAGAGCCTGCGCCGCTACCACAGTCGGAAGGTCAAGCCAAGATCCTTCCAAGAGGGAGACCTTGTGCTCTGGCTGATCCAGTGAACAGCCGGCCAGCACAAGCTCTCGGCTCCTTGGGAAGGCCCCTTCATCATCAGCAAAGCTTTGGACAATGACTCCTACTACCTCATCGATGCACAGAAGCCCAGAGCACGCAAGAGAGATGACTCCAGCAAGGAATCAGAGCGCCCATGGAATGCAAATCTCCTCTGAAGATTTTATAGTTGATCCAATATGTACCACGCTAGCTTTTGTATTAAGCGCTAAGACATCAGGTCCCTCGAGGAGCACTCGGGGGCTACCCTTTTTATCTATATGATAAGTTCTATGCCTATGAATGTGTTACTTCATTATTCTGCCTGGCACCGGGTTCGACCAGTCGGCCCTGGGCTTGCAGCCTTGAACTATGTCGGTGCTACTTGCAGTCGGACAAGTAGTGTGCTGGCACCTAAGCCCTCTCTTGCTATAAGCCACAACTCGTAGAGCGACTGTTCGGCTAGCAAGAGTTAAAGGCAGGAAATGGTGCCCACGCGAAAAATGGCTAAGGACCAAAGCATTCACATAGGCCAAGCCGGCTCCTCGCCTCACCGACCGGCTTCTAACTTAACTTACTATGCTCTACAACGGCCAAAGTACTTGCCTTCCCAAAAATGGCCAAGTACCTGACCCAGCCACAGACCGCAGAGCGGCTGTATGGCTGGCAAGGCGGCAACCAAGGGAAGGCGGCAAAGGAAAAAGCCAAAGTTGCAGGAAAGCAAGACAGGTTAGAACTCGACAAAGTTAATTTACATAGCAAAAGGCCCTTGGCCAGCATTCAACAGAGTTTGAATACACCCCCAGCGGGTGGAACTGCGCAAATTTAACAAGTCTGTTCGAGAGATTACAAAACAGGAAAGAAAGATAACTCGGACGCCTAGGCCAGAGGAGCAGTAGCCGAATCGGAGGGGTCGGCGGAGGTCGAGGCTCCGGGTGGTGGAACAACCGCCTGGTTGGTCTCGGCCTGGTCAGCACCAGCAGTAGTTGGCTCGCAGGCACGCAACTCGTTGGTCGAGACTTGGTCGGGCTGAGGCTGGCAGTTGGCTCCATCATCCGGCGCATCGTCTTCGCCGTCCTCACCCTCATCACTGCAGGCCTTCTCCTCCATCGAGTCCTCGCCGTCTTCCGGCTTCAGCCCGAACCAGTTGGGCGGCACCTCGGCACCCTCCTTGTCTAGCCCGGGGAGGAAGACACTAGTATCAGTTTACTCGGCGATCGCTGCGGCGCGATGATAGAGCGCGGGCGCCACCACCGCTAACTCCTCGCTGGCTTCAAGCTGGAACGTGGCCAACTGGGCTAGGCTTAGCCTAGGATACCACGCCTTGACGAACTCCAAAGCCCACCGTGCGCCTGCCCGGGCTACAGAGCCCTTCCATGCCTCGAAGCGGCCGACAGCCACCTCTAACCAGTCAGCGGTCCGACCGGGAGTGCGCGGAGCTGGAATGCCTGGCTAGAGGGTGGAAATCACATGGGCTCCGACGCGCTGTAGACGGCAGCGCGCCCGATGAGCCGGCCGGAGACGAGCTTGAACGGCGAGGAGTTGCTCGCCGAGGGTCCGAGGGGCGTTGGGCGCGATTTCTGCACCACCCTGCCTTCGCTCATTGCGGAGAGCCTCGATGGCTTGGCTGGCGGCAACGGCGTGACCAGGAAAGTACTCTACGCAAGAATGAAAAAGAAGTATGAAGTCGGAAGCCGACTCATATGACAAGTCGGCGGGCGAAAGAAAGGAAAGGACAACTCACCATCGAGCATGTCCTTGATCTCGTCGTAGCCGTCGGACAAAGCCTTCTCCTTCTCAACCCACTTTGAGTGCTCGGTCTCAAACTCGGCCTGGAGGGCCTCCTCCGCCTCCTTGAGCTTCTAGAGCTCTGCCTTGTGGTGGTCCGCCTGGTCCGCCAACTCCTTGACCAGGCGGTCGCGCTCCTGCGCCACCTTGCTGCATTCCTCCTCCTTGGCGCACAGCAGTTTGGGCTTTGCCCAGGTGCTGCTGCAAGGTGGCGTTGGCTCCTGAAGAAGACAAGAAAGAAAAGACAGTCAGCAAATCAACAAAAGAAAAAAGTAGTTGCTGAAAGATCCGGCCCGACTGCTCAGCAGTCAGCCCGAATCTCGGGGCCTACACCACGCGGGTGCGCTGGCGCGCCCCCGCAAGAATAAGGACGGAGTGCTTACTCTGGCTGTTGGACACGTCGGCGGTCCGCTTGGCCAGCTCCTGGACTTGGGGAGTTGTAGGCGGTCGCGTGGACGTTATGGTAATCCTGCAACGAAGAAAACAAGAGAAAACAAAAATTCAGCACTCGGAACTTACCATTTAGTTCCGAGGCGCCTGCTCAGTAGCCGGACCGGAACTTGGGGGCTACACCCAATGGGTGCGTTGGCGCACCCCCATGGAAGATTATAAGAATAAAAAACAAGGCACAAGAAACATACCCGGACGGCCGCTCGCGTCGCCAAGAACGCCTTCGTATATTGCTGGAGGGCGGCGTCTTGGGCCTGGAACTGGGCCTGAACGTCGTGCGCAGCCGTGTTCAGGACACCCGTCCCGCCCCAAGCGTCCACTCTGGCAGGGCGGCACTGGTGGCCTCCGCTTTAGGGGCTGACGAGCTTGTGGCCCCGATCTCCTGCGGCCGTGGAGCTGAGACCACCTTTTCCACACGCTGACGCACCGGAGTATAGACCAACGGGGCGCTCCCACCACCAGCTCGCCACCGACTGGCGGCACTTGTGGTGCCTCAGGACGATTAGTCTGAGCGTCGGCAGTCGGCACGGGCGGGGTCGCTTCCGCCCCCACGATGACAGGGTCGTCCCCTCCCCTCTCCATGACCGGTTGGTCGTCGCCGGCTCCTCCAGTCGGCGCCTGGATCTCCAGAGCCGGTGGCATGGCTCGCAAAGGGCCGACGAGCAGTGGAACCCAGCCATGGGCCACCACCGCCTCCGGCGCCTTGGCGGCCACGTCTGCCCATTCCTTGGCCGCGGTGTTGGCCTGAGCCTTGGTGGCCGCGTTGGCTTCAGCCTGCGCCGCCTTGGTCGCCGCCGCCTTCTGTCGCTTCGCCTCCTCACGCTCCTCGCGCGCCTCCCACGCGTTCCGCTCCGTCGCTGCTTGGAGCTCGGCGCGCTGGTCCAGGTGCGGGTGTTGGCGGAGCCCTCCGCGGCCCCGATCACGGATGCGTAGGACGACCGCTCAAGAGAGAGCGGGGCCCTGTTCAACCAAGATAAGAGGAAACACGGAAAAATCCTGCAAGAAAGAAGAAAGAAAAACGCAAGAGAAATCAACCACTTATGCAGATACAGTCGGGGGCTGCTTCGGGGTCCTCTGGAACTAGGCCGCCTTCGCGGCGGCCTCTCGCTGCTTGGTCGCAGCGGCCGTGTTCTTCGGCTTCTTCGGCCGGATGCTGAACAGCAACGAGTCGGCTCGGCGCTTCGGCGCGCCGCCTGGTGCGGTCAGCGCCGCTGAGGAGCTCGCACCCGCCTTGTCGGCGCCCTGTTGGCGGCCCGGCTCGGCCTCCTCCTCGTCGTCATCTGGCCAATCCTCGACGCCGCCTCCTTCGGAGCCGCCTGCTCCGACACCACCCCCTGTGGCGTCATCCTCCTCCATGGCGGCCTCCCCCAAGTCAGGGTCGTCCGCGTCGCTCACTAACCGGTCCGACAGATACTCATGGCCCTGTTCCAGGGCCTCGGCTGCCGGCTGGGATGTGAGGATCTGCATCGTGACCGACTGATCAGGCGGCAAAGCAGCACCCGTCAAATAAAGAGAAAAAAAGTTAAGGACTCACTGCGGGTGGCGGGTCTGTGCGGGAGTATGGCCGCTTGCCGAACTGCCACTCCGCCTCCGAGAGTTTGGAGTTCGAGATGTGGTTCACCAGCTGGGCGACCTCCGTGTCCGGCATCTCCTTGATGCACATCTGGCACGGGTCTCGATGCCCGCTCATCCGGCTGATCATGTGAGGCCAGAATTGAAGAGGGAGCACTCGGCGCACCACAAGGCGGTCAGCAGGTCCGAGGCCTTGAGGTCCTCCGACTCCATCATCACCTTGAGCCGGGCAATGGCGGAAGTGGAGGAAGCCGATAGCGTCCTCAGTTTGAAAGTCCAGTTGGTGCGGGGCTCAGCCAGCGGGCCGGCTGTATAAGCCAGCAGGTTGACGAAGTCCTGCGTTGAGTGGACATTCTTGACGTAGAAATAAGATTTTTGCCACAGCTTGACCGACTGTGACAAGTTGATGGCCGGGAAGTAGTTCCCGGCGCCCGGATGTCGCACTGCGATGAAGGCTCCGCACTGAGCCGCCTCCCTCTTGGCGGCGGTGCCGAGCTTGGTGTAGAAGAACTCCCCCCAGAGCTCAAGGGTGGTGAGAACGCCGAGGTAACCCTCGCAGAGCGTAACAAAGGCAGACAGCAGCACCACCATGTTCGGTGTGAGGTGGTGCGGCTGGAGTCGATAGAATCAGAGAAACGGGCGGAAGAAGCTGCTTGCCGGCAGGCCGAGGTCGTGATGAAAGTGCGACCGGAAGACAACACGTTCACCGTCCTCCAGCGTCAGCGAGATCTCCATCTCACGTGAAACGCGTACCTATACGTAGCCCTTGCCGGGCAGCCGCCGTGTCTGGCGGAGGAAAGCGAGGTGATCCTCGTGGACGTTGGAGCCGTCCCAGGCGCCGGCCCGTTCGCGTGCCATGAGAGCTTGAGCCCGACGGAGGCGCAGTGCGGCAACGAACGTGCGAGCCCGTGGCGGAGCAGCGATGCTATGGGGAGGATATGCTCGGCGACGATGGGCTGCGACAGCACTTCGGCAAAGAGGCGGGAGTGCTACGGAGGAAGTGAGGAGAAGAAGAAAGGAGAAGGGAGACGAGGGTGCGCGTGCGTCTGGCGCCCCCTTCTTCCCCCTACTTATAGCCCCAGGCGGCGGAGCCAAGGAGGCGTGAATGTGGAGGGCGTGGGATTAACTGCGCCCACTCCCCCGACGATCCCACAATTACTGCGCCTATAAAGGCGCGTGTTAAGTGCCGCGGGAGCCCAACCGCTCGCCTCGGCCGCAGCGGATCTGCGCGCGTGCCGAGGCCCTATAGTGGCGGGCCCCGGCCTGCGGCGACATCCCGTTGTGCATGTGGGCTGGCACGCTGGCCCGGCCTGCTGGCGCCACGTGGCAGGCAAGCAACAAGCAGCAGGCCAACCATGCGGCTGGCGTGACACCCGGTTCATCGCAAATGTTTCGAAATCACCAGGCGGCCTGCCTGGTCACGGCCGACTCCTAGCAGTCAGCGCCTCAGAAGACGGACGAAGCGAAGCCACCAGACCATTCGGAGTAGGAAGCTCCTAAGGCTCCTTTCCTTCTCAGCAGCGGCGCCCCACCAGCTTCGGGGACTACTGTCGGAGTAAATAATCACGGGTAGCCTCATCTGCTCCCCATGGTATTTCAAGACATCGGGCCGGCTGCGCCCCTCAAGCCTTAAAGATGAAGAGCTGCCTTCTCGAAGCCGGCCGGTCCAAATGGCCGGCTGCCAGAAGGCGGTAATCCCAAGATGGCGGCCATGACGAGGGCTGACTCCTAGCAGGCGGCCCCCTCCGTTCCCTCAAAGTTAGCACCCAGATAAACACGACGAGACGGGGCGTGGCTACAGTGCAGCCTGCCACCCCCGAATCCAGGGCAGAGCGTGGCCACACAGCAGCATTGTACCAGCGAACATCCTCGCCCGTGGCGCTGCATCGCCATGCAGCTGTGACATCACCCACGGAGAGAAGGCCATGCTCCCACTACGGGTTGTCGACGCGGCCCAGCGGCGGGCCCTACTCGTCCGTGAGAAGCGGAAGGCGGCGAGCCCCGACCCGGTCGGCACGGGGACCAACTCCCGAGGGCGGCCCTCCCTCCTCGAGTCTCAGGCACCATTAATCAGAAGAGACGGGAAGTGGCTACAGTGAACACCCACTAGGCGGCGGCACTATAGCCATGCTCTCCCCGACAAAGCATACATCATCAGTGGCGCGGCCACAGTACTTAGCAGCCGGCAGGACCCGCAAGCGGCGGGCGTGGCCTGTCGGTGAAGTACGAGACAGCCGGCGGGACCCACCAAGCAGCGCGCCCCAGCAGTCGTCGGACAAGCCGACGACCATAGACACTGATAGTCGGGTCCTACACCTGGCCAGATTACCATTGTACCCCTGGGGGGAGGCCTATATAAACCCCCTAGGGCACCCATGCAAAGGGTTCAGCTTCTTAGATAACACACACACATAGAGAGAGGAGTGGAGCTAGCCTTGCCCTTCTTCCTCCTCTAGCAAAACAGCTCAAGGAGCAAGCTTGTAGCTACCCTGTTGATTTAGTGATCATGCGGAGACCCCGCAGAGCAGGACTAGGGGTGTTATCTCCTAGGAGAGCCCCGAACCTGGGTAAGATGCGTCGGTGACCTGTCTACGCCTTATCCCCTTTCCTAGCACCGGCGACGTCTTACTCTCCCCCACCATGATAAGCCATCCTTTGGCATATGTCACACGACAATCCCGACAGTTTTTGTGTGTTCACATGATTATGCTACTGTAGTAATCATGTTTTGTAGCTTTTCTTTCAATAAACTACAAAGTAAAGCCTTTGGGATAGTGTGGATGATAGTTAACTTGATTCTTTCCAAAAACACAAACTTTTTCGCTCAGTCCAGGAATTTTGAAAATTCACCGGAGAGTGATAAATTCTGAAATTTTTACACGTGATAGATATACAAATTACCCTAGTTTTCCTATTTTTTCCAAAAAATTTGGAGTAGCATAAATATGGTAGTTATAAAGATCATTACAGAATGTACGGTTTTTGACAAATTCTGTTTTCAATGCATAGTTTGCTTGTTTTCTAGTTTCTATGGCTTATATTGCTCAATATAAATTGTGGAAATGATATGATACAGTAGGCATTGTGTGGAAAAAATTATGAATCTTGTCTTTGACAGTACCAAAGTGAAATGGTTTGCTCTTTATCATACTAACCTATCTCACGAACTTCCGTTAAGTTTTGTGTGATTGAAGTTTTCAAGTTTTGGGTGAGATGTCGATCCGAGGAGAATAAGGAGTGATAAGACCCTAAGCTTGGGGATTCCCAAGGCACCCCAAGGTGATATTCAAGGAAGACCCAAGCAACTAAGCTTGGGGATGCCCCAGAAGGCATCCCCTCTTTCGTCTCCAGCATTATTGGTAACCTCACTTGGAGCTATGTTTGCATTCGTCACATGATATGTATTTTGCTTGGAGCATTAATTTATTTTGTTAGGATTTGCTTGATGTTGTTTAGAATAATTTTTGCATCTTTCTTTTCAATAAAAATGTCAAGGATAGCCTTCACCATGCTTATTTTACAATTCTACATGTTACTGTTTGAAAACAAAAAGTTTACCGTTGTTGCAAAATTTCCCTAGAAAAGTCAGAATGTGATAAAATGTTGAAACTTTTTGAAAAATAAGCTCTGATAAATTTGATAAAATGTGGTATATTTTCATAATCATTGGAGTTTAAGAAGTATTGATACTCTTGCATTCTTTACAGACTGTACTGTTTTGGCGGATTGTTGTTATGTTTGCATTGTTTGCATATGTTTGCTTGTTTAATGATTCTATTTGAGGATAGAAGTATTAAATATGCATAGGCATTTAGTATGCAATGTTGAATACTAATTTTACTGATTTCCTACATTAGAGAATGATAAAGTTTTTGCATTGGTTTATACTAACTTGTCTCACAAGTTCTTGTTGATTTTTGTGTGGATGAAGTTTTTAAGATTTAGGGAAACGGTGATATAAAAGGAATTAAGGAGACACAAAATCTCAAGCTTGGGGATGCCCAAGACACCCCAAAATAATATTTCAAGAAGTCTCAAGCATCTAAGCTTAGGGATGCCCCGGTAGGCATCCCACCTTTCTTCTTCAACAATTATCGGTTAGTATCGGTTGATCCATAGTTTTTGCTTCTTCACATGAGTTGTGCTATCCTTGAAATGTCATTTTATTTTCATTTTGCTTGATGTTTTAATAAACTACTTAGATCTGAAAGTTTTTGAATAATAGAGAGTCCTCAAATAGCTACCTATTAACTTAACTACTCGCTTGATCTTCACTTATATCTTTTTGGAGTAGCTTGTCATTTGCTCTAGTGCTTCACTTATATCTTTTTGAGCACGATGTGCTTTAGAATTTTTTAAGAAATTCGCTCTTGCTTCACTTAAATTAATTTTAGAGAAAGAAATATTATGATCATTATCTTCACTTATATTTGTTTGAGATTTTCAAAAGCAACACATGAAAATTAGTCCCAAAGTGATAGATATCCAAGAAGGATATAATAAAAACTTTCATGAAGATCATTGGACAAAATAAACTTGATTCCTTGTAATAGTTTTGAGATATGATGATGTGATATGTGAGTCATGTTGATGAGTAATTATGCTTTAGTAAGAATATTGGTGCTAAGGTTTGTGATGTGTCAACCTGGATTTTGCCTTCTCTCTTTTTCCGGACTTGCCTTCTCTCTTCTTCCGGACTTGGTTTTTATCGTGGTTTTTGCCCTGACTTGATTTGTATTTTGGAATCATTTCAAATGGACTTGTCACTTGGGCATATCCTTGACTTTCACCCAAGTGACCTATCTACTTTATTCCTCTGATAAATCCCCAAAATAATCAAATGAATATTTCTCATAAAAGAAAAATATTCATTTTTCTTTGTGAAATTCAACTCAGAAACTTGTGCTCCAAAGAAACCCCATTTTTTCTTGAGCAGAAAAATCTGAAATAATTCCAGAATATTCTTAGAACTTTGGCACACCTTCCTATGCAAAAATATTGCATCACTTTCCGTAATATTTTTGCTGTAGAAAATCATTTCAATTCTGGGCCAGAAATGCACTTTGTACAGCAAGTGCATTTTTCCTTGAGCTTTTGGCCTTGAACTTTTTTGAGCTTAAACACCCTCCTAAGAAACCCTAAACCCCAGGAGATCAGCCCTAATGGCCTTCTAGAAGGTGGCCAAACTTGGCGAACAAGTTTCTGGTCAGAAACTTGCCAGCTTGGTTTAGTCAAACCTGGTCGGCCTGAGCATGAGCTATCACCACTCCTAGACTAAACACTGCACGGACGAACGTGTAGACAAGGTTTGGCCGCGCCTGGACGTCGTCTTGACCATGCCAGCTTGGTGACCACGCGAGGACATGGCGCCTGGCAGCGTCTCGACGCGCTCTGGCTGGCGTTTTCCCCTCTGTTTCACGCGTGCTCGATCTAGCGCTCGCCGACGCCTGCCACGCCACGCCACCGACCCCGACCCATCACCCTTGACCGCTCCCTGGCGCTCGCCGACGCTGGAGCCGCCGGAGCAAGCACGGGCGAGTTGTGGCCAAAATTCCACAGTGCACGCGTGCGCTTGTCCACTTCCTCCACTGCCTCCTGTGCTCGTCCGCGAGCATGGGCAAGCTCCTGCGTTGACGCGGAGTGTTTCCCCCTCGCTTTGGAGCTTCTAGTCGCCGTTCGCCATGTGTCTAGAGAGCTCCGTCAGCGACACGTCCCCCCCCCCCTCGCTCTGGCTATATATAGCGACCCCGCCTCGAATCCTAGCCAAGAACCACTCCACACCACCTCCACGAACACGTAGAACACCCCAGCCCGGTCGGGCAGGCCTCTGACCATCGCCCCTGCCAGAGGACTCCGGCGATCCCCGCAGTCCAGCCGCCGCTCTCCGGTGCCTCTCGAGCTCAAGCAACTGCTTGGGCGGGGCATTGGGGGTCTGTTGGTGCTGCCTGGACGCGGCTGAGCCCTCGGAGCCACACCTAGCCGTCGTCTTCAACCTCTCCGGTGAAACCCGCCCGCCACCGTAGCTTGCAAGCTCAACCGCGAGCAGCTCCGTCCACCCCACGCCAAGCCACGGGTACGGGCAGGTGCGCTGCGAGCGCCGCTTCAATCCTATCCCTCTAGCCTAGCCCCAAACCCCCTCGTCGCCGGCGTGAGCTCCGGCAAAGCGCCGCCCCTCTCTGATCTCGATCCCCCCTCTCTCTCTCCTGACGGGCGGGGCCCAGTGTCAGCTCACCACTCACGCCCGAAGCGGTATGAGTGCAGGCGCACTCCCGCTTTACGCCTTCGACGTCACCCCCCCCCCCAGAATTTATGTTTAATTCAAATATTATTCATAAATTTGACTAAACTTTGACCAACCACCATTTCTAAACCATAAGTCCAAATGATTTGATTCTTTTTGCATTGTCTTCGTTTCAGAAAGCTCTAGCAGCACACCAAAGGGTGGATTTTTCCTTGCTGTCTAGAATTTATGGTGATTTTCAGAATGTGTTTTGACAAAAAAATTGTGGTTTTAAATTGTTTTCAGAAGGAGAAGCTTGTCTTGAAGCAAACCAAGAGGGGTGTGATCCTCCTCTACACTAAGGCAAGCCACACCAGCATTTGGATGGTGTTATTTCAATATCTGTGATTTTCTACTTGAATATGAGTTCTTATTGGCATTTAAAATTTGATAAATAAATTTGGTTAATTGCTAGTTACTTTAACATGCTTGATATGCTTGTTTTGGTTACTGGTTAATACATGAACTTGTTTGGCTAAGTACAGTAGGATTTTGCACGAGACCTATTGCTATGGAAATTAATGATAGTTAGTTTATTAGTGACATTTTCAATTAAATGATGAACTAATAAAAATATTGCTGGATAATAAAAATGAGTTAGAACCAGAGAAGTTTTGATTCTGAGTATTGCAAGATATTTATGTTGTTAAGTTTGATCCATGACTATGAGTTGTTTGCTTTGCATGTCGAGTACTTGCATGATTATTACATTATATCATATTTGCGATAAAATGTTTTTATCAAAGCTAAACTTGATTAACTTCAACTTGAATATGATGTTGATCACATCATGGTGCCACTGAATCGGGTTTTTAATTCAGTGCGACCACATTTACCTTGTGGGAAGGTCTTGATTCGGTCCTTTGTTGTGTCTCTCACTGGTGCCTCCCACGAGGGAAAGTTATGGGCGTGCATACCCTGGCCCGGTAGGCAGACATAACCTTGTGTGCTCGTTTTTGTTTTTATGGTACCTTGTCCCCGTTTGGGACCGTTTTGCCACGACGGTGGCTGTTGGTGTCTTTGGTAGACATGGGGCCACCCAAGACCTAGCCCTAAGAGGGAGTTGGTCGGAGTGGCCGGGGAGAGTGCATGACAAAGGGAGGGTTTCGTCGGAATGGTTTGGTCTACCCGAATGGGAATGTGAGGCCAGGTGTTTTGTAGTGTGGGTAAAGTGCGCTACCTCTGCAGAGTGTATTTAATCTGTTGATAGCCGCGTCCTCGTTTATGGGCATAACTCGTAAGTAAGTCACACCATGGATCAACTTTTATAATAAATCTTGCAAACTAAGTGATTGTTGTGATGCATTGGTTCGTGATGAATCATGAACTCTTGAGGTGTTCATGAGTGATTGGTTTCAGGGGTGACCCCGGTACGGTCACCGTTTGATTACGAGGTAACCGTCTAGTAAGCGAGTCCGTGAGACTCGGAGCACGTACTGCTTGCATTGCATCTGTAGTATTTCTTGCATTGAATTAATCTGATTAATTATCATGATATTGTCTGTCATCGTGCTTATGTTTGTTGTGAGCTTGCAAGTACATTCAATGTACTGACCTGGCGTGTTATGCCAGCTTTCAGGCAAGTCGGTTCGCATTGGAGCGCATATCGTGTCTAGGTCGTGCCCACGTTGGTGTCCGTGTGCTATGGAGTTCCACTTCGTCGTTCTTCAGCTGCCGCATACTTCGTGTGATCGAGGACCCGTCATGTTCATTAAATAATGTACATACTGTCCAGTAGCACCGGGTGGCCCGCTTGGCCTCATATCTCGATGTAATATCAGACATATGTAATCCGGTAGCATCAATAAAGCGGTTGTTTATGTACCATGTTGTTGTGTATTGCCAGAAGACTCAATCTCTAGGCTGGCAATGCAAGATAAACCGGTTGCTCTGAGCCAGGGTGCCACAACGCTTGGTATCAGAGCCGCGCTGATTGTAGGACATGCTAGACCGCTAGTGCATTAGTGAAACGGTAGATAGCTTCGTTTGAGTGCCGATAGTCATAGAAATCGGTTGTTGCATTGCACGCATGTTTATTTGTTGTTATTACTAACCTAATGGTTTGTGAGTGTAGATGGCACTAGTATCGATCTTGTACCATCCTGAGCCAGCTCCGTACACATCGCCGCACCTGCTTCAGAACGTGTGGCGACGACTCTACCCAGAGGGTGCTGATCCAGAGTATCGGGTGTATCGCGAGCATCTGGCCAGTGCATTGTATGAGTATTATGCTGAGGTCACTCTGCACCACAGTTCCCCTTCCGGTGCTTACACTCATTCGACTAAGGGTGGTCTTGCTTCTATGCCATCTTAGGCGATTCAGTTTGCTGCTATCGAGGCTCTTGTAGACTTGCGCTACAACGAGGTTTGCATGCACACCCACCCAGGTCTTTTCTACTACCCATCTCTGCACGAGAATGGGCGTATCCGCTTTCCTTTGATTAATCCGGCATGCGATCGTCCCACTAGCCACCTTTCTCGCTACATCACCGCTAGTTATCTCCTGAACTACGAGTTAGCTCGGAGCTTTCACGCGCTCGCGCAGCTCTCGCGGATGCTCATATAAGGAACCCTCTTCCCACTGTCATCTATACTTCTGCTCCAGCCTTCCGCCTCCGTTCCCGTGGCGACCGCGCAGGTACCATTAACCCTCTGACGGTGAACCCTCGCAGCGCTCCTGCTGCATGGTCTTCCCTTGTCGCTACTCCTGCCGCTCCTATGCTTAGATCCCATCCCCCGCCTGCCCCTGAGGGAGAGCCCTCAAGGCAGCGTCACCGTGTCTCTCTTAACCCGGAGGTCTCTACTATCAGTTCAGGATCTGGTTCCGGCTCAGGAGACGAGCCTACAGCAGCACCATCTGAGCAGTAGACCGTTAGAGTATCGCTGTAGTCATGAGCATGATGTATGGATGTAATCGCACTTGTCATGATGCGTAGTTTATGTACGAGGGTAGTAGACCCGTTGTGATGTTTACTGTCATGTTGGGACTATGTATAATTATGTTGGACTCTTTTATTCGCCTTGGTTTTCATTCGCTGCTTTCTTCTGGCATTTGTCATTGGCTTTTCCCCCCATTTTGGAATGTTTTCATCATGGTTGCTATGTATTGGGAAAACAAAAAATAGGATGACGCGTGGAGGCAACAGCAGCCAAGCTTGTGAGGATGTCCATGTCCGTCACTTCGCAAGACAGGCAGGACATTCCCCTGAGCCATACCCGCCACCTCCGTCTCCATCGGCACATCCGCCTTCCACTGAGCAAATCCTGTGAATGTTTGAAGAAAGAAGAAGCAACGATCTGCTGGAAATACTGAAAAGTGTACAAGTTATGGTTGGGCAGAATGGAAACTAGAATGGCCATCACTCCAAGCTGTCAGATTTTCAGCGAACCAAGCCTCCCAGTTTCAGCCATGCTACTGATCCTTTGGACGCCGGCGACTGGCTAGGGACTATTGAGAGGAAACTGGAGATTGCTCGCACTGAAAAAGGAGACAAGACGAGGAAATTACTTGGACAAAATTCAAGGATCAATTCTGCAAGTATCATATTCCCACCGGAGTTATGAAAATCAAGCAACGTGAATTCCTCGCTCTCACTCAAGGCAACATGACCGTCAACGAGTATCTGAATAAATTCAACCATTTGGCCCGCTATTCTCTCCACGATGTTGCCACAGAAGAGCGGAAGATCAACCGGTTTCTTGGAGGCCTGAATCAGCATCTCAGGTGCACTCTCAGCATGTTTGATTTCCCTGACTTCCTGACTCTGGTGAACAAGGCCCTCATCGCAGAAAGGGAACACAAGCTCCCGCACGACAACAAGCCAGTTGTTAACGACCACAAGCACAAATTCGACCCGAAGAAGGATATGCAACTAGTGCAAAAGGCTTGTAATTGGCAACAGACTCAGGTGGAGTACAAACCCAACTGGCAGTAGAATTTCATCAAGACTACCATGCAAGTCAAGAATGTCGTGACCAGCCCGGTGCGCAAAGATTGTCAGCGCAACAATTCATGCTTCAACTGTGGTCAAACCGGACACTACGCCAGAAAATTTCCCAAGAACCACAAACAAGTAGCTCCATTTCATCCACAAGTCAACTACATGGAGCCATATTCCGCCCTAGATATGATCCAAGGGAAAATCCATCATATCTCCGCAGATGAAGCCCAAGAGGACCCCAGAAGTCGTCATTGGTATGTTTCCTGTTAATGACATACCCGCCGTAATTTTAGTTGACTCGGGGGCTTCCCACTCTTTTATTTTGCGGAGTTTTGCTTCCCAAAACAATTTTCCTTGCTCGATTTTGGGAAAACACATGCTGGTACAATCCCCAGGATCCCTACTCGGAAGCAATCTCGTCTGCCAAAATTTGGAAATTGACATCAAAGGCGTCAAGTTTCCAACATCGTTGATAATAATCGACTCCAACAAATTGGATGTCATTCTGGGCATGAATTGGTTAACTCAATATCAAGTCTGCATCAGCTGTGCGACCAGAGAAGTTACCCTGAAAAACATGGAAGGTCGCGCCACAAGTTTTTATGCCCGCAAGCGCATACCCACAAAAGATATGGTTTACGCAGCCATGGTAGAAGAGGTGGAATTAATTCCAGTGGTCAGTGAGTATCCAGATGTATTTCCTAAAGAATTACCAGGCATGCCACCAGACCGAGAATTGGAGTTTGCAATTGACTTGGTGCCTGGAACCACCCCGATACATAAGAAATATTATCGGATGCCTTCCTCAGAATTGGTGGAATTGAAGAAACAACTGGATGAGATGCTGCAGAAAGAATACATCCGTCCAAGCTCTTCACCATGGGGATCACCAGAAATCTTCGTGGACAAAAAGGATGGCAGTCTACGAATGTGCGTAGACTATCGATAGCTGAATGACGTCACCATTAAAAACAAGTATCCACTGCCGAGGATTGACGATATGTTTGATCAAATCAGTGGGGCCAAAGTATTCTCCAAAATTGATTTGAGGACTGGATATCATCAGCTCAAGATAAACAAGGAAGATATTCCTAAGACCGCGTTCACCACTCGGTATGGTCTTTATGAATATACCGTTATGTCCTTCAGCCTCACCAACGCCCTGCCTTCTTTATGCATATGATGAACAAGGTTTTTATGGACTTCTTGGACAAATTTGTGGTGGTGTTCATTGATGACATCCTCATTTACTCCAAGAGCAAGGACGAACACAAGGAACATCTTCGAGCAGTTCTGCAAAGGCTTCGTGAACATCAACTTTATGCCAAATTCAGCAAATGTGAGTTCTGGCTCCAGCAACTGGGATTTCTCGGGCATGTCCTTGGGCATGTCCTCTCGGCAGAAGGAATCTCAGTGGACCCAAGCAAGGTAAAGGATGTACTTGATTGGTCCGCACCCACAACAGTTTTAGAAATCCGGAGTTTCCTTGGACTAGCCGGATATTATCGCCGTTTTATCGAAGGATTCTCCAAGATCGCCAAGCCAATGACTGAGCTTCTTAAGAAGGATAAGAAGTTCGTATGGACCGAGAACTGCAAATGGAGTTTCAATGAGTTCAAAATCAGGCTGACAACGGCACCAGTATCAACTCTTCCAGACATCTATCGTAGTTTTGATGTCTACCACGACGCATCCAGAAGAGGACTTGGGTGTGTAATCATGCAAGATGGCAAAGTGGTGGCCTATGCATCTCGCCAACTGCGGCAACACGAAGGAAACTATCCTACTCATGATTTGGAATTGGCCGCGGTGGTGCACGCTTTGAAGATCTAGAGACACTATCTGATTGGAAAGAAGTGCTAAATATTCACCGACCATAAGAGTCTCAAGTATATATTCACTCAGCCCAATTTGAACCTTCGACAGCGAAGATGGCTCGAGTTAGTTAAGGACTACGACCTCGGAATAAATTATCACCCGGGCAAAGCTAATGTGGTGGCTGACGCCCTTAGCCGCAAACCGGCCAACCTTAATGCACTAATGGATTCCTTGCCTCCTGAGCTTTATGAAGAAATCATGCAGCTCAATTTTGATAATCACCGGCGCCCGTCTTACCAACATATTGGAAGTTGCCCCTACTCTCGAAGAAGAAACCCGCAGTTCTCAGGCAGATGACAAGAGGTTGAAAATATATGTCCAGAAGATGCACTAAGGGCATGCATCAGATTTCTCTACGGATCAGCGAGGTTCACTAAGGTTCTGAGGAAGACTTTGAGTACCCAACCAAGAAAGTCTGAAGAAGAAAATATTGGCAGAAGCACATGAAGCACCATACTCAATTCACCCCGGTGGTACCAAAATGTATGAGGACCTTCGTCAGGTATTTTGGTGGGATGGAATGAAGAAAGACATGGCATACTTTGTGGCCTGTTGCGACATATGCAACAAGGTAAAGTCGGAACACCAAAAACCCGCCGGACTCCTCCAACCTCTGCCGGTATCACAATGGAAATGGGATGATATGTGCATGGATTTCATCACCGGACTACCAAAGTATCATCAAGGAAACGACGCAATATGGGTCATATTGGACACTTTAACAAAGGTGGCACATTTCCTTCCTATCCAGACCACATACCGTGCAAATCAACTCGCACAGCTGTATGTGTCAAGAATCGTCAGTCTGCATGGAGTACCCAAGACTATCACCTCCGACAGGGGATCTCTCTTCACCTCCGCATTTTGGTCCCGACTACATCAAGCCTTGGGGACCGCTTTGAAATACAGCACGGCTTATCATCCTCAGACAGATGGACAAACTGAGCGAGTAAATCAAATACTCGAAGATATGATCCGGGCATGAACATTGGCCCAAGGGACAAAGTGGGAAAACTGTCTGCCCTACGCCGAGTTTTCCTACAACAACAGTTTCCAGGCCAGCTTAAAGATGTCACCCTATGAAGCCCTGTATGGCCGGAAATGCTGCACTCCCTTGAACTGGTCTCAAACCACAGACAACCGCATTTTCGGGAATGATTTAATGCTCGAAGCAGAGAAGCAAGTCAAGGAAATCCAAGACAGACTGCAACTGGCCAAATCCCGACAGAAGAGCTACTATGATGCTAAACATCGTCATATCAGCTTCAAACCCGGAGAACACATATATCTCCGAGTCACCCCTATGAAAGGAGTCAAGAGGTTTCAGAATCGCGGAAAATTGGCACCCAGATATATCGGTCCATTCCCCGTCATGTCCAGAGTCGGAACAGTTGCATATCAGTTGGAATTGCCACCGGAACTGTCAGAAGTACACAACGTGTTTCACATCTCACAGCTAAGGAGGTGTATCTCGCCACCGGAGAAACGGACTGATATGGCAGAGATAGAATTAGCTAAGGATTTGACTTACGAGGAAAAGCCAATCAGAATATTGGATCAGACAGAAAGGGTCACTCGCAGCAAAGAAATAAGGTTTTACAAGGTTCAGTGGGAGCATCACACCGAAGAGGAAGCGACCTGGGAAAGAGAGGAACTTTTACGGACTGCATACCCAGAATTGTTTTCCCAAGCAACCGAATCTCGAGGACGAGATTCATCTTAAGTGGGGGAGGTTTCTGACAGCCTGGATTTTCCCTTCTCTCTTTTTCCGGACTTGCCTTCTCTCTTCTTCCGGACTTGGTTTTTATCGTGGTTTTTGCCCTGACTTGATTTGGATTTTGGAATCATTTCAAATGGACTTGTCACTTGGGCATATCCTTGACTTTCACCCAAGTGACCTATCTACTTTATTCCGCTGATAAATCCCCAAAATAATCAAATGAATATTTATTCATTTTTCTCTCTGAAATTCAATTCGGAAAATTGTGCTCCAAAGCAACCCCAATTTTTCTTGCCTAGAAAAATCTGAAATAATTCCTGAATATTCTTAGAACCTTGGCACACCTTACCATGCAAAAATATTGCATCAAATTTTTTAATATTTTTGCTGTAGAAAATCATTTCAATTCTGGGCAGAAATGCACTTTGTACAACAAGTGCATTTTTCCTTGAGCTTTTGGCCTTGATCTTTCTTGAGCTTAAACACCCTCCTAAGAAACACTAAACCCCAAGAGATCAGCCTTAATGGCCTTCTAGAAGGTGGCCAAACTTGGCGACCAAGTTTCTGGTCAGAAACTTGCCAGCTTGGTTTAGTCAAATCTGGTCGGCCTGAGCATCAGCTATCACCACTCCTAGACTAAACACTGCATGGACGAACGCGTAGACAAGGTTTGGCCGCGCCTGGGCATCGTCTTGACCATGCCTGCTTGGTGACCACGCGAGGACACGGCACCTGGCAGCGTCTCGACGCGCTCCGGCTGGAGTTTTCCACTCTGTTTCGCGCGTGCTCGTACCAACGCTCGCCGACGCCTGCCGCGTCATTCCACCGACCACGACCCACCACCCTTGTCCACTCCCTGGCGCTCGCCGACGACGGAGCCGCCGCAGCAAGCATGGGCGCGTCATGGCCAAAATGCCACAATGCGCGCGTCAACGAGCGTGGGCAAGCTCCTACGTTGACGCTGAGTGTTTGCCCCCTTGCTTTGGAGCTTCTTGTCGTTGTTCGCCGCGTGTCCAGAGAGCTCCGGCGGCGACACGTCCCCCCCTCGAATCCTAGCCAAGCAGCACTCCACACCACCTCCACGAATACGTAGAACGACCCCAGCCTGGTCGGCCAGGCCTCTGGCCGTCACGCCGACCAGAGGACTCCGGCGATCCCCGCAGTCCAGCCGCCACTCTTCGGTGGGTCTCGAGCTTAAGCAACTGCTTGGGCGGGGCATTGGGGGTCTGTTGGTGCTGCCTGGACGCCGCTGAGCCCTCAGAGCCGCCCCTAGCCGTCATCTTCAACCTCTCTGGTGAAACCCGTCCGCCACCGTAGCTTGGGAGCTCAACCGTGAGCAGCTCCGTCCACCCCACGCCAAGCCACGGGTACGGGCAGGTGCGTGGCGAGCCCCGATTCAATCCTATCCCTATATCCTAGCCCCAAACCCTCTCGTCACCGGCATGAGCTCCGGCGAAGCGCCGCCCCTCTCTGATCTCGATCCCCCTCTCTCTCCTGACGGGCGAGCCCAGTGTCAGCCTAACCACTCGCGCCTAAAGCGGTACGTGTGGAGGCGCACTCCCGATTTACGCCTTCGACGTCACCCCCCCCCCCCCAGAATTTCTGTTTAATTCAAATATTATTTCTAGGAATTTGACTAAACTTTGACCAGCCACCATTTCTAAACCATAAGTCCAAATGATTTGATTCTTTTTGCATTGTCTTCATTTCAGAAAGCTCTAGCAGCACACCAAAGGGTGGATTTTTCCTTGCTGTCTAGAATTTCTGGTGATTTTCAGAATGTATTTTGACAAAAAAATTGTGGTTTTAAATTCTTTTCAGAAGGAGAAGCTTGTCTTGAAGCAAACCAAGAGGGGTGTGATCCTCCTCTACACTAAGGCAAGCCACACCAGCATTTGAATGGTGTTATTTCAATATCTGTGATTTTCTGCTTGAATATGAGTTCTTATTTGCATTTAAAATTTGATAAATAAATTTGGTTAATTGCTAGTTACTTTATCATGCTTGATATCCTTGTTTTAGTTACTGGTTGAATGCATGAACTTGTTTGGCTAAGTACAATAGGATTTTGCACTAGACATATTGCTATGGAAATTAATGATAGTTAGTCTATTAGTGACATTTTCAATTAAATGATGAACTAATAAAAATATTGTTGGATAATAAAAATGAGTTAGAACCAGAGAAGTTTTGATTCTGAGTATTGCAAGATATTTATGTTGTTAAGTTTGATCCATGACTATGAGTTGTTTGCTTTGCATGTCGAGTAGTTGCATGGTTATTGCATTATATCATGTTTGCGATAATTTTTTTTATCAAAGCTAAACTTGATTAAGTTCAACTTGAATATGATGTTGATCACATCATGGTGCCACTGAATCGGGTTTTTAATTCAGTGCGACCACATTTACCTTGTGGGGAGATCTTGATTTGGTCCTTTGTTGTGGCTCTCACTGGTGCCTCCCGTGAGGGAAGGTTATGGGTGTGCATACCCTGGCCCGGTAGGCAGACATAACCTTGTGTGCTCATTTTTTTTTATGGTACCTTGTCCCCGTTTGGGACCGTTTTGCCACGACGGTCGCCGTTGGTGTCTTTGGTAGACACGGGGCCACCCAAGACCTAGCCCTGAGAGGGAGTTGGTCGGAGTGGCCGGGGAGAGTGCATGACAAAGGGAGGGTTTCGTCGGAATGCTTTGGTCTACCCGAATGGGAATGCGAGGCCAGGTGTTCCGTAGTGTGGGTAAAGTGCGCTACCTCTGCAGAGTGTATTTAATCTATCGATCGCCGCGTCCTCGGTTATGGGCATAACTCGTAAGTAAGTCACACCATGGATCAACTTTTATAATAAATCTTGCAAACTAAGTGATTGTTGTGATGCATTGGTTCGTGATGAATCATGAACTCTTGAGGTGTTCATGAGTGATTGGTTTCAGGGGTGACCCCGGTACGGTCACCATTCGGTTACGAGGTAACCGTCTGGTAAGCGAGTCCGAGAGACTCGGAGCACGTATTGTTTGCATTGCATCTGTAGTATTTCTTGCATTGAATTAATATGATTAATTATCATGATATTGTCTGTCATCGTGCTTATGTTTGTTGTGAGCTTGCAAGTACATTCAATGTACTGACCTGGCGTGTTATGCCAGCTTTCAGGCAAGTCGGTTCGCATCGGAGCGCATCTCATGTCTAGGCTGTGTCCACGTCGGTGTCCCTGTGCTATGGAGTTCCACTTCATCGTTCTTCCACTATCGCGTAGTTCGTGTGATCGACGCCCCGTCATGTTCATTAAATAATGTACGTACTGTTCAGCAGTACCGGGTGTGCCGCTTGGCCTCGTATCTCGATGTAATGTCAGACCTATGTAATCCGCTAGCATCAACAAAACGGTTATTTATGTACCATGTTGTTGTGTATTGCCAGAAGACTCAATCTCTGGGCTGGCAATGCAAGGTAAACCGGTTGCTCTGAGCCGGGGTGCCACATGTGATTCCCTATGCAAGCACGAAAGTCAATAGTTATGCAATGAAATTACATCCTACTTGTGGTGCATTATTCGGTGTTAATTATGCTCAATGCTCGCTTATGAGATTATTTGTTTCTTGGTTGGTCGCTTCTCAATCTTTTGCTTGCCTTCATTTTGCACTAAGTATGATCACTACTTGTGCATCCAAAACCCTTTAAACCAGTTTTGCCACATGAGTCCACTATACCTACCTATATGTGGTATTCTTTTGCCGTTCTAAGCAAATTAGTATGTGCCATCTCTAATTTTCAAAATAAATTTCTCTTTTGTGTGCTCGTACCGCTCGTGGGGCGGTGAGGGGTGGCCAATATTTTCCATGCTAGATGTGTTATTCTCATGATGATTGTTTATTCACTTGTCATTGCACGAGAGTAAGGCAAAGGTATTAGGGATGACCAGTCCCGAAATGAAAATGAATTTACTTTATGTTGTCAAATAATAAATTCCTTGGAAAGTGTTGGTATGGAGGGCACTCGTGGATACGGTTAGCCATGAAAAGTGAAAGTATGGTTGAAAAAGGAATAAATTTTATTTTCTGTTTGGGAACCGCCTATGATATATCTAGCATGGAAAGTGTTGGGAGCTCTAAGTCGTTTTCATTGGTGGGAAAAGTATGCCTCTCAAAATGTTTTTATCTCTCAATTTTCGCTTTGAGCTCTGGCACCTCTACAAATCCCTACTTCCCTCCTCGAAGGGCCTTTCTTTTACTTTATGCAATTTTTATTTTTAATTTGAGTCTCCATCTTATCTTATAAAGCACCAACTAGGGGGCACTATGATCGTACTTGAGCATTGGGTGTAGCTAATATGTGAGTATGTTTCATGAATGGATCAATGATTGAGCATGATGGGCTAGGGATAACTTATTTTAGCGTAGATATTTTGGAAGACATGGTTGCTTGTTGATATGCTTGAGTATTTAAGTCCTCATGTCAAAACTAGACTATTGCTTTGAACCATATAAAGTCCAAATGTCCATGCTACAAAGAAAAGAATATGAGATGACATGTTAGGCAGCATTCCACATCAAAAGTTCTGTTTTTATCATTTACCTACTCGAGGGCGAGCAGGAATTAAGCTTGGGGATGCTGATACGTCTCCAACGTATCTATAGTTTTTGATTGTTCCATGCTGTTATATTATCATTCTTGGATGTTTTATAATCATTTTATAGTCATTTTATATCAATTTTTCATACTAACCTATTGACATAGTGCCAAGTTCCACTTGCTGTTTTTTGCATGTTTTTTACATCGCATGAAATCAATATCAAACGGAGTCCAAGCACCGCGAAACTTTTTGTGGATTTTTTATGGACCAGAAGACCACCAATGGGGCAGAGCAGCACCTGCGGGGTGCCCCGAGGGGGGCACAACCCACCAGGGCGCACCTGGGGGCCCAGGCGCGCCCAGGTGGGTTGTGCCCACCTCGGTGGCCTCCCGCACCCCCTCTTTACCCTATAAATTCAAAAACATTCCAAAAACCTTCGGGGTAAACCTAGATCAGAAGTTCCACCGCCGCAAGGCTCTGTAGCCATAGAAAACCAATCTAGACCCCGTTCCGGCACTCTGCCGGAGGGGGGAATCATCTCCAGTGGCCATCTTCATAGTCGGATCATATGGTGTTTTCCCCTCTCTATCTTGTTCTGATGAATTGAGTTTTTCCCTTTGAGATTTCATTGTTATCGGATTGAATACTTTCATGGATTTGAGAGCACTTGATATATGTCTTGCATATGAATACTCGTGGTGACAATGGGGTATCGTATTGATTCACTTGATATATGTTTTGTCACTCAACTCGTAGATTCCCGAGGTGACATTGGGGTAATCTACGCATAGGGGTTGATGCACGTTCTTGTCTTTGTTTCTCCGGCATAAATCTTGGGGTACTCTTTGAGGTTCTTTGTGTTGGATTGAGTATTATGAATCTGAAGTTATTTGGTGTTATTTTAGGACGAACTCTTGGATAGATCGATCGGAAAGAATAGCTTCAAGGTGGTTCCGTACCCTGCAAATAATTTCTTCTTATGTTCTCCGCTAGATAGGAACTTTGGAGTGATTGTTCATCGCACGTTGAGAGCTGGTTATATGATCCAATTATATTAGCATTGTTGAGAGATTGCACTAGCGAAAGTATGGACCCTAGGCCTCATTTTCAAGCGTTGCAATACCGTTTTTGTGCCCGTTTACTATTTGCTACCTTGTTGTTTTTATTTATTCAGATTATAAAATATATTTCTACCATCCATATTACACTTTTATCACCATCTCTTTGCCGAACTAGTGTACCTATACAATTTGCTATTGTATTAGGTGTGTTGGGGACACAAGAGATTTCTTTTATTTGGTTGCAGGGTCGTTTGAGAGAGGCCTTCTTCATCCTACACCTCCCACGGATTGATAAACTTTAGGTCATCCACTTGAGGGAAAATTGCTGCTGTCCTACAGAACTCTACGTTTGGAGGCCCAACACATGTCTACAAGAATAAAGTTGCATAGTAGACATCATTGAGCATGAACATTATATATGGATCTTGTTTGATGTGGGACGGTTATTCATTTAAATTAGAGAATAATGGTTGTTCTATTTATATGAGTAATATCTTTTATGGTCATGCATCCCTGAAGAGTGGTCTATTTTTTTTTGGATCTCGATCGTGGTGATACACATATTCATAATATTGATGCCAAAAGATGCAAAGTTGATAATGATAGTGCAACATATTTGTGGCACTGCCATTTAGGTCATATTGGTGTAAAGCGCATAAAGAAACTCCATGCGGATGGAATTTTGGAATCACTTGATTATGAATCATTTGATGCTTGCGAACCATGCCTCATGGGCAAGATGACTAAGACACCGTTCTCCGGAACAATGGAGCGAGCCATTGACTTATTGGAAATAATACGTACCGATGTATGCGATCCGACGAGTGTTGAGGCTCGCGGCAGGTATTGTTATTTTCTGACCTTCACAGATGATTTGAGCAGATATGGGTATATCTACTTAATGCAACACAAGTCTGAAACATTTGAAAAGTTCAAAGAATTTCAGAGTGAAGTGGAGAATCGTCATAACAAGAAAATAAAGTTTCTATGATCTGATCGCGGAGGCGAATATTTGAGTTACGAGTTTGGCTTTCATTTAAAACAATGTGGAATAGTTTCACAACTTACGCCACCTGGAACACCACAGTGTAATGGTATGTCTGAAAGTCATAACCGTACTTTTTATTGGATATGGTGCGATCTATGATGTCTCTTACCGATTTACCACTATCGTTTTGGGGTTATGCATTAGAGACAGCTGCATTCAAGTTAAATAGGGCACCATCTAAATCCATTGAGACGACACCGTATGAACTGTGGTTTGGCAAGAAACCTAAGCTATCGTTTATTAAAGTTTGGGGTTGCGATGCTTATGTGAAAAAGCTTCAGCCTGAAAAGGTTGAACCCAAATCGGAGAAGTGCATCTTCATAGGATACCAAAAAGAAATTTTTGGGTACACCTTCTATCACAGATCCGAATGCAAGATCTTTGTTGCTAAGAATGGATCCTTTCTAGAGAAGGAGTTTCTCTCGAAAGAAGTGAGTGGGTGGAAAGTAGAACCTTATGAGGTAATTGCAACTTCTCTCGAATTGGAAAGTAGCTGATCATAGAAAACCGTTCCCATGATGCCTACATGAACTAGTGAGGAAGCTGATGATAATGATCATGAAACTTCGGATCAAGTTACTACCGAACCTCGTAGGTCAACTAGAGCATATTTCGCACCAGAGTGGTACGGTAATCCTGTTCTGGAAGTCATGTTACTAGACCATGACGAACCTACGAACTATGAGGAAGCGATGATGAGCCCAAATTCCGCGAAATGGCTTGAGGCCATGAAATCTGAGATGGGATCCATGTATGAGAACAAAGTATGGACTTTGGTTGACATGCCCGATGATCGGCAAGCAATAGAGAATAAACGGATCTTCAAAAAGAAGACTGAAACTAATGGTAATGTTACTGTCTACAAACCTCGACTTGTTGCGAAAGGTTTTCGACAATTCAAGGAGTTGACTACGATCAGACCTTCTCACCCATAACGATGCTTAAGTCTGTCCGAATCATGTTAGCAATTACCGCATTTTATGATTATGAAATCTGGCAAATGGACGTCAAAACTGCATTCCTTAATGGATTTCTTAAATAAGATTTGTATATGATGCAACCAAAAGGTTTTTTCGATCCTAAAGGTGCTAACAAAGTCTGCAAGCTCCAGCGGTCCATTTACGGACTGGTGCAAGAATCTCGGAGTTAGAATATACGCTTCGATGAGGTGATCAAAGTATATGGTTTTATACATACTTTTGGAGAAGCCTGTATTTACAAGAAAGTGAGTGGAATCTCTGTAGCATTTCTAATATTATATTTGGATGACATGTTGTTTATTGGAAATGATATAGAATTTCTGCATAGCATAAAAGGATACTTGAATAAGAGTTTTTCAATGAAAGACCTCGGTGAAGCTGCTTATATATTGGGCATCAATATCTATAGAGATAGATCAAGACGCTTAATTAGACTTTCACAAAGCACATACCTTGATAAAGTTTTGAAGAAGTTCAAAATGGATCAGTCAAAGAAAGGGTTCTTGCATGTCTTACAAGGTGTGAAGTTGAGTCAGACTCAATGCCCGACCACTGCAGAAGATAGAGAGAAAATGAAAGTCATTCCCTATGCCTCATCCATAGGTTCTATCATGTATGCAATGTTGTGTACCAAACCTGATGTTTGCCTTGCTATAAGTCTAGCAGGGAGGTACCAACGTAATCCAGGAGTGGATCACTGGACAGCAGTCAAGAACATCCTGAAGTACCTGAAAAGGACTAAGGATACGTTTTTCGTTTATGGAGGTGACAAAGAGCTCGTCGTAAATGGTTATCTCGATGCTAGTTTTGACACTGATCCGGATGACTGTAAGTCACAAACGGATACGTATTTATATTGAATGGTGGAGCTATCAGTTAGTGCAGTTCCAAGCACAGCGTCGTGGCGGGATCTACGTGTGAAGGGGAGTACATAGCTGCTTTGCAAGCAGCAAATGAAGGAGTCTGGATGAAGGAGGTCATATCCGATCTAGGTGCAATACCTAGTGCATTGGGTCCAATGAAAATCTTTTGTGACAATACTGGAGCAATTGCCTTGGCGAAGGAATCCAGATTTCACAAAAGAACCAAACACATCAAGAGACGCTTAAACTCCATCCATGATCAAGTCAAGGAGGGAGACATAGAGATTTGCAAAATACATACGGATCTGAATGTGGCAGACCCGTTGACTAAGCCTCTTCCATGAGCAAAACATGATCAGCACCAAGACTCCATGGGTGTTAGAATCATTACAATGTAATCTAGATTGTTCACTTTAGTGCAAGTGGGAGACTGAAGGAAATATGCCCTGGAGGCAATAATAAAGTTGTTGTTTACATTTCCTTATATCATGATAAATGTTTATTATTAATGCTAGAATTGTATTAACCGGAAACTTGATACATGTGTGGATACATAGACAAAACACCGTGTCCCTAGTAAGCCTCTACTAGACTAGCTCGCTGATCAAAGATGGTTAAGTTTCCTAACCATAGACATGTGTTGTCATTTGATTAACAGGATCAAATCATTAGGAGAATGATGTGATGGACAAGAGCCATCTGTTAGCTTAGCATAATGATCGTTAAGTTTTATTGCTATTGCTTTCTTCATGACGTATACATATTCCTTTGACTATGAGATTATGCAACTCCCAGATACCGGAGGAATACCTTGTGTGCTTTCAAATGTCACAACATAACTGGGTGATTATGAAGATGCTCTACAGGTATCTCCGAAGGTGTTTGTTGGGTTGGCATAGATCGAGATTAGGATTTGCCACTCCGAGTATCGGAGATGTATCTTTGGGCCCTCTCAGTAATACACATCATAATAGGCCTAGCAAGTAATGTGACTAACGATTTAGTTGCGGGATGATGCATTACGGAACGATTAAAGAGACTTGTCGGTAACGAGATTAAACTAGGTACGGAGATACCGATGATCGAATCTCAGGCGAGTAACATACCGATGACAAAGGTAATAACGTATGTTGTCATAACGGTTTGACCGATAAGGATCTTTGTAGAATATGTGGGATCCAATATGAGCATCTAGGTTCCGCTATTGGTTATTGACCGGAGAGGTGTCTCGTTCATGTCTACATAGTTCTCGAACCCGTAGGGTCCACACGCTTAACGTCTGATGACGATTTGTATTATATGAGTTATGTGATTTGGTGACGGAATGTTGTTCGGAGTCCAGGATCAGATCACGGACATGAAGAGGAGTCTCGAAATGGTCGAGAGGTAAAGATTAATGTATAGGACGATAGTATTTGGACACCGAAAGTGTTCTGGGGGTACTGGGTACGTATCGGGTCACCGGAAGGGGTTTCGGGCTACCCCCGGCAAAATATATGGGCCTATTGGGCCAAGATGGGAAACACATCGCCACATGGGTGCTGCGCCACCCTTGCTGGCCGAATTGGAAGGGGAAGGGAAAAGGTAAGAGATAAGGAATGGGAGGCAATTCGGCCTCCCCCTTCCTTCCCTCATCTCTCCCCTTTCCTTCCCTCTCCTGAAAAGATGGTAAGGGGGCCGAATTGGACAAGACCCCCAAGTAGGATTCCTCCTACTTGGGGCGCCCCATGGTTGTTCCCCTCCCACCTATATATATGTGGGGAGGGGGCGCCTAGAACACACAGCAAACATTGTTAGCCGTGTGCGGTGCCCCCTCCACAGTTTACGCCTCCGGTCATATTCACGTAGTGCTTAGGCGAAGCCCTGCGCGGATCACTTCACCATCACCGTCACCACACCGTCGTGCTGACGGAACTCTCCCTCGACACTTTGCTGGATCAAGAGTTCGAGGGACGTCATTGAGCTGAACGTGTGCAGAACTCGGAGGTGCCATACGTTCGGTGCTTGATCGGTCGGAACGAGAAGAAGTTCGACTACGTCAACCATGTTGTCAAACGCTTCCTTTTTCGGTTTATCAGGGTACGTAGATACACTCTCCCCCTCTCGTTGCTATGCACCTCCTAGATAGATCTTGCGTGAGCGTATTAAACTTTTGAAATTGCATTCTACGTTCCCCAACAATAAGTACCAGAGGGGGCCCACCAGGTGGGCACAACCCACCTAGGCGTGCCAGGGGGTCCCTCCTCGGCCCACCTCCGGTGCCCCTCTTCTAGTATATAAGTCATTTTAACCTAGAAAATAATAAGGAGAGGACTTTCGGGACAAAGCACCACCGTATCGAGGCGGAACTTGGGCAGGAGCACTTTTGTCATTCGGCTAAGCGATTCCGCCGGGGGAACTTCCTCCCGGAGGGGGAAATCATCGTCGTCATCATCACCAACGACTCTCCCATCTTGGGGAGGGCAATCTCCATCAACATGTTCAACATTACCATCTCCTCTCAAACCCTAGTTCATCTCTTGTGTTCAATCTTTGTACTAGAACCATAGATTGGTGCTTGGGGGTGACTAGTAGTGTTGATTACATCTTGTAGTTGATTACTATATGGTTTATTCGGTGGAAGATTATATGTTTAGATCCATTATGCTATTTAATACCCATCTGATCTTGAGCATGATTATCATTTATGAGTAGTTACTTTTGTTCTTGAGGTCGCGGGAGAAATCTTGTTGCAAGTAATCATGTGAACTTGATGTGTGTTCAATATTTTGATCGTATGTATGTTGTGATTCCCTTAGTGGTGTCATGTGAAGGTCGACTACATGACACTTCACCATATTTTTGCCTAAGGGAATGCATTGTGGAGTAGTTATTAGATGATGGGTTGCGAGAGTGACAGAAGCTTAAACCCTAGTTTATGCGCTATTACGTAAGGGACTGATTTGGATCCAAAAGTTTAATGCTATGATTAGATTTATTCTTAATAGTTTTCTCGTAGTTGCGGATGCTTGCGAGGGGGTTAATCATAAGTAGGAGGTTTGTTCAAGTAAGAACAACACCTAAGCATCGGTCCGCCCACATATCAAATTATCAAAGTAGCGAACACAAATCAAACCAACATGATGAAAGTGACTAGATGAAATTCCCGTGTATCTTGAAGAACGCTTTGCTTAGTATAAGAGACCATTTTGGCCTGTCATTTTCCTCAAAGATTGGGCTAACTTGATGCACTTTTGTTACCGTTATCATTATTTGCTCGTTACAAATTATCTTGCTATCAAACTACTTGTTACTTATAATTTCAGTGCTTGCAAACAATACCTTGCTAAAAACCACTTGTCATTTCCTTCTGCTCCTCGTTGGGTTCGACACTCTTACTTATCGAAAGGACTACGATTGATCCCCTATACTTGTGGGTCATCAGCTGGCTTTAGTTGGATCGATCGATCTCGGCAAGACGGAACGACTCGATGGAAACTCCCGTATAACTTGCGAAGAAAAATAGATCGGAGGAGATTTTTGTGGTGCGTGCGACTTGCACCTTTTTGTTTATTTTCTCTAATATATAAAGGGTACAGGGACATGATAAATCTCCATCGTATCTACTTTTCCTAACGCTTTTGCCCATGTTTTGGACTCTAATTTGCATGATTTGAATGAAACTAACCCGGACTGACACTGTTTTCAGCAGAACTACCATGGTTTTGCTTTTGTGCAGAAATAAAAGTTCTCGGATTTGGACGAAACATTTTGGAGAATTATTTTGCAATAAATAAAAAATACTGGAACCAAGACCCACTTGAGGGGGGCTGGCTTCCCACAAGACACAAGGGTGCGCCACCCCCTCTAGCGCCCTGGTGGGTGGTGGGGCCCTCGAGGCCCCGCTGGCCCTAATCCCGATGCTATAAAATCCTATTTTTAGAGAAAATATAGGAGAGGAAGTCTCATTGTGTTTTATGATAAGGAGCCACTGCAACCTCCTGTTCTTCATCGGGAGGCCAGATCTAGAGCCCGTTTGGAGCTTCGGAGAGGGGGAACTTCGGTCTTCGTCATCGCCAGCCATCCTCAATCACCAATTCCATGATGCTCCCCACTGGGAGTGAGTAATTCTTTCGTAGGCTCGCAGGTCGGTGAGGAGTTGGATGAGATTCATCATGTAATCGAGTTAGTTTTCTTAGGTCTTGATACCTAGTATTCACTATGTTCTGAGATTTATGTTGTGATGACTTTGCTATGCTTAATGCTTGTCACTACGGCCCGAGTGCCACGATTTCAGATCTGAACCGTTTATGTTTTCACCATTATATCTATGTTCCAGATACGATCTTGCAAGCCATATGCACCTATTACGTGTTATGATCAGTAAACCCCAGGGTGACGGTAATTGGGATAGTTTCCGGTGATGACCGTAGTTTGAGGAGTTCATGTATTCACTATGGGTTAATGTTTGTTCCGGTTCTCTATTAATAGGAGGCCTTAAGATTCCTTAGTTTCCTTATGGACCCCGCTGCCACCGGAGGGTAGAACAAAAGATTTCATGTAAGTTCTTCTCCATAAGCACGTATGACGGGATGCATGCCTTCATTATAGTTATGAACTGGAGCTAGTTCTGGGTCGCCCTAGGTTATGACTATTATATAATGAATATCATCCAACGAATTCACTGATCTAATGCCTACAATTTTTCCAACTATTGCTCTTCCTAAGTTAATATTGCTATTGCTGCTGTAACAACTGCTACAAAACTATTACTGTTGTTACCATTACCATTGCTACTGTTACCACTACTATCAAAACTATCATATTACGGTGTTACTGATCACTTTGCTGCAGATATTTAATCTCCAGGTGTGGTTGAATTGACAAATCAATTGCTAATACTTAGATATATATTCTTTGACTCTCCTTGTGTCGAATCAGTAAATTTGCGTTGAATACCCTACCCTCGAAAACTGTTGCGATCCCCTATAATTATGGGTTATCAAGTCCTTTTTCTGGCGCCGTTGTCGGGAGCATAGCTATATTTGTTGAGTCACTTGGGATTTATATCTATTTATCACTATGAAGAATCTGAAAGATACAAGAACCAAGATTTTTTCCTCTAAGACGAGGGGAGGTAAGGAACTGTCATCTAGCTCTGCACTTGATTCACCTTCTGTTTTGAGTAAACTTGCAACACCACCACATGTTATTAATCCTGATATGTTGCAAGTTATTGATGATGCTACTTCTGCTACAAATGATGCTTATGATGATGCTAGTACCTTGCTTGATGATAATGTGCCACTAGGTGAATTTCTTGATGAACAACTTGCTAGAGCTAAAGATATTGAGAATGCTGAAACTGATGAAATTACTGAAACTTATGAAGTCTTTGAAACTGAAAACTATGAAACACCTATTAGACCGACGACAACACATGTATGACTATCTTGATTTTTTCATAATATCGTCACGGATGTACATGCATGACAGGAAACGTGACCTACCGTGACAAAGACGTAACATCACAGAAGTGTTTTTTTGTAGTGGAGCCAGCTGGATGACAAACTCCTACTTGTCTCCGCAGGTCCCAGTTGACGAATCTTTAGTGGTCGAACTCAAATCCGCTGCCTGCTATGCCAAAGAACACTGGAGAGGAGCTAGGCTGAGCGGAGCGGACTGAAAGTGGAGTGGAATGGCAAGTAGCTAGGGTTTCTTCTAGGTGTGGATAGGGAGGTAATATTTGTGGGGTCGAGGTGGGCCACCATGGGCCAGACCTGACGTAGTGGACTCGTACGGTCCTTCCCATATATTCGTCTCAGATATGGGCTTTGTATGGGGGTGCCAGAGCCATACAACCCGGACATGCAGGGGAGGTTTGAGAGGTCTGGTAGGTGGCATTTTCGTAACCAGTCACTGAACAGGTCATCCTCCCGGACATATAAGAGGATATCAGTGGTCCGTCTATAGATGCTCTTAGGTTTTCGGCCGCGCCGCATCGCTATGGCGTTGTCCGGGTCATGCCTTCTTTGGTATTATAATAACTTCATCCCGAGTGAGGCGTTTTGGCTCCCAGGAGCATCTGCACCTGCGCTGAATAAAAAAATTAAAACGAATACTAGATTTTTTAAAAAAATCTAAATGTTTGGATCTTGCGTGTGCGTAGGAATTTTTTTGAATTTACTACGTTCCCCAACAGTGGCATCTGAGCCAGGTCTATGCGTAGATGTTATATGCACGAGTAGAACACACAGAGTTGTGGGCGATAGTAGTCATACTGCTTACCAGCATGTCATACTTTGATTCGGCGGTATTACTGGATGAAGTGGCCCGAACCGACATTACGCGTACGCTTACACGAGACTGGTTCTACCGACGTGCTTTGCACATAGGTGGCTGGCGGGTGTCAGTTTCTCCAACTTTAGTTGAATCGAGTGTGACTACGCCCGGTCCTTGTTGAAGGTTAAAACAACACACTTGATGAAAAATCGTTGTGGTTTTGATGCGTAGGTAAGAACGGTTCTTGTTCAGCCCGTAGCAGCCACGTAAACTTGCGACAACAAAGTAGAGGACGTCTAACTTGTTTTTGTAGGGCATGTTGTGATGTGATATGGTCAAGACATGATGCTAAATTTTATTGTATAAGATGATCATGTTTTGTAACAGAGTTATCGGCAACTGGCAGGAGCCATATGGTTGTCGCTTTATTGTATACAATGCAATCGCCATGTAATTGTTTTTACTTTATCACTAAGCGGTAGCGATAGTCGTAGAAGCAATAGTTGGTGAGATGACAACAATGCTATGATGGAGATCAAGGTGCCGCGCCGGAGACGATGGTGATCATGACGGTGCTTTGGAGATGGGCAAGTCAGCCCTGATGAACAGGCCATAGGCGACGACTCGGAGGGCAGCACTTATCTTCCACCCTCCGAGGATGAGGTGAGCCTTGGCAACGAGGATTTTATCGTGCCTGAGGAACCTCTCGAGCAAGAGCGCTTTAAGCGTCAACTAATAGCCACTACGAGGAGCCTGAAAAAGAAGCAGCGGCAGCTTCAAGCTGATCAAGATCTGCTCAACGGTAGATGGACTGATGTCCTGGCAGCCGAAGAATACGGCCTTAAACGCCCAGCCAAAATTTACCCGAAGCGCAAATTACTACCTCAGTTCGATGACGAGGCGTCGGAGCCCGTACCATCATCGTGCAATGCGGCTGACCGACCACCACGCGGTCGGGATAAAGCGGTAACTCAAGCAGAACCAGACTGCCTTACCTCGTCGTAAAGGCAGGGACAAAACAGCTCGGGGTCACACATATGAGCTCTGGCAGGTTCTGGATAGTAGAGCAGGACACACAAGGTCGATCTATGGATCGCGAGGACGTGCCTTGACACGCAATGACGGCTACCTATTCGGACGTGACAAACCTAGTCACGCCCGGGCCGAAAACCGCAGACGGACTCCATCGGAGCTACGTCGCGATGCGGCCCGATATAGAGGCGCCGCACACCCTCTTTGCTTCACTGACGAAGTAATCATGAATTCCCAGAAGGGTTTAAACCCGTAAACATCGAATCATACGATGGAACAATAGATCCCGCGGTATGGATCGAGTATTTTATTCTCCATATCCATATGGCCCGTGGAGATGACCTTCATGCCATCAAATACCTCCCATTAAAACTCAAAGGGCAGCTCGGCACTGGTTGAACAGTTTGCCTGAAAATTCTATTGGCAGCTGGGAGGACTTGGAAGAGGCCTTCTTTGACAACTTCCAAGGTAGATATGTCCGGCCACCAGACGCCGATGACTTAAGTCACATAGTTCAACAACCTGGAGAGTCAGCCAGGAAATTCTGGACCAGGTTCCTAACTAGATCGTCGACTGTCCGGATGCCGAAGCCCTAGCGGCCTTTAAACATAGCATCCATGACGAATGGCTCGCCCGTCACCTCGGCCAAGAAAAGCCGAAGTCCATGGAAGCCCTCACGACACTCATGACCCACTTTTGTGCGGGTGAGGATAGTTGGCTGGCCCATAGAAAAAACACAGAAAGCGAAACGGGCACCCCCGAGGTGAAAAATAGCAACGGCAAGCTCTGAAGCAGCAGACACAAACGTCGAAGCAATGGTGACAACACCGATGACATGACAGTCAACACCGGATTCAGTGGCTCCAAGTCCAGTCAACGGAAGAAGCCATATAAAAGAAACAATCAGGGACCATCCAGCCTAGACCGCATAGTCGACCATCCGTGCCAGATCCATGGCACCCCAGACAAACCAGCCAATCATACCAACAGAGATTGTTGGGTATTTAAACAGGCCGGCAAGCTAAATGCCGAGAACAGAGAAAAGGGATCGCAAAGCGAGGACGATGATGAGGAGCCACGGCAATCGAACATAGGGGGACAAAAGAAGTTTCCCCCCCCCCCCAGGTAAAAACGGTGAACATGATATATGCTACACACATCGCCAAGAGGGAGCGCAAGCGCGCGCTCAGGGACGTCTATGCGATAGAGCCAGTCGCCCCAAAATTTAATCCATGGTCATCATACCAGATCACTTTTGATCGACGGGATCATCCGACCAGTATCCGTCATGGTGGTTCAAACACATTGGTCCTTGACCCAATAATCGACGGATTGCACCAGACGCGAGTCCTTATGGACGGCGGCGGCAGCCTAAACCTGCTCTATCAGGATACAGTGCGTAAAATGGGCATTAACCCATCACGGATCAATCCCACAAAGACTACCTTTAAAAGAGTCATACCAAGTGTAGAGGCCCGTTGCACGGGCTCAATTACATTAGAGGTTGTCTTCGGATCTCTGGACAACTTCTGAAGTGAAGAACTAATCTTCGACATTGTCCCTTTTCGCAGCGGCTACCACGCACTGCTCGGACGAACCGCATTCGCTCGATTCAATGTGGTCCCTCATTATGCTTACCTCAAGCTCAAGATGCCCGGTCCACGTGGCGTCATAACAGTCAATCGAAACACGTAACGCTCCCTCCGTACAGAAGAGCACACCGTTGCCTTAGCAGCAGAAGTACAGAGCGGCCTTCTCAAGCAGAACCTTAATTCGGCTGCCGAGCCCCCGGACACCGTTAAGAGGGTACACACTATTCTGCAGCAGGACAACTTGCCTCGTCAGGAGCTCGACTAGCAATTTGACCTCTGTCCCAGTCCCGATCAAGTGGTGGCATTGGTACCGTGCGTACATAACTACGCACTCAAAATACCATGGGCACAGACGGAGGCATACCTACCTTGTGATCCACAATACGGATTGAGCACTCCCGGACACATTTACTTTGACTGTTTCATTTTTTCCTTTTCAGGTTCCTTTTCCACAGGCCTTCCCTAATGGCTTGATCGCAGTTCCTTTCGAAGGACAAATACACCAAGACGGCAGTCAACCTGGACGAGAGGGGAATTTCGAGATGGTCTCTTTAACGACCACTCTACCTGTTTTCATGGCCCACACACAGCTCTCCCTTGGTCATGGCATGTCAAATAGTCCGTTGCTTATCGCACTACCTGTATCAATGCGCTTTGACGTATTAATCAAATCATAACGGAAACAGTTTACGGCCCAAATTTTAGGCCCCCTGCTTATTGCTTTTGCTCCTTGTATGTTTTCCTTTTTTATTATTAATAAGCTTATCAGATAGCACCCATACACTGTGGTACGTTTCAATTTTCCAGGGGCTTCATAACGCCCCGCTCTATGGCAACAAAAGTCCGAACACTTTTTACAGTATAGTTTGGCACCCCAAATTTAGCACTATATGCATTGGCTCTGAATCATGTCTTTGGTCAATAGTTGGGTTGCCCGGCTCTTGTGCTTGCTACCTTACGTTCCGCTATATCGGCTAAGGTAGTAAAGGGAGCACTACTGCAGTTGTGCCCTGGTTTACCCGAAGGAGCACCTCAGTAGAGAAAGCCCAAAATTGACTGTCATGATGCGGCGAGAGCCGGTCAGCTCTTCGGAGGTTTCAAATCGATAGAGATTTTTTCCGCATTACGCGAAGGATCAGTACTTACCCGGTCGGGTGCTTATAGCACTCTAGTTCGGATACTAGGGGCTGCGCCCACATTTTTATTGTCAAACTCCTATGGCTAAGCGAGAGTGCTAAAGCCGCATAGTCCGATTGCCTGGTTCGTTGTGCTAAACACCTCCTTTGAGGACCAAACAATTGGATCAAGAGTGTTTAGATTCCATCCCGAACACCCCCGTACTAGCTACATGGGGGCAGAAGCCGATGACTGGCCAATTCTCAGATTTAATACAAAACAGCCGCACAGGAGGTAAATTTTTTTAAACATAACAAACATTATATTACATAACAACTTTTTTTCATCATACATGGCAGAGACAACATGAATGTATTCATTCAAAGATAATGTCTTTCGCACATTGCGTTGCTACAATGCGAGACCCCTCCAGGACATCTCCAAAATACCGCTCGGGTGTGCGGTGCTCCTTGCCCTCGGGCGGCCCCTCGGTCACAAGCTTGGCGTCCATCTTAACCTACCACGCCTTGACTCGTGCGGAGGCCATCTGCGCTCCCTCGATGCAGACCGATCACTTGATGACGTCCAGCCGAGGACAGGCGTCCACCAGCCGTTCACGAGGCCGAAGTAGCTGCTGGGTATAGCTTCGGCGGGCCATAGCCGGATTATTAAATCCTTCATGGCCAGTTCAGCCACCCTATGCAGCTCGACCAGCTGTTTCAGCTGATCGGAGAAGGGCACTGGATGATCTGGCACAAGTTATTGCGACCAGAACAGCTTCTCCGTTGAGCCCCCCTCTTCAGCTTGGAAGAACTCCGCAGCATCTGACACACTGCGCGGCAGGTCCGCAAACGCCCCTGCAGAACTCCGAATCCAGGTTAGTAAGACATATTTCTTCTTCACATATTTGCTTTGCATACTAAATGCCTTACCCGTTGCGATCTTCTTGGCCTCCTGGATCTCGTGGAGGGTGCCCTGGGCCTCAACCTGGGCCTCTTCAGCGCTTTGGCGAGCCTTGGCGAGTTCGGCCTCTCGAGCCGACACATCGCACTCCAAGGCCTCACATTTCTTCACCGCGTCCTGGAGCTCTTGTTGGACCTCGTTGACCCAGACCTTGAGCTTCTTACGGGCGGCCTGCTCCTTGACAGCCTTCCCCTCGGCTTCGGCCAGGGCCTTTTTAAGGGCCTCGACCTCGGTCGTCGCTCCTGCACATATCATCACACTATGGTCAATACATATCAATTATTCTTTCGGAATACACAGCGAGTCATTACATACCTTGCTGGTCTTCCAGCTGCTTCCTCGCCTATCCGAGCTCCTCCTCAGCCTGCTCCAATCTCTGCTTTAGTCCGGAGACTTCGGCAGCATGTGAGGTCGCGGCCAGTAACGACGCCTGCTCATTCATACAAGAAAATTTTAGTTAGTTTCCTGCAAAAATGAATTGATCCTCTGTCCGGTCTTGCTTTCCAAACACCAGACAGTGTCTCAGGGGCTACTATCTATATGGGGATTTTCTCCTTTCCGTCGCTTACCTCAAAACCTGTCAACAGGCCGCTGCAGGCTTCGGTCAGTCCGCTCTTGACGGACTGAACCTTCTCAATCACCATACCTATAAGGATACGGTGTTCCTCCATGATGGAAGCGCCTCGTAGCGCTTCTAGAAGATTGTTCGGTGCCCCTGGTTAGACAGAGGTCACCGGCAGAATAGGCAAACCCCCTTCTTTCGAAGGAGGTTGCTGGCCGAACTCCGGAGCCGTATAGGTCTCCGGCAACATATTTAGCTGGGGGCCGAATTGAGCATGGCCCCCATCGCCAGTCTCCATGGGGGACTGCACTCCCATATGTTCGGCGGCCGAGGTCTCGCCCTCTGGCGCTGCCCTGACGGCATCCTAAGACTCTCCCTGGCCTGGGAAAGTCCTTCGGGACAGCACCTCGGCGACGCCCTTGGCCTTGGGAGAGTGAGCGGCCGGCGGTGACTCACTAGCCATCGCCTTTGAATCCAACGAACCTCTTGATGAGGATCGCTGGGGGCTGTCGTGGGCCGGACTGCAATAGCATTATTAACCATGTCAATACAATAAAGGGGAGAGGATGGATATATGGACATGTACGAGTTTTAGCACTTACGATGCGGCCAGGGGCTTGGTTCGGGGGCGTCGCTCCGGACTGCTGTAGACATCCCACGCGGAGTTATCCACAAGGGAGACCTTCCCCTTCTTGGATGTCTCCGCCTCTAGGTTCGTGGAGGCCGCCCTCTTCCTCTTTCCTCCATCAGGGGGAGGGTTGTCCTCCTCCTCTTCCTCATCGTCGTCGTCCTCAGCGGCGGAGGAACGGGTCTCTTCGTCTTTGGACGTCACGTCCGAAGAACCCTTGCGACGGGGGCCACCTTTGGCCCCCTTGTCCTTCTTCTTGGCCTTCTTCTCCGGTGGCTGATAGGGCGCCGGAACCAGCATCTTCACCAGGAGCGGGATGACTGGCTCTTCGGGCAGCGCAGCCGGACACTGGATCCTCTCCGCTCTCTCCGTCCTGAAATAATATAGTAAAGGTTAAACACTCTCCTTGGATAATCAAGTAGAGGGTACGCCTAGAGAGGTAAAGGGCTTACCGCATTAGCGGGATGGGTATGATCATGCCCGCGGTCCAAATCTATGACCAGCGGCTTCTCGTCGCCCTTGAAGAGAAACTTCCAGGCATCTTTGTGAGTAGTTCCGAAGAGTCTCTCCAGGGTCTGGTGCTTCTCTGGATCAAATTCCCATAAAGGGAAGCTTTGGCTTTGGCAGGGGAGGATCTGTAGCGACCCGACCCGAATGGATCAAGTCTCTGTGCTCAGGTGTCATCCCTGGATCAGTAATGCTGACACCACACAAGATTTGAAGGATTTATAACAGAGTAGCAATCACACACTTATTACATCGTTGCCCAAAATAGGACTTACTACAATAAATATGGCTTAAGGCCATCTAATAACGATAACAGCGGAAGACTTGGAAGATAAGTGAGTCCATCAACTCCAGCGGCATCACTGAGTATAGAACCACGACCTAAAGCACCTTACTGTCGTTCGAAAAGTCTCGCAACATGAAAGTTGCAGCCAAAACAGGTCAGCACATGGAATATGCTGGCAATGTAACACATAGAGAATAACGAATGATAAGCCTGTACTACATGCATATGTGGCTGGTGGAAAAGCTCTACGGTTACAACTTTGCATAAAGCCAGTTTTTCCCTACTGCAAAGGAATAAATTTGTTTAACTATCATGGTGGTTGTTAAACATTGATAATGGTTAACAGCATCCTCAATCCCAATTAAAAGTACTCATTAAAAACCCAACAATATTAATTAGAGTAACATGTTGAGATTCACATGATATTCAAGTACTAGATACTCAAGGTGTCCATAACCGGGGACACGGCTAATCATGATTAGTTTATACACTCTGCAGAGGTTTGCGCACTTTTCCCCACAAGAATCGATCGCCTCCGTTTGGTTTCTCGCACTACATGGTGTTTGAGAGACGGATGACCGAGACATAGTCTTTCAGAAGCGCTAGCACCTTACTTGTGGGTAGACCGTACCAACCTACAACCCCTACATCTGCTAGTCTACCCGTAAGAGTTCGCACAACTTAATCAACTATGTCAGAGCCCATAATAGCTTGTGGCTGCACACGGAAGTTACTAGCATGAATGATCTTATGATCCCTTTGAGCCTGGGTGGCGGTCCGAAGAAGAAAAAAAACAGGCAAGTCCTGATAGAAACCAGGTGCCTCAATCCACCCAGATGTGTGTTTAAGTTGCCACCTTAAATAAACCATTAATTTAACAATCTCACATCTGTCATGGATACACTCACCCAATCCACGTCTACTAGCATAGCATGGCAATTAAGCAAACGTAGAGGTAACTCCCAAGGTTTCATAAGTAAAATAGGTAATAGGTACTACCTCAACTACTTCCCATCCCACAATTTAATTAGATCCTAATCATGCAAGTGTTCGAGGATTGATCTAATGCATAAAACTGGGTATGAGAAAGTATGATCAAAGTGTTACTTGCCTTGCTGATGATCCGCGAAACCTAGAGATTCGAAGTAACAAGCGGCGCACTCCGGGTGATCTATCGCAGACAAACAACAAACATACAATAAGTACTCATCTAATGCACGGGTAAATCTCGAATAAAAGATCTGACCAGAAATTTCAACTTAAGAACCCTGGTTGCAAAAGAAAACGAATCAAACAAAACAACGGAAAACATCCGACGGAAGAAAACAGCTCGATTCTAGCAAGTTGAAACTAGGTCAAATTTTACAGTAGCAAAACTTTGTTTAATTTGATTAGTCGGAACGGCGGTTTCGAAACGAAACTCCAGGCGCTTGAATCACCTGATTCCGATAAAAGAGCGAGAAGATAAACTAGAACGAAGATCGGATCTGAAATCGTGATCGGAAAATAGCGGAATAAATCCGTTAAAGAAAATGACGAACGGTCAAACGAACGGACGTTCGTTAACCGGGAATAACCGGTGATCACGTTCGTTAAGACGAACGGTCCGGCGAACGCTCGCTAAACAACAAAACCGGAAGAATAAAACCGATCTAGGGTTTCGAGAAAAAAAATGAACAACGGAAAAGAAAACCGGAACGGTTTTTATAAAAAAACCGAATCGAGGGGAGGGTGGCGCAGCGCGGCTACCTCGACGAGGTGGGGCTCAATGGGCGGCGGCTAGGCGGGCGGGCGGCGGCGGAAGTGGCGGCTGCGGCGGCGGCACAAGTGGCGGCGCTGCTGCTGGGTTGGGGCGGCGGCGCAAGTTGGGGAGGAGAGGGGGTGAGGGGTATTTAAAGGGGGGTAGCTTGGGGAGGGGGCAAGCAAGGGGAGGAGGAGTCCTCCTCGACTCGGCGGGGGCGGCGGCTGCAGCAGTTGTGTGTGGCCTTGAGGAGGGGTTGGGGCAGGCCGGGCCCTTGGCCCAAAGTGGGCGCCATGCAATTTTTTTAAATAAAATCACGTGCGGAAAAACGAATAAAATAAAATCTAAACGAACTCCAAAATTTACAAAGTAAATTTTTCCCGACTCCTAAAATGAGTCGAACAAAATGAACGTTTACACGGGGCCTAAAATGCAATTTTTGAAAACACGCATTTTTCCCTAAGGCAAATAAAAGTGAAAAACTTAGAAATAAAAATCTTATTTGATTTTTTTATTAAATCTTCATTATTTCTTTATTTTGGGAAAGTCATTTTATTCCCTCTCTCATATTTTGATAGTAGAAATAATTTGAAGATAAAATAAATAAAAATCAAATGATCCTATTTTCAAAATTTGAGAAAACTCAAATATGAAAATAACGAAATCTCCAACTCTCTCCGAGGGTCCTTGAGTTGTGTGAAATTTCTAGGATCGGCAAAATGCAAGAAAATATGTAATGCATGATGACTTAATGTATAACATTCCAAATTGAAAATTTGGGATGTTACAAACCTACCCCCCTTAAGATGAATCTCGCCCTCGAGATTCGGGTTGGCTAGAAAATAGTTGAGGGTGGTCCTTGAGCAAATCTTCTTCTCTTTCCCAGGTGGCTTCATCCTCAGTGTGGTGGCTCCACTGAACCTTGCAAAACTTGATAACCTTGCTGCGAGTAACTCTGCTGGCACAATCGAGAATCTTGACTGGTTTCTCCTCATATGTCAAATCATCCTTCAACTGAATTGCTTCAAGTGGTATTGTATCTCTTAACGGTATCTCTGCTATCTCGGAGTGACATTTCTTCAGCTGAGAAACATGGAATACATCATGAACTCCTGACAGTCCCTCTTGCAATTCCAGCTTATAAGCAACTTCTCCCATGCGTTGCAAGATCCTATACGGTCCAACGAAACGTGGTGCTAATTTTCCTTTAACTCCAAAACGCTTAACTCCTCGAGTGGGGATACTCTAAGATAAACTCGCTCCAACTTCATATTCCATCGCCTTGCATTTTGAATCTGCATAGCTTTTCATGCGGGATGGGCTACTTTGAGCCTATCGCGAATCAACTTAACCTTCTGCTCGGACTCCTTGATCAAATCTGGTCCAAACAATCGATGGTCTCCACTTAGTCCCATGATAACGGTGTCCTGCACCTCCTTCCGCATAAAGCCTCGAAGGTGCCATCTTCAAGCTGGTTTGGTAACTGTTGTTATAAGAAAACTCTGCATACGGCAAGTTATCATCCCAACTAGATCCATAATCTAGTGCACAAGCTCTCAAAGATATCCTCCAAAATCTGATTGACTCTCTCGATCATCCATCGGTTTGTGGGTGGAAAGCTGTACTGAATTCCAGCCTGGTTCCCAATGTTTCGTGCAACTGATTTCAAAACTTTGAGGTAAATTGGGTTCCTCTATCTGATATGATACTCCTCAGAACTCCGTGTAAACACACAATTCTGGTCATGTATATCTTTGCCAACTTAGCACTGCTATAGGTAGTCTTGACTGGAATGAAATGAGCTACCTTCGTCAAGCGGTCGACTATAACCCAAATCGAGTCATAGCCTGAACGAGTCTTTGGCAAACCTGTGATGAAATCCATGCCTAGTTTATCCCACTTCCACTCGGGTATCGGCAATGGTTGCAACAATCCTGCTGGCTTCTGATGTTCTGCCTTCACCCTTTGACATACATCACAAACTGCTACATACTCGCAATATCCTTCTTCATTCCGGTCCACCGTAACGTTTCCTTCAAATCTAAATACATCTTGGTATTTCCTGGGTGAATCGAGTAGGGTGAATCATGTGCTTCTTGCAAAATCAACTTTCTGATCTCCGAGTCATTTGGCACATAAACACGGTCCTCAAACCATAGGGTATCGTGCTCATCCTCACGAAATCCCTTAGCTTTTCCTTCGCTCATTTTCTCCTTTATAGAGGCAACTTCCTTATCCGCCTTTTGAGCTTCTCGATTTTGTCCATCAACGAGACTGGATCTCCAATGCTGCTACATAGCCTCTGGAACTATTTCCAAACATAGCTCTCGAAGGTCTTCGGCTAACTCCTTGGGTATTCCTCCCACCATTAGTGTATTGATGTGGCTCTTACGGCTCAATGCGTCTGCTACAACGTTAGCCTTCCCGGGGTGATAATGCAATCTCATATCATAATCCTTAATAAGCTCCAACCATCTCCTTTGTCTGAGATTTAATTCCTTCTGCGTGAAGATGTACTTCAAATTCTTGTGATCCGTGTACACCTCACAATGATTTCCAATGAGAAAATGTCTCCATGTCTTCAATGCATGCACAACGGCTGCTAACTCCAAAGCATGTGTGGCATAATTCAACTCATGAGGCTTAAGCTGTCGTGAAGCATACGAAACAACTCTTCCTTCCTACATAAGCACTGCTCCAAGTCCTCGACGTGAAGCGTCGCAATACACCTCATAATCCTTGGTCTGATCTGGCAAAATTAACACTGGTGAGGTAACCAATATTTTCTTCAACTCCTGAAAACTTGCCTCACAATCCTCAGTCCATATGAACTTGGTATCCTTTTTCAGCAATTCCGTCATAGGCTTTGCTATCCTTGAGAAATTCTCAATGAATCTTCGGTAGTATCCTGCGAGTCCAAGGAAACTCCGGATCTCTCCAACTGTCGTTGGTGCTTCCCATTTGGTTACGGTCTCAACCTTTGTGGGGTCAACTGCTATCCCTTCTCCGGATATAACATGTCCAAGAAATCCAACTTCCTTTAGCCAAAACTCACATTTGCTGAACTTGGCATATAACTAATGTTCCCTAAGTTTCTCCAAAACCAATCGCAAATGTTCCTTATGTTCTTCTTCATTCTTCGAGAAAACCAAAATATCATCTATGAACACCACGACGAACTTATCCAAAAACTCCATAAACACTTTGTTCATCAGGTTCATGAAATAGGCTGGCGCGTTAGTCAGTCCAATTGACATAACGGTATATTCATACAGTCCATATCTCGTGGTAAATGCTGTCTTAGGTATGTCCTGCTCCCGAATCTTCAACTGATGGTACCCTGATCGCAAATCGATCTTGGAAAACACTTTAGCTCCTTGCAAACGATCAAACAGATCATTTATCATAGGTAGTGGGTACTTGTTCTTGATCGTTACTTCATTTAAACCACGATAGTCTACAACCATCTCTAATGATCCGTCCTTCTTCTCTACTAAAAGTACGGGTGATCCCCAAGGCGAAGAACTTGGGCGTATATAACCTTTATCCAATAGCTCCTTAATCTGCTTCTTGATTTCCGCCAAATCCTGTGCGGGCATCTTGTATGGTCGCTTCGATATTGGGCCTCTACCGCAAAAGCTCAATCAAAACTCAATGTCTCTATCCGGTGGCATTCACCGCAACTCTTCCGAAATACATCGGAAATCCTTACCACCGGGTACTTCTTCCCGCACAACTCGATAAGGAATTTACTTATGCTCTCCTCGGCTCATGCCGTGATACATACTTGATTCTCCTCCCTTCTGGGGTGGTAAGCAAAATTGACTTAGTGGCGCAATCTATGTTCCCTCCATACTTCGATAACCAATCCATGCCTAATATCACATCCAATCCTTGGGATTCTAGAACTATTAGGTCCGAGGGAAAAACATAGTGTCCAATCCTTAATGGCAGTCGATCACACCATATACTAGCCATGTATTCTGCTCCGGGTGAGGTTACTAGCGTGGGTGACCTAAGGGCTTGGGTTGGTAATTTGTACTTATCCACAAATCCCCTTGATATGTATGAATGCGATGCACCAGTATCGAAAAGAACAATTGCAGTAAATGACTTAACCAGAAACTTACCTATTACTGCATCTGGCTGAGCTTCAACCTCCTCCACGGTAACGTGGTTCACTTGTCCTTTATTGAAAGGGTTTGGCTTCTTTCCTGAGCTTCCATTGCCATTTCCATTCTGGCCTTTTGGACATTCGTTTGCATAATGCCCAGTCTTGCGGCACTTAAAGCAAGTGATGTGGCTCAGGTCTACCTTGGATGGTGTCGACGGGTTGGTGCGGTTCTGTCCATTGCTTCCTCCATTCCCGTTCCCATTCTTGGTGCCATTATGGTTGTGCGAACTACCTCCTCCATGGGTATGCTGAAACTAAACTCCTGCTTAGGGGTATAACGGGCTTCATTGGCTCCAGAGTTATACTTCCCCGCCCATACTTCCTCTTGCGGTTCTCAATTTGTTGCTGCTTTCCTTCAATCATGAGGGCACGGTCTACCAACTCCGGTAGTTATTGAAACTTGCTACCATCAACTGCATGCTTAACTCATCATTCAGTCCTTCCGAAACTTCTCCCGCTTAGCTGCATCCGTAGTAACGTCATCTCGGGCATAACGTGCTAACTTACTAAAATCATCCACATCTTGCCAACAGTCCTTCCTCCTTGGCGTAAGTTGCGAAACTCACGCTTCTTCATGGCCATAGCTCCTCGCCGAGACATGGGCAATGTGGAAAGCTTGTCAAACTGATCCCATGTGACGGTGTCTCAGGTAAGTGGCTGTAAAATTCTCCCACCATCTGCTGCGGGTCCTTCAAGCTGGTGTGCAGCAAACTTCACCTTCTCTCCATCTGTACATCCTGCAGTGGTCAACTCCCTCCCTACCTTACGGAGCCAATCATCTGCTACTATCGGCTCGGTGCTACTAGAAAACACCGCCGGGTTCAGCCTTAAGAAACGTGTCAAGTGATCTGCAGGTGGTGGTGGCGGTGGGTTGTTGTTGTTGCCTTGGTTCTGTACCCATGTTTGGATCAAAGTGTTCTGCTGCTGAATCAACTGGGTGATCTCTGCGGAAAAACAAACCGAAATCGCGTCTCGGAGGCATCTGATGGGTTTAGAAAAGATGAGAAATTAAGAATAGAGTGAGGTCTAAGGAGAAACACTACCCAAATGTATATGAGCAAATGCACACAAAATCACTTCATTCAAATCAAACAAAGGGCTTACAACAATCTAACTATCGCAAAAGTGCGTGTACTATGATGTTACATGGAGGTAATACTACTAATATGTGGGGGTCATCTACTAATTTGAACCGGTGGAAGACTCCATGATGTCTGCTCCAGCTTCGTCTTCAAAGTCGGGTTCACTTGGATCCGAATCGGTGTCGTCGATGATGATGTAGTTGCTCGGACAGCCGACGTACTTGTCTTCATTCTTGAGCGCCAATTTCTTCTTGAGTTCTTCAATCTCATACTTAAGATCGTTATTGTGTCTTGCTACAGCTACGATCTCGTCCATGTAGTCCTTACGTGTAGACTTTAGTTCTTCTTCAAGTTCGATGATCCTTCCTTTGCATCCTTCAATTCGATCATATCATTGCACATCTGGTTCTCTGGCGTCCGAATGTGCTGGTTTAACTCTGGATGAAAGCTGCAATGGATCTATCCTTCTTGGTGCCGACTATCTCCCATTGTTCATCTCGGCGTCCGCAAATCTGATAGATGGTGTCCTTGAGGTCTTCTTGGTAAACTTCTCCAATCGTCCCATGGTGATATGAGCTGCCATGCTCTTTCCTGACTCCAGTTGGTGCAATCGAAAACACTATCTATAGGCTTGGTGATTGGGGCGAATGTCCTTCCGGAATGTGAGCTTGAATCTTCCAGTAGCTCTTCTTGAGCAGAGTGGTGTTGAAAGTCCCGGTGAAACTTGGTAGTCCAATGTTCAGGTACTTGGTGATTTCCTTCAAGTGAAATCCAAAAGGTGTGCCTTCATCTGGTTGGGCGTACTTGATCTTCGCGTCCTTCATCCTAAAAGATTAGAAAAGATGAGGAGTTAGAAAATGGGAAGAGAGTAGTGATCTATGGCTTTAACTTCGTTGTCGTGTCCTACATCGGCGTGTGCTCGATACCATCTCTCAGAGCGACCGGCCCGAATGGATCAAGTCTCGTGCTCGGTGTCATCCTCGGATCAAGAATGCCGACACCACACAAGATTTGAAGGATTTATAACAGAGTAGCAATCACACACTTATTACATCATTGCCCAAAAGAGGACTTATTACAATAAATATGGCTTAAGGCCATCTAATAATGATAACAGCGGAAGACTTGGAAGATAAGTGAGTCCATCAACTCCAGTGCATCACCGAGTATAGAACCACGACCTAAAGCACCTTACTCATCGTTCGAAAAGTCTGCAACATGAAAGTTGCAGCCCGAAACGGTCAGACACATGGAATATGCTTTGCAATGTAACACATAGAGAATAATGAATGATAAGCCTGTACTACATGCATATGTGGCTGGTGGAAAAGCTCTACGATTACAGCTTTTGCATAAAGCCGTTTTCCCTACTGCAAAGGAATAAATTTGTTTAACTATCATGGTGGTTGTTAAACATTGAGAATGGTTGACAGCATCCTCAATCCCAATTAAAAGTACTCATTAAAAACTCAACAATATTAATTAGAGTAACATGTTGAGATTCACATGATATTCAAGTACTAGATACTCAAGGTGTCCATAACCGGGGACACGGCTAATCATGATTAGTTTATACACTCTGCAGAGGTTTGCGCACTTTTCCCCACAAGACTCGATCGCCTCCGTTTGGTTTCTCGCACTACATGGTGTTTGAGAGACGGATGACCGAGACATAGTCTTTCAGAAGCTCTAGCACCTTACTTGTGGGTAGACCGTACCAACCTACAACCCCTACATCTGCTAGTCTACCCGTAAGAGTTCGCACAACTTAATCAACTATGCGAGAGCCCATAATGGCTTGTGGCTGCACACGGAAGTTACTAGCATGAATGATCTTATGATCCCTTTGAGCCTGGGTGGCGGTCCGAAGAAAAAAAAACAGGCAAGTCCTGATGGAAACCAGGTGCCTCAATCCACCCAGATGTGTGTTTAAGTTGCCACCTTAAATAAACCATTAATTTAACAATCTCACATCTGTCATGGATACACTCACCCAATCCACGTCTACTAGCATAGCATGGCAATTAAGCAAACGTAGAGGTAACTCCCAAGGTTTCATAAGTAAAACAGGTAATAGGTACTACCTCAACTACTTCCCATCCCACAATTTAATTAGATCCTAATCATGCAAGTGTTCGAGGATTGATCTAATGCATAAAAACTGGGTATGAGAAAGTATGATCAAAGTGTTACTTGCCTTGCTGATGATCCGCGAAACCTAGAGATTCGAAGTAACAAACGGCGCACTCCGGGTGATCTATCGCAGACAAACAACAAGCATACAATAAGTACTCATCTAATGCACGGGTAAATCTCGAATAAAAGATCTGACCAGAAATTTCAACTTAAGAACCCTGGTTGCAAAAGAAAACGAATCAAACAAAACAACGGAAAACATCCGGCGGAAGAAAACAGCTCGGTTCTAGCAAGTTGAAACTAGGTCAAATTTTACAGTAGCAAAACTTTGTTTAAGTTGATTAGTCGGAACGGCGGTTTCGAAACGAAACTCCAGGCGCTTGAATCACCTGATTTCGATAAACGAGCGAGAAGATAAACTAGAACGAAGATCGGATCTGAAATCGCGATCGGAAAATAGCGGAATAAATCCGTTAAAGAAAATGATGAACGGTCAAACGAACGGGCGTTCGTTAACCGGGAATAACCGGTGATCACGTTCGTTAAAACGAACGGTCCGTAACGCCGCTAAACAACAAAACCGGAAGAATAAAACCGATCTAGGGTTTGAAAAAAACCGAACAACGGAAAAGAAAAGCTGGAACGGTTTTATAAAAAACCGAACGAGGGAGGTGCGGCTGCTACCTCGACAGGTGGGGCTCAATGGGCGGCGGCTAGGCGGCGGGTGGCGGCGGCGGCGGCGGCACAAGTGGCGGCGGCGGCGGCGGCAAGGGCGCAAGTTGGGGGAGGAGAGGGGGGAGGGGGTATTTAAAGGGGGTAGCTTGGGGAGGGGCAAGCAAAGGGAGAAGGAGGAGTCCTCCTCGGACTCGGCCGGGCGGCGGCGGCTCTTGTGTGGGCCATGAGGAGGGGGGTGGGCAGTGGGCCCTTGGCCCAGTGGGCGCGCAATTTTTTTATAAATAAAATCACGCGCGGAAAAACGAATAAAATAAAATCTAAATGAACTCCAAAATTTACAAAGTAAATATTTCCCGACTCCTAAAAATGAGTCGAACAAAATGAACTTTTACACGGGGCCTAAAATGCAATTTTTGAAAACACGCATTTTTCCCTAAGGCAAATAAAAGTGAAAAACTTAGAAATAAAAATATTATTTGATTTCTTTATTAAATCTTCATTATTTCTTTATTTTGGGAAAGTCATTTTATTCCCTCTCTCATATTTTGATAGTAGAAATAATTTGAAGATAAAATAAATAAAAATCAAATGATCCTATTTTCAAAATTTGAGAAAACTCAAATATGAAAATAACGAAATCTCCAACTCTCTCCGAGGGTCCTTGAGTTGTGTGAAATTTCTAGGATCGGCAAAATGCAAGAAAATATGTAATGCATGATGACTTAATGTGTAACATTCCAAATTGAAAATTTGGGATGTTACAGGATCAGATGAACCAGCATTACCTGGATCACGTCAAAGAGCTTGATGTCTTTATCCACCATGCTCTTAATACACGTTTGCAGCGCTATCAGCTCGTCTGGCGAAGAACAGTTGGGGCCCTTCTCCATCCAGGAGGTGAGCCGCATTGGAGCTCCGGACTTGAATTCGGAGGCGGCGGCCCAAGTGGCGCCTCGTGGCTCTGTGATGTAAAACCACAGCTTCTGCCACTCCTTGAATGTCTACACGAACATGCCTTGGGGCCATGTGACGTTGGGCATCTTTCTCACCATGGCTCCCCTCCACTCCGCGTGTTGGCCATCCACCACCTTCGGCTTCACGTTGAAGATTTTGAGCCACAGTCCGAAGTGGGGCTGGATGCGGAGGAAAGCCTCGCACACGACAATGAATGCCGAGATGTTGAGGAAGGAGTTCGGGGCCAGATCATGGAAATCTAGCCCGTAATAGAGCATCAACCCGCGGACAAAAGGGTGGAGTGGAAACCCTAATCCGCGGACAAAATGAGGGAGGAACACCACTCTCTCGTTGGGTTTTGGTGTAGGGACGACTTGTCCCTTGGCTGGAAGCCGGTGGGCGATCTCCTTCGCCAGATACCCGGCCTCCCGAAGCGCGATGTCCTTCACCGTGACAGAAGAGGCCATCCACTTGCCTTGACCTCCGGATCTGGACATGGTTGAGAGCTTGTTCGGAGTGGAAAGGACGAGAACTTGGGCGCTGGAGCTCGAGAATGGAAGGGCAGAGGAAGAAGGCGTGGGTGAAGAAGGGGAATCCTTATCCCCTTATAAAAGCAGTGAATATCGAACGCCTCCCCACTCTCCTTAAAACTCGCCTATTCCCCAGGGGTTGTGTAAACGACACGGCTGGGTTACCCATGCCAGTATTGATGAGAATCACATAATAAGGGGACACGATCTCTGCATTGACAAGACGTGCCAATGGAAACTGCATCTCGAAACGCGGAACGATAGACGAAAACGGTTCGAAATAATGACCGGGCAGGTGTGATGTCATCTTGCGAAAAGTTGTCAGCGGATGGGACTCGAGAAATATTATACTCTCTACGGATGTGTGTGTGGTACTTGTGTTGTAGATCCGGACACGTTCGTTGCGTCCAAATACTATCTTGGAGTATTCGGAAAGGGGAACCCGCCTTGCAATGTCGAAGACAATCTGCGCGCCGGACACCTCGTCATTGAAGCCTGGTTCAGGGGATACTGAGGGAGTCCTAGACTAAGGGGTCCTCGGGAGTCTGGCCTGTTGGACATGGGCCACACTAATGGGCTGTGAAGATACAAGACCGAAGACATTCTCCCGTGTTCGGATAGGAATCTCCTTAGCGTGGAAGGCAAGCTTGGCGACCAAATATGAAGATTCCTTTCTCTGTAACCGACTCTGTACAACCCTAGTTCCCTCCGGTGTCTATATAAACCGAAGGGCTTAGTCCGGAAAGATATACAGTCATACAGGCTAGACTTCTAGGGTTTTAGCCATTACGATCTCGTGGTAGATCAACTCTTGTAATACTCATATTCATCAAGATCAATCAAGCGTGAAGTAGGGTATTACCTCCATAGAGAGGGCCCGAACACAGGTAAACATTGTGTCCCCCGTCTCCTGTTACCATCGACCTTAGACGCACAGTTCGGGACCCCCTACCCGAGATCCGTCGGTTTTGACACCGACAGCAACTACACGGACTGGGTCTGTAACTTGACGATTATCCTCATTGCTGCACAGAAGAATTACGTCCTGGAAGCACCGCTAGGTGCCAGGCCTGCTGCAGATGCTGCTGATGACGTTGAGAACGTCTGGCAAAGCAAAGCTGTTGACTACTCGATAGTTCAGTGTGCCATGCTTTACGGCTTAGAACCGGGACTTCAACGTCGTTTTGAACGTCATGGAGCATATGAGATGTTCTAGGAGTTGAAGTTAATATTTCAAGAAAATGCCCGGATTGAGAGATATGAAGTCTCTAATAAGTTCTACAGCTGTAAAATGGAGGAGAATAGTTCTGTCAGTGAACATATACTTAGAATGTCTGGGTACCACAACCACTTGACTCAGCTAGGAGTTAATCTTCCTGATGATAGTGTCATTGACAGAGTTCTTCAATCACTGCCACCAAGCTACAAGAGCTTCATGATGAACTATAATATGCAAGGGATGGATAAGACAATTTCCGAGCTCTTCGCAATGCTAAAGGCTGCGGAGGTAGAAATCAAGAAAGAGCATCAAGTGTTGATGGTTAACAAGACCACCAGTTTCAAGAAAAAGGGTAAAGGGAAGAAGGGGAACTTCAATAAGAACGGCAAGCAAGTTGCTGCTCAAGTGAAGAAGCTCAAGTCTGGACCTAAGCCTGAGACTGAGTGCTTCTACTGCAAAGGGACTGGTCACGGGAAATGGAACTGCCCCAAGTATTTGGCGGATAAGAAGGATCGCAAGGTGAACAAAGGTATATGTGATATACATGTTATTGATGTGTACCTTACTGATGCTCGCAGTAGTGCCTGGGTATTTGATACTGGTTCTGTTGCTAATATTTGCAACTCGAAACAGGGACTACAGATTAAGCGAAGATTGGCTAAGGACGAGGTGACGATGCGCGTGGGAAATGGTTCCAAATTCGATGTGATCGCCATCGGCACGCTGCCTCTACATCTACCTTCAGGATTAGTTTTAGACCTAAATAATTGTTATTTGGTGCCAGCGTTAAGCTTGAACATTATATCTGGATATTGTTTGATGCGAGACGGTTATTCATTTAAATCCGAGAATAATGGTTGTTCTATTTGTATGAGTAATATATTTTATGGTCATGCACCCTAGAAAAGTGGTCTATTTTTGTTAAATCTCGATAGTAGTGAGACACATATTCATAATATTGAGGCCAAAAGATGCAGAGTTGATAATGATAGTGCAACTTATTTGTGGCACTGCCGTTTGGGTCATATTGATGTAAAGCGCATGAAGAAACTCCATTCTGATGGACTTTTGGAATCACTTGATTATGAATCACTTAGTACTTGCGAACCATGCCTCATGGGCAAGATGACTAAAACTCCGTTCTCCGGAACAATGGAGCGAGCAAGAGATTTATTGGAAATCATACATACCGATGTATGTGGTCCAATGAACATTGAGGCTCGCGGCGGGTATCGTTATTTTCTGACCTTCACAGATGATTTGAGCAGATATGAGTATATCTACTTAATGAAACATAAGTCTGAAACATTTGAAAAGTTCAACGAATTTTAGAGTGAAGTGGAAAATCATCGTAACAAGAAAATAAAGTTTTTGTGTTCTGATTGTGGAGGAGAATATTTGAGTTATGAGTTTGGTGTTTATTTGAAACAATGCAGAATAGTTTCGCAACTCACGCCACCCAGAACACCACAGTGTAATGGTGTGTCCGAACATCATAATCGTACTTTCCTAGATATGGTGCGATCTATAATGTCTCTTACTGATTTATCGCTATCGTTTTGGGGTTATGCTTTAGAGATAGCTGCATTCACGTTAAATAGGGCACCATCTAAATCCATTGAGATGACACCTTATGAACTGTGGTTTGGCAAGAAACCCAAGTTGTCGTTTCTTAAAGTTTGGAGCTGCGATGCTTATGTGAAAAAGCTTCAACCTGATAAGCTCGGACCTAAATCGGAGATATGTGTCTTCATAGGATACCCAAAGGAGACTATTGGGTACTCCTTCTATCACAGATCCGAAGGCAAGACATTTGTTGCTAATAATGGATCCTTCCTAGAGAATGAGTTTCTCTCGAAAGACGTGAGTGGGAGGAAAGTAGAACTTGATGAGGTAACTGTACCTGCTCCCTTATTGGAAAGTAGTTCATCAAAGAAATCAGTTCCTGTGACTACTACACCAATCAGTGAGGAAGCTAATGATGATGATCATATAACTTCAGATCAAGTTACTATTGAACCTCGTAGGTCAACCAAAGTAAGATCCGCACCAGAGTGGTACAGTAATCTAGTTCTGGAGGTCATGCTACTTGACCATGACGAGCCTACGAACTATGAGGAAGCGATGATGAGCCCAGGTTCTGCGAAATGGCTTGAGGCCATGAAATCTGAGATGGGATCCATGTATGAGAACAAACTGTGGACTTTGGTTGACTTGCCCGATGATCGGCAAGCCATCGAGAATAAATGGATCTTCAAGAACAAGACTGACGCTAACGGTAATGTTACTGTCTACAAATCTCGACTTGTTGTGAAAGGTTTCCGACAAGTTCAAGGAGTTGACTATGATGAGACATTCTCTCCCGTAGCGATGCTTAAGTCTGTCCGAATCATGTTAGCAATTGCCGCATTTTATGATTATGAAATTTGGCAAATGGATGTCAAAACTGCATTCCTGAATGGATTTCTAGAAGAAGAGTTGTATATGATGCAACCAGAAGGTTTTGTCGATCCAAAGGATGCTAACAAAGTGTGCAAGCTCCAGCTATCCATTTATGGACTGGTGCAAGCCTCTCGGAGTTGGAATAAACGTTTTGATAGTGTGATCAAAGCCTCTCGGAGTTGGAATAAACGTTTCTAATATTATATGTGGATGACATATTGCTGATTGGAAATGATACAGTATTTCTGGATAGCATAAAAGGATACTTGAATAAGAATTTTTCAATGAAAGACCTCGGTGAAGCTGCTTATATATTGGGCATCAAGATCTATAGAGATAGATCAAAACGCTTAATTGGACTTTCACAAAGCACATACCTTGATAAAGTTTTGAAGAAGTTCAAAATGGATCAGTCAAAGAAAGGGTTCTTGCCTGTGTTACAAGGCGTGAAGTTGAGTCAGACTCAATGCCCGACCACTGCAAAAGATAAGAGAAAATGAAAGTCATTCCCTATGCTTCAGCCATAGGTTCTATCATGTATGCAATGATGTGTACCAGACCTGATGTGTGCCTTGCTATAAGTATAGTAGGGAGGTACCAAAGTAATCAGGAGTGGATCACTTGACAGCGGTCAAGAACATCCTGAAATACCTGAAAAGGACAAAGGATATGTTTCTCGTTTATGGAGGTGATAAACAGCTCGTCGTAAAAGGTTACGTCGATGGAAGCTTTGACACTGATCCAGATGACCCTAAGTTGCAAACCGGATACGTGTTTATATTGAATGGTGGAGCTGTCAGCTGGTGCAGTTCTAAGCAGAGCGTCGTGGCGGGATCTACGTATGAAGCGGAATACATAGCTGCTTCGGAAGCAGCAAATGAAGGAGTCTGGATGAAGGAGTTCATATCCGATCTAGGTGTCATACCTAGTGCATCGGGTCCAATGAAAATCTTTTGTGACAATACTGGAGCAATTGCCTTGGCGAAGGAATCCATATTTCACAAGAGAATCAAGCACATTAAGATACGCTTCAATTCCATCCGTCATCAAGGGTCGGAAGGGGACATAGAGATTTTCAAGATACATACGGATCTGAATGTTGCAGACCCGTTGACTAAGCCTCTCTCACGAGCAAAACATGATCAGCACCAAGACTCCATGGGTGTTAGAATCATTACTGTGTAATCTAGATTATTGACTCTAGTGCAAGTGGGAGAGTAAAGGAAATTTGCCCTAAAGGCAATAATAAAGTTGTTATTTATATTTCCTTATATCATGATAAATGTTTATTATTCATGCTAGAATTGTATTAACCGGAAACTTAGTACATGTGTGAATACATAGACAAACGGAATGTCACTAGTATGCCTCAATTTGACTAGCTCGTTGATCAAAGATGGTTAAGTTTCCTAGCCATTGACATGAGTTGTCATTTGATTAACGGGATCACATCATTAGAGAATGATGTGATTGACTTGACCCATCCGTTAGCTTAGCACGATGATCGTTTAGTTTTGTTGCTATTGCTTTCTTCATGACTTAAACATGTTCCTATGACTATGAGATTATGCAACTCCCGAATACCAGAGGAACACTTAGTGTGCTATCAAACGTCACTACGTAACTAGGTGATTATAAAGATGCTCTACAGGTGTCTCCGATGGTGTTTGTTGAGTTGGCATAGATCGAGATTAGGATTTGTCACTCCGATTGTCGGAGAGGTATCTCTGGGCCCTCTCGGTAATGCACATCACTATAAGACTTGCAAGCAATGTGACTAATGAGTTAGTTGCGGATGATGCATTGCGGAACAAGTAAGAGACTTGCCGGTAACGAGATTGAACTAGGTATTGAGATACCGACGATCGAATCTTGGGAAAGTAACATACCGATGACAAAGGGAACAACGTGTGTTGTTATGCGGTTTGACCGATAAAGAACTTTGTAGAATATGTGGGAGCCAATATGAGCATCCAGGTTCCGCTATTGGTTATTGACCGGAGATGAGTCTCGGTCATGTCTACATAGTTCTCAAACCCGTAGGGTCCGCACGCTTAACGTTCGGTGAGATTGGTATTACGAGTTTATGTGTTTCGATGTATCGAAGGTTGTTTGGAGTCCCTGATGTGATCACGGACATGACGAGGAGTCTCGAAATGGTAGAGACATAAAGATTGATATATTGGACGACTATATTCGGACACTGGAAATGTTCCGGAGAAGTTCCGAATAAATATCAGAGTGCCGGGGGTTATCGGAACCCCCGGGGGAACTAATGGGCCTCTATGGGCCTTAGTGGGAAGAGAGGAAGGGCCAGGAGGGGCTGCCCCCCTTGGGTCCGAATTGGACTTGGGGAAGGGGGCGGCGCCCCCCTTTCCTTCCTTTCACCCTCTTCGTTCCTTCCCCCTCTCTCCCTCTTGGTGGATTCCTACTAGGACTTGGAGTCCTAGTAGGATTCCCCTCTTGGGGGCGCGCCCTAGGGCCGGCCGGCCTCCCCCTTGCTCCTTTATATACGGGGGCAGGGGGGCACCCTAGGACACACAAGTAGACAGTTGTCTTAGCCGTGTGCGGTGCCCCCCTTCACAGATTTTCACCTCGGTCATATCGTTGTAGTGCTTAGGCGAAGCCCTGCGACGGTAACTTCATCAACACTGTCATCACACCGTCAGGTCGACGAAACTCTCTCGACCTCACCGGATCTAGAGTTCGTGGGGCGCCACCGAGCTGAACGTGTGCAGATCGCGGAGGTGTCGTACCTTCGGTGCTAGGATCGGTCGGATCGTGAAGACGTACGACTACATCAACCGCGCTGTCATAACGCTTCCGCTTTCGGTCTACGAGGGTAAGTGGACACACTCTCCCGCTCGTTGCTATGCATCACCTAGATGGATCTTGCGTGTGCGTAGGAAATATTTTGAAATTACTGCATTCCCCAACATTTGGCATGGTAGATAATTTGGTGCGTGATGTCCGGTCCAAATTTCAAATCATTTGGACATCTGAGTAGCTCTTGGCAAAAAAGACAAATTTAGAGTCTGTTAAATAGTGTACTATTCGTATACTGTTCTGACTCAATTTGTCTTTTTTGCTGAAAGCTACTCAAATGTCCAAATGCTCTGAAATTAGGAGCGTACCTCACGCACCAAATTGTCTATCATGAACAAAAAAAATTAGATTTGTTTGAATTTTTTATGAATTCTTGACCTGGTGCATCTGAGCCCGGGCTTAGAATAGGATATATGCTTCTTCCTTCTTTTATGAATACACATGCATTCTTCTGCACGGTTCCAAAGAAAATGTGGTTATAATTGTTATGGAAAGCAAGGTTTAGAAACATGTCTCTTGTGGGAACAGCTCCTAAAATAACGCTTTATCAAACGTTAAATCAAGAGATCATACGATCGAGCGAGGGATTGCACCAGTGCCACACATGGTATATATCTATCTTGTACTGTATGCTTCAATTCCGGTATAGCTAGGTGTGTCAGACACCTCCGATAAACTAATCCTTCTTTATCTCTTGTCACTAGCATCATCACGAGCAATTGTTTCACAACTCCTCGTCAATTTCTTCGAAGAAATCTGGTCAAGCAGTAGGCGCACATGGCTTGTTGGCCCTAGAACTAGAAGCATGGCCAGGCTCTTGGCACCAATAATGAAGCTTGCCTTGCTCAAGTAGCTAGCTAACTCTTTTTCCAAGAGGTGAACTGTTAATTGATTGCATAGCTCGCTTGCACACATGTACCACTAGCACTTAACCAGCCGGGCCCTAGCCAAAAGATTCCTACCTGCGCTGCAGTAATGCCTCTTTGGTGCCGTTCACCTCAGCAAAACTGTACACGCCCTGTTCAACATATCAAATGCACAAAGCTAACTGGTTGGTAGTCCCATCAGCCTAACATTTAGACCTAACTTAGATATCATTCATGTTGATGGGATTAATAAATTAACAAGTCTTTTTGATGGCAACATGTATGATTGATTAAATTGTCTATATATACGTGCATACACTCATCCCTTTGAATATATACGCAAACCCTACCCTCATAAGCACCTTCGAGAGAGTGTATCATTTTTGATGAGTTGAAGATACCACTATCCTCCTAACCATCCAATCACAGATTGGTTCACGCTCACTATGCTCTTAACACTATTCTGGTGTATATACAGGAGTGTTTTCTTCCCTTGCAAGAACGAACATGTGAGAAATAATTTAGCCAATGCATGTTTGCATGAAATTTAAACCTAGCACCGATCACGCCACGTACAGTAGAGATGCACAGGCGTTCCGTACTAGTCACTAGCTAGGCCCCAACTTGATCATATATAGATAGTCCATCAGAGCACTGCGGAAGAATGTACGAGAGGAATTAATTCGTACATGATGGAGGCAAGTCCCAAGACGAGTGGACACATCAGTCCTGGCCCGATCGAATCATGTAAGAATAAATTCGAGCTATTTTCGCTTTGGTTAGACAGTCTCGTGTCGTCGTGATATGCAGAGCTGCTAGCGCCTGCTTGTTTCTGTGGTGCACAGCTCAGCACAGCACCTGCTTATTTATCCGCGGTGCATCTTTTTGCATTTGAACCGTTTCACTAGTACTCCCTTCATAAAGAAATATGTAAGTGTTTTTTCATTTCTTTACAGAGGGAGTTTTTTATTTTTGAGAATCTAGTATTACTGTTTAAATGGATTACAACAACAGAAAAAGAAATGCATCAACGAAAATAGCATTCACGTGTCATTGGTATTTTTTTTCGAGCAACCGACAGAAGCACTGCTTATTCATATAGAAGGGAAGAGGTGAAAACCAATATGTAGGAAGGAGAGTACGTGTCATGGTATTGGGTGTGCAATCTCAAAGTTGCACTTGAAATCATATTGTCTTTTTTTACGAGGTATAAAAGGAGTTTATTCCATAGGATAAGGTTACAATCGAGAGGCACGAGGTCCTCGGTACATGGAGGTCCACAATGCAACCATACAGACGTACACGACCCAGTACGGCTATAAAAAGCCAACCGATCCGCTACCCTATTTTACGAATGACTAACCTTCTGGGAAACAAACTCATTGCCTACCGTGAGAGCCTTAATCTCAGCTGCCAATTGCCCATAGGCTGGACGTAACAGGTTGTAACTTGAAATCATAATTCAGTTGGAGGGCACGGACCTAGAGCGAAGATAATTTGGCTACACATATTCATCACTTAAATTCTAAGTGTCACAGACTATATGAAGCAGGAAATATAACAAACAAAACAATTTTGACCCAGTATACTGTGCCTCGGCGTGGTTACTTGAGCAAAAAGAAGGTTTGGAAATAAAGCAAAAGACAGCCGCCTGACAAATTTTAAAATTTCAAATAAAACCTTAAGGATCTGTATTCAGGGAGACATCTGTGAGAAATTCATTTTCTAGCAAGCATGGTGTAATTCAGTGTGCACATGAATGTATCTGCAAGTTGTACTCTGTGTTTCTCTCAAAGGTGAAAACGGTGAAATTATATATAAAATATCAAGTTACAATATTGAGAACTGAATAGCATGCCTCACAATCAACTAAATCACTGATTAACCAAGCCTAAGTTGTAGCTGCACTATTTGTGTGCTAGCTAACTTTAACAAAATGCGTCGCAAATAATCATTGCAGCAGAGAAAATTATCCGTGTACTCGAAGTGTACCCCTAGTTATGCATTCAATTATATGTAAGGCTTGACATTTAAGCCGCGCTCTCTTTCGAAAATGGAAAGTCCTGGGTAACCTTTTGGTGTAAAGTTTGAAAAGACTTCATCATCTAGTTAGTCAGCTCGATAAGATAGAAATGACAATAATGAAAGTAGTAACCCCTTTGCAGCGACAAATTAAAATATACATTAAAGTCTAAAATTGACTAGTATTCGATTTCATCGGTCACCATCAAGATGAGCACAAATATTCTTGTAGTTATATAGTATATAAAGAAATGTTAAACCAAAGCAAAGTAAATAAATGTTAAAACATTTATTACATAAAATATAACCATGTGGGGCTTACGCAAAAAACAACAAGAACCACCACCTTATAACCAGCAAATGATCCATCTTCAAAAGATATTGTCATGCATATGAGCACCATAGAAAATGTATTAAAATACAATGTATACCCTATGGGACAATTTACCAAGCAAATAAATAAGAAGTAAATATGTCTTTGCACACAATTTGTCTCCCATTTCTAGGAGTCTACGAGTCCTGTTGTACTACATGTCAGCTAACATTTTCGGGGCTATGATCTTTCTTGATGAACTAATTAATTGACTACATATGATTGTGCATAGATGCATACATGAACCTAAGAATGCCCGCAGAAAAATGGATCTTGGATTATGTGATTTGTCACTATAGCATGCATGGCTAGCTTGAAAATATAAGAGAAACCGTATATGCCACTGCTGTCTATATTCCTTGTTACGGTCTCTTTGATTAAAGTTTTCTCGTATACGAATTTCAAAATTTGGAATCCTTGAAAAAACTATTAGAAATTTTGTAATGAACAGATTCCTTTTTTTAGGGGAAGAAAAGATTCCGTAGCACTATGTTTCAGAAGATAAATTTTATAGACAACGCATTTGAAAGAATTCTTTGTTTTTTCTATTGTGCAACCAAAAAAACAGTGTTACATACTCCTATTCAATAATTGAAGTGGGCATGATATTACATTCTATGTTTTTTCTTCATATTTTTACATTTTAGAAATCATGTATATCAAAGAAGCCCTTAATGTTTTAGTCTGATACAAATTACATCTCGATAAAACATTAGCAAAATTGACTGAAAGTTAAGATAATCTGAAAAATAGAAAGAAAACCATGAAAATTTAAAGGTATCATCCAATGTCGAATTGCGCGTGGAACATGTGATCGATATCTTTTTCGCATGTGACTCCATGTCCTAGTCACCTGTTGCATAGTCTCCATTTTCCATGTAGTTCATGAAGAATATTTTTTTTCACGGTATGACAGAATGTCACTCAAATATGAGTATGCAATACATCAAGGCTAAATTATACCAAGGCGTATATATATGTCCTGCATATTGTTTTCACAAGGCGAAAGTCCTGCCATATTGCACACTTGCAATTGGAAACTGTCCATCCTAGTCCATCCTACTCCTTCAAACTACCAAAATCAGGTCAAATAAACCCTGATTCTAGTGGACCATGGCGCATGGAATTACATGCCTAGATTATTTATATTGGAGAGTGCAACAAGGGAATGATAAATCTGTGATTTAGTGGCCATGTTATGGTATTCCAGAAACACCACTTAGTTTTTATTAGCCCGTTTCTATGGATATCAACACTTATCAGAACAATATCGAATAATTTATTTGCTTTGTCAGAATACATACTTCATAGTAATGTAAAGTATTTGATCTCGTAAACATATACTCCCTCTGTGTTCACAAATGTTAGACGTTTTGGCAATAAACTGCCTAAACGTCTTACTTTGTTACAATACATACTTCGTAGTAATGTGAAGTATTTGGTCTCGTAAACATGTACTCCCTCTGTTCAAACTGCTAAAATGTCTTACATTTGTGAAACAGAAGGAGTACTATATTAATTAGTACGTACAATATAATGGTGAAAGTAATGGGTTTAGACTGTTTGAACGTACAATAAAGGAACCTAATTGCTTACTAGATATTTTGTTGCCAAGTTGGTATGATTGTGAAACTTTAGACCGGTGACATCAAATGACTACCAGTTAGAAACAGGTCGACACCCCCATTAGGCCGTACACCGACCTTCAATTAAAAAAATATTTACTTTTGTCATGTCACCTTTCATCTCTCACTCGGTGTCCCTGCTCCACCCTTCAGCACCTAAAAGCCCTAGCAGTACTAGCAGTGCATCTCCTCCACTCTCTCACTGGTCACTACTGTGTACTCCATGTCTCAGTCATTTCACATCTCCCCTTTTTAGGCCAAACAATACATCCACCACCCCCGGCATCCCCCCCCTAAAAATAGAGGCAGCAGCATACAATTCCCCCACACCATCACAAACAGATGATGAAGCTGCTGCTCTCCCAGCATCTTCCCAATCACCAGATGGACCTATGAGAGCCAGCACAAGCAACTGTTGGCTGTTGCTGGCTACCACCACCACCGAGTAAGAAGCAACAGATATGAGCTTTTCCAGATCGCTCTCCCAAAATAACCTTTTTTCTTTCTTGTATGTGTCCTCTGATGTTTTCTATCTTTGTGCAGACTCTCAAGCCAACCTCCATCACCATTTGGCTTTGCCCTGTAATTCCGAGAGCGCCAAACCAAGATCTCAGCTGCCAACACCACCAAAGGTGATTCCAAAATTTTCCTTTCCTGAAAGATATCCAGGTTCTTGTTCGTCCTAAATATTTCTGCATCTACTGCTTATATAGAAAGTTAAAAGCATCAATTGCAGTGGCGAATGGTGAGAGAACCAGCTGCTCCCAAACAGATCGCTAGCTCAAGTTTATATATATGCACACATGTAATCATTGACCTCATCATGGTTCTGGAAATGTAGGAACAGTGCTACTTCTTTTCTAATAGCAAGTTGTAGTTTATTTCATTTGTTTAAGCAAAGAGAAGTGTAAGGGAAAGCCCTACAGAAGTTAATTTAATAGAAAATAGTTTCAGATCACAGTCACATTGCTTGAGTCTGCTTCTTTCCTTTTCCTGCTCAGCAGCTGATCCATGGACCTGTCGGCGAACCCGGACAGCCCTCTGTCTGGAGGGGGCAACGGTGGCGGCTCCTCGAGCAGCATCACCTCCTCGCTTTCCGTGGTCTCAGGGGGCACTCCGCAGTCGCCGAGCAGGTACGAGGCGCAGAAGCGGCGCGACTGGAACACGTTCGGGCAGTACCTGCGGAACCACCGGCCGCCGCTGAGCCTGGCTCAGTGCAGCGGGGCGCACGTCCTGGAGTTCCTGCGCTACCTTGACCAGTTCGGCAAGACCAAGGTGCACGCCTCGGCCTGCCCCTTCTTCGGCCACCCGAGCCCGCCGGCACCCTGCCCGTGCCCGCTCCGTCAGGCCTGGGGCAGCCTGGACGCCCTCGTCGGCCGCCTCCGCGCCGCCTACGAGGAGAACGGCGGCAGCCCCGAGTCCAACCCCTTCGCGGCGCGCGCCGTCCGCCTCTACCTTCGCGAGGTCCGCGAGCACCAGGCCCGCGCCCGCGGCGTCAGCTACGAGAAGAAGAAGCGCAAGAAGCCGCAGCAGCTGGCCGGCGACAGCAGCAGCGGCAGCTTCCACGGCAACCAGCACCAGCCCCCTCCCGGCCCGCCTCCCGCCGCCGGTTGCTGAGCTGATCGAGGCGACGACGACGACCCGCCCCCAGCCGGTGGTCGATCGATCGATCTCCTATTTGGCCGGTATGCCAGATATATTTTATGTGCGCTCGCGTATGCATGCATGCGCACGCATGGTTATGGCTTTGCACTTCTCATTTGTGCGTGTGTGTATCAGCTAGTACTGTCAGTTGTCGTCGTCGAACACTGCAGCATTGCTCGTGTTTCGACCTAGTTGGCTTTGATTAGCTTGGGTTAAGTTCTAGTCGAGTTTATCACTAGTTTAATTTCCTTCCATGTAGGATCGAGTCAAGTAAAATGATTTGCTGTAGTGTGAAGTGAAGTGAAGTGAGGGGGACATGCATGCAGGGAGAGAGAGAGATACATGTATGGAGATCTCTCTTGCTACAGCTTAGCTGCATGTGTGTGTGTGTGTGTGTGGTTCGTGCAAGATTGTAAGTCTGTAGTGCAGTGTCCGTTCTGCGGTCTGCGCATCATGTGTCAACTCGATCTAGCATCGCTTATTGTTTCTTGTTTTGCTTCCTATTCCGTTTCCTTTTTATGGTACCGAAAGGCAGTGATCGGGTACAACTACTGGTACTGGGTTTGATGTGAACGGTGCATGGCAAGTTGCATGCAACGATTGAGGGGATGGCACAGTGCCTTTGCCTCGCACCACATGAGGATCGCAAGCATATGCATGCATGTACGATGCAGCCAGTGTTTGATGCTGGATGCATGTGGCTTGTGGTGTTCTCATGGATTTCTGAGTACTTCTGTCCTGTCATGCACGAGGGGTAGCTGTTTATTTCCATGTGTTCTTCTGTATTCCTGGTACTTGAAGCATGCATGTGATAGGGGGTTGAATGGGTTGCATATGTTATTCTTGTTGGAGTTTTTATCTATGATCTGTGTGCTTGTGGTTTTTGTTGTTATTTAGTCTGACCTCTGAAATCAGTGTGCTACATATGCTTAACATTTCAGTCGATCTTTCTGATGGATTATTTATACGATTGTTAAAACATATATGCGACCTGCAGATTCAGTTATAGGCTGCAAGGGTTTCATAATTTGAAAATGGAACACATCAGCATCATTTTTTAAGGCACTTTTCTTTATATGGAATAAATGAACCAAAAATTACAAGGGGTTCAAATAGGTTAAGAGAACAACATACACTGACAAAGATAGTCATATATTGTCAAAGTTAGAGATTTAGAAATGATAATAATTAATTTTGGCATGTGTATGGTACTGCATTCAAATCGGCATAGGACTGTCTTTTCTGTTTTGCTGGAAAGTAATTAAGTAAGGAAAGACGATTTGACTTGGGCTCCATTTGGCATTGCCAAAAATTATGAATATCCCGTTTATCCAACCAGCTTAATATATCTACTTTACCATTTGTACAACATTTTTTACCTGAAAATTTTGGCTATTTTCAGCAGAAATTATAAATTTTGTTCAACACAACACAATTCAATAACCCCAAACTAAATTTCAAAATAGTATATATTCAAGCTTCTGTCAAAAAGAAAATTCATTGTACTAGAAAGAAATGGATTAGCATGACATTTGGTATGTAAACCTTCGTATTGGTCGAATCTTCACAAATTAGCTCAGCCATTAGGCATGACTAGCTAATAAATACCCATGTGTTGCAATGGGTGCATGTTTATTATAGTGGTTCAGCATAGGAAATTTTTGATTGGGTTGAGAATGAGATATGCTGCGGGGAGGAAATCCATATGCAAAGGTAGGAGATATCATGTGATTGAGATTTTGCACGTACAACTACCTTAGTTGATTTTGTTGTTTGGTTGCAAGGCATTTCTTGATACTGGTAATTCATTTGATTTCTGTTGTTTGCTTTGCGAAGGATTTCTTTCTCCAGAAATGATGAGGGGCGGGTTGATTTGAATTTTAAAAAAATAGGGGTTATCACGTGGTTTGAAAAAAAAATCAGTGAGACTGCATTAATAGTCTCTCTCTCTCTCTCTCTCTCTCTCTCTCTCTCTCTCTATATATATATATATATATATATATATATATATATAGACAAATGTTTCCTACAAGCAGTGGTAGTTACCACCACTTGCGTGCTTTTGTATGTTGTATGTAGTATCTATCAAACCGAGAGTATGTACGTGTAGTATGTAGTATATAACAATGATTAGGTAGTATATATACTAATTTTTAGGTAGTATGTATCATGTTTGAATATGCTCTTTTTACGCATAAATATGTACATATTTCATAAATATAATAAAAACCGTAGGCCAACTTGAAATTTTTTCATGCAACTCACTTTGGAGTATCTTATATATAGTATATGAACATACTTAAAATGATAAAGTAGGATATATACTACCATAAGATAGTATATGAGACATGTGGGGTAACTACCACGGGTGGTAGGATGGATTTTCCTATATATATATATATATATATATATATATATATATATATATATATATATATATATATATATATATATATATATATATATATATATATATAGTAACGCTAAACTAAGCTTGAGTGTAGAATAGCTTATTCTACACCCCTAGTAACGCTCTATACAAAATATAGTAACGTAACATGTAAAATATAGTAAACTTTTTGACCGATGCGAAATCAAAAACTTGGATAGTACAAAATATATCTCATAATTACTATATTTTACATAGCATTTTAGTAGATTTTGTACATATCGTTACTGGGGTGTAGAATAAGCTATTCTACACTCACGCTTAGAATAGCATTATATATATATATATACATATATATATATATATATATATATATATATATATATATATATATATATATATATATATATATATATATACATGCAGTTCAAACTAATCTCGTTCGACAGATCAATATCTGAACTAAGCATACATGCAGTTTGTTTCCAAATAGCCCATGCATGTTTACTAGTCAAATCAATATTGCTACCCTAATTAGGGGTGTGCACTCGTGTTGAGCTATATATTCATATAGGTTTTCTCACCGAGGTCCTGATAAGCACCAAATTGGTATACACAGCCGTGTCATCCCGCTACTAGGAATAGGGAAAGTGTTAACGCCATGTGACCTAATTCGCTACTCCCTCAGTTCACATATATAAGATGTTTTTTAATCTAATGTATATTAACGCATTTTAATGTGTTTGTTTACTTATTTTAGTCTGTATGTGGTTCATATTAAAATATTCAAAACATCTTATATTTATGAATGGTGGGAGTAAAACATAACTGGCCTGTGTAATACTTCTCTTGTTAAGGAGTATAAATGTTTTCAGATCCTGCGTGCGCCATTTTGGCCAAACATCTTGACCGGGTTTTTAATTGAGTAAGTTTAGCGGGGTCCAACTAGAGAGCCTCAAAACATTACTTTTAGGCCAAAATGACGCACCCAGGATGCGAAAACATTTATACTCCTTAACAAGAGAAGTTTCACGACAGGTAAGAATCAAGATAAAATGGCAAAGTACTAACAAGGGTTTAGACAGGACTTTGGAGTTGGTACCCACAAGTATTTGCTCAATAACTGAATTGTTGGTGAGGATTGTTGTGACCATATACATCTGAATGAATAGAGAGGAATGAAAAGCTTCGTAATGATCGCATCGCTCTGCTTAACTACTACTCCCTCCATTCAAGAATATAAGGTGCATAGTTTTCATGCAAGTCAAACGATTGTATGTTTGACCAAGATTATAGAAGAAAATGTCAACCTCCAATACCTAATAGATAAAATATGAAAACTTTCATGGTGGATCAAATGATACAAATTTGCTATTGTAGATACTGATATAATTTTCTAGAAACTTGGTCAAACATGCACATGTCTGACTTTATAGAAAGTAATACACCTTATATTTTGAACAGGGGGAGTAGTAAATATGTGCATGTGTTAATCTTCACTTGTCTTGTGTATCTCAAAGGTAGAATTCCACATACAGAATGGAGTGTCTACATATACAGAATAGAGTGCATATTCTTAAGTCAACAAGCTAAGTAATTGATTAATTGTCTAAGTAAGATTGAATAGTTACACCTTTTCAAATTATTGTACAAAGAGCACAATTATGAAGTAATGAAAAGGTGAGACGATTGGCTTGCCCCCCAAGTCGCCTCTCTCTCTCTCTCTCTCTCTCTCTCTCTCTCTCTCTCTCTGTGAAAGTGCAACTAATCCCTGGGTGGTTTGGTAATTCTTAACAACATATAGCTCATTGGACTAATATTCTTTCAAGATTATCATTTCAGAAAGTTCAACGATTGGCATGGCATGGACTAGAGATGTGGACCCCTCAAAATGCTAAGGACACATATTGGCAAAAGCTCAAGACTCTCCATTCTCATTTTAGTGATCCAAGATCACATTAAGTCCATAGGAAAACCCAATACTATTAAAAGGGGATGAGGTGTTGCTTAATGGCTTGCCTGCTCAAAATGCTTAGTGATATGCTCCAAAAGCCCTAAACCACTTTCTCAAATTCCACATATGTCCTAAACCAATAGTCAAACTCGGCCCCACCGATTTGATCTATCCGGCGCCATCGAGTTCATTTGACATAGCCACTGCCAGAAACCCTAATCAATTCGGTCTCACCGATAGGGATCTCGGTCTCACCGAGATGGGATTGCAAACTCTCTGTTTTCCTTCGTAACATTTCGGTCTAACCAAGATGAGCAATCGGACCCACCGAGTTCGCAATGCAAACTCTCTGTTTCATTTTCGTAACGTTTCGATCTCACCGAAATGAGCGATCGGTCCCATCGAGTTTGCCTGACCAACTCTTTGTTTGCCTATTACAGAAATCAGTCTCACTTACTTCATGTGATCGGTCTCACCGAGATTACGTTATGCCCTAACCCTAACACAAGCGGTCCCACCGAGTTCACATGTCGGTCCAACCGAAAAGCCTAACGTTCACATTTTGAACTAAATTGGTCCCACCGAGTTTGGTAAATTGTGTGCAACGGTTAGATTTTGTGTGGAGGCTATATATACCCCTCCACCCATCCTCCATTCGTGGGGGGAGCTATCAGAACATGCCTACACTTCCAGCATTCATTTTTCTGAGAGAGAACCACCTACTCATGTGTTGAGACCAAGACATTCCAATCCAACCACAAGAATCTTGATCTCTAGCCTTCGCCAAGTTGCTTTCCACTCAAATCATCTTTCCACCATATCCAAATCTGTGTGAGAGAGTTGAGTCTTGGGGAGACTATCATTTGAAGCACAAGAGCAAGGAGTTCATCATCAACACACCATCTATTACCTTTTGGAGAGTGGTGTCTCCTAGATTGGTTAGGTGTCACTTGGGAGCCTCCGTCAAGATTGTGGAGTTGAACCAAGGAGTTTGTACGGGCAAGGAGATCGCCTATTTCGTGAAGATCTACGCTAGTGAGGCAAGTCCTTCGTGGGCGATGGCCATGGTGGGATAGACAAGGTTGCTTCTTCGTGGACCCTTCATGGGTGGAGCGCTCCGTGGACTCGCGCAGCCATTACCCTTCGTGGGTTGAAGTCTCCATCAACGCGGATGTACGATAGCACCACCTATCGGAACCACGCCAGAAATATCCATGTCTACATTGTGTTTGCTCCCTCCAAACTCCTCCCCTTTACCTTCATATGCAATGATTTACATTCCGCTACTATACTCTTAGAATTTCATGTGTAAGTTGATTGCTTGACTTGTGATAAGTTGCTAAAATCTGGCAAGACCTTAAAATTGGGAAAATGCTAGATTTTTTTGAGTCAAGTAGTCTAATCACCCCCCTCTAGACATACTTTCGATCCTAAAGTGGTATCAGAGCTTTGGTCTCCATTTGCTTTGATTTCCATAGCTTTGGTGATCATAGCCTAGGTTTCACAACCTAGGAGAGTATGGCGTCTAGCGAGGAAAATTACCACCGTAGAGGTCCTTACTTTGATGGTACTAATTTTGCTAGTTGGAAGTATAAGATGAAAATGCATATTCTTGGACATAACCCCTCCGTTTGGGCTATTGTGTGTATTTGCTTGCAAGGTGAATTCTTCGATGGGAGAGAACCGAACCGTGAAGCTACCGCGGAAGAATTGAAGATGCTGCAATACAATGCTCAAGCTTGCGATATCCTCTGCAACGGATTGTGCCTCGAAGAATTCAACAAAATCAGCCGTCTTGAGAATGCAAACGAAATTTGGGATACTTTGATTGATATGCATGAAGGTACCGACTCCGTCAAGGAATCCAAATTGAATGTGCTTCAAAGTCAGCTTGACAAGTTCAAAATGAAGGATGGCGAAGGTGTCGCTGAAATGTACTCGAGGCTTGCTCTCATCACAAATGAGATTGCCGGCTTAGGAAGTGAAGATATGACCGACAAATTCATCATCAAGAAGATCCTAAGAGCCTTGGATGGAAAATATGACACTGTGTGCACTTTGATCCAAATGATGCCCAATTACAAAGATCTCAAGCCAACCGAAGTCATTGGAAGAATTGTTGTTCATGAGATGTCACTCAATGATAAAGAAGAGCTTCACAACAAAGCTTGTGGTGGTTACAAAGCCTCATGTGATGCTCCTACATCATCAAGTGAGAAACAAGACTTCAATGAAGAATTGAGCCTAATGGTGAAGAACTTCAACAAGTTCTACAAGAGTGGAAGCAACGAAAGAAGTTCCAAGTCAAGGTCCTACAATGACAAATGATCTTCTAGTCGTGAGCGTAATTGCTACAATTGTGGAAGACCCGGACACTACTCCAATGAGTGTACGGCTCCCTACAAAAGAAGAGAAGACTCACCTAAAAGGAGAAGCAAAAGAGAAGAATCACCTCCAAGAGAGAGAAGGAGTAGAGATGATTGTTATGAACAAAGAACCTCTCGCAGAAGCAAGGATTTGGAGAGGAAGGACAAGTCATCAAGGAGCTACACAAAATGAAAACATCAAGCTCACGTTGGTGAATGGGTTTTCGGCTCTGACTCCAACCATCACTCCTAGAGAAGTTATCACTCCAACTCAGAATATACTCAAGATGAAGGTGTTGCCGGTCTAGCACTTGTGTCAACCAACTCCTATGACATATTTGACTCACCAAATGAATGAATTGGTAGATGCTTCATGGCTAAAGGCCCAAAGGTATCACATCCCGAGTATGTTGATTTCAAAAGTGATGAAGATGACTTGCTAGGTGATAATGATTTACTTGTTGACAACTCTAGTGATGAAAACTATGATGAACTTGCTATTAATCATGCTAATCAAGATAAAATGAATGAATATTATAAGAAGGAGATTGAGTGTCTAACTAAAGAACTAAACACTCTTAAGTTAGCTCATAAAACTACCTTAGAAGATCATCGAGAACTTTTAAAGACTCATGAGAAGCTACGCTTTGAAAAGCTCAACCTAGAGCAAGAGCATGGGTTCTTAAAAGCAATCAATTATGATCTTCGTAAGAAAAGTTCTTCTTACATTGCCAAGCGTTTAATCTTGTCTACTTACATGCCACAAGTAAAATCTAGCAACAAGGGTAAGAAACATTTTTCCTCTAGTAGTAACAATAATCATGCTAAATCCAATATTTGTTGCTTCTAGTAGTTCTGTTGATTCCACTAACGATTCTCTTAGCCAAGTTACACTTGAGAAAGAAAATAGCTTATTGAAGGGAATTATAGAGAAAGGTGTTTACAAGAGCCTTGTCGGAAGCAAGCAATTTGAGGAAATTGTACGCAAGGAAGGAAGGCACCGAAAGAATCAAGGTGTTGGTTTTGAACGAAAGTTCAATGCCAATGGAGTAGAGTGGGAAGAAGATCAATACCCCAAGATGAAGTTTGTTCCTCAACAAGAGAAGTATGATCCTACTTCCTTCCAGGGGACACAAGCTCAAGATGATATTCCACCACAAGACCACAAGCAAAAAGGCAAGGACAAGCTTCAAGAGGAGATTGATGCATTTGAAGAAGCTCCTAAGGCCTTGGTCAAGTGGGTTCCCAAGACTACATCAATTTCAACTTCATCAAGTACTGCTACAACCCCAAGGATTCCCATCAAGATGATGTGGATCCCGAAGAAGAAGAACTAGAGAGTTCTTGAGGGTGACTCCGCCAACATACTTCACTCATATCATTTTGGCGAGAACAAGTGCAAACAACTTCCACATCTTGCACTAGTTCAAGGAGTCACAAACCCGCTTGTTAGTAAGACAAGGGACAAGGTAATCTAATGTTTTCATGGACATCATCTTATGTGTACTTCAATCTATGTCTATCGATATCCTTGTTTGTTCCTTGTGGGACTAACCCATGTAGGTATTGAAAGTGCAAATCACTCCAATGGATTGCTCCAAATGATCTACATCAACATTGAGCATCCACATCTTCAACATCTACATGAAGTCATCATCGACAAAACCCAAGGTTAGTTCATCCCTCTTAGGGGGGGATATCACATCTAGGGGGAGCTTTACTCTAAGAATTGAGCTAAAGCAACTCTAACGGTGTGAACACAACAATGCTTTATGTAAAAGTGGTAACCCCACTTGTGCTTAAATGATGAGTATGACCTACGATCAAATGTTCTCATTTGACTCCTCAGTCAATATACTCGTATATAGATGACATAGTCATCACCAATTGCTTGATAGATGCTAGAGTGATTGTGCATGCTTTGCCACATATTTCATTTGCCATCTTATTGAGTGAGTGATGTCGCTTGAAGCTATGTTGGTATTTCCCCAAAGAGGAAGGGATGATGTAGCACAACGGCGGTAGGTATTTCCCTCAGATATGAAACCAAGGTTATCGAATCAGTAGGAGAACCAAGCAACACAACGTAAACAACCCCTGCACACAAATAACAACACCTCGCAACCCAACGTGTTAAAGGGGTTGTCAATCTCTTTCGGGTAACGGCGAGCGGACGGGAGAAAGTTGTAATAGATTGAATAAATAGATCACAAATAAAATAAAGTGCAGCAAAGTATTTTTGTATTTTTGGTTTAATATATCTGAAATTAATTCAAGGAAAAAGTATATCGCAAAGGCAAATATAAGAAAGAAGACACGGGGCCGTAGATTTCACTAGTGGCTTCTCTCGAGAAAAATAGCAAACGGTGGGTAAACAAGTTACTGTTGGGCAATTGATAGAACTTCAAATAGTTATGATGATATATAGGCAATGATCATTATATAGGCATCACGTCCAAGATTAGTAGACCGACTCCTGCCTGCATCTACTACTATTACTCCACACATCGACCGCTATCCAGCATACATCTAGTGTATTAAGTTCATGGAGAAACAGAGTAATGCAATAAGAATGATGACATGATGTAGACAATATCTATCTATGTAGAGATAGACCCCATCATTTAATCCTTAGTAGCAACGATACATACGTGTCGGTTCCCTTTCTGTCACTCGGATCAAGCACCGTAAGATCGAACCCACTACAAAGCACCTCTTCACATTGCAAGATAAATAGATCAAGTTGGCCAAACAAAACCCAAATATCGGAGAAGAAATACGAGGCTATAAGTAATCATGCATATAAGAGATCAAAGAAACTCAAATAACTTTCATGGATATAAAATGATATAACTGATCATAAACTCGAAGTTCATCGGGTCCCAACAAACACACCGCAAAAGAGTTACATCATATCACTAGTAGAAAAAACCCCATTCGTCTCGGTTGGTTAGGGCCTTTTGTCCCAGTTCTTGAACCGGGACTAAAGGGTCGTTACTAATGCCCTAGACCTTTAGTCCCGGTTCTAACACAAACCGGGACAGATGGGCCTCCACATGGCCAGTGCGCCGAGCCCAGGCAGGAGGGCCTTTGGTCCCGGTTGGTGGCACCAACCGGGACCAAAAGGCATCCACGCGTCAGCATTTCAAGGGCTGGGGTTTTTTGTTTTTTTAAGGGAGGGGAGTTGGGGGTTTTGGGGGGTTAATTTAGGTGTTTCATATATTGTGTTAGCTAGCTAATTAATAGAGAGAAGTGTCCTCTCTTATGTCCGTGCTTGGTCGACGCTACATACTATACATAGAGAGGCCCTCGACACGCTAGCTAGTAAGAAAATGAAGGAAACCATTAAGTACAGAAGTTCGTCATGCATACCGAGAGAAGTGATCGATCGACCTCTCCTTCTCCGATAGATTGGTCGAACAACAAGTTTTCGTATTATCTATCCGACGCTACTGGCTACATACATATACAATATGTAAGATCTCTTACAATCCCCTAGCATTTGAAATAAACTTCCACATGGTATTCTCCGGCTTTATTGATGACGTGGTTAAGAAAGAATCCCGCCAATTCCTCTTGAATTGCTTTAATGCGATCTTGTGGTAGGAGTTCATTCTGCATCTGCCACGTCTAATTTGAAAAAGGGGGTTAATACATATATATGAATGAAACTCAACAGAAATGATGGTGTAATAAGATGAAATTGTGAATATTATTGGTTACGTACTTCATATTGTCTTTTAGAGTAGCCCCGCTTATTTTTCAAAGTCACGTTGTAGATGAACTCGCACACGTAGTATCCACAGTAATTATTCCCTTATTCCTGCCACAAGCACTTTACGAGAAATAGAGGTCAAGCAAACTGATAATAAAGCATTATAAATGGCATTGATGAAAGTATATATATATAATCAACGGGAGATGCGCGCAACTAGCTAGCTAGTAGTACTTACTTTCGGGTATGTATACCGCAGCTCCTTCGGCAGTCCCGGGGCTTCTGCGGTGAACTGTTTCCAAACCCTGCAAGACAAAGAAAATAATTATTATTACTTGAGATATCGGGAAATGAACAAAAAGTTGCCGATATGGTGCGATAATGATCGATTGAACTTACTTGTTGAGCATTTTAGTCATGTCCGCATACGTTTCGGGATCTTTTCGTCTCGAGTCTAAGACGGTTACTAGTCCCCAAGCTTAATCTCCAGAAGAACATAGTGGAAGTTGCGCACGCATGCATAACTCATCAATTACATTATTATAACCTTGCTCGAGTAATAAGGGAAACCGAATATGCACACGACAGTAACACTCACTCGAAGTTGTAAGGAAAGAGTATTAAATCTTTGTTTTGATTTTTGATCAATGATTGTAGCAAGTAGGCCTCGGCCTCTTCGGCGTCCTTTATAACCAGAAATTCATCTATGATATTTGTGTTAATGAACCCAATATCATACATTTCTTGTTTTCTGCACTCGACGATCTTCAATCTGCATAATATAGTGAGGATAATTAATTATAAATACATGCAATGAAAGAGCTGAGCTATATATAGAGACTTAATGACAGAAATAGTACTTACAGACAGTAGCAAAAGACCATTAATTTATCGAGAGCCTTTTGATTGAAGAACTCGAAGAACTCCTCAAATGGAACAGGCAACAGATCAGTTCCAACGAGGTCGTGCTCCTCTTTAATTCTCAAATACAAAGTATCCGTCCCCCCAGACTCTCGGCAGGTTTTCATGTACCAATTATGGAATCTTCGCATCATCGTTGTTAGAGATTTTTCATCTTTGACGAGAGGCTTCCCGTACTCGTATCTGTGTTCGACCACCTCCAAGAAATCAAAATTTACATCGTCAGGCAGGTAATCTCCAAGATTGCTATAACCGGGCACTATCCCCGGAGCATTTGCGACGATGTCGCTAGACACATTGAGCGGGGGGACACAATTGCTTTGCTTGTTCGCCGAGCTGGGCAATTGTTTTCCCAGCTGCTCGTTCTTTTAACCTTTGATCACTGACAGTACTTCCCGACCGCTCCGCTTTGAGATATGCCTTTTCAGTAATGCGCTCATAGTTGGTTTTCGGCGGAGACTTTGGTGGTTTCCTCAGGGCATCGATAGTGCGCTTTGCTTTCACCAGATCTACCTTCTCCTCCGGAGGTGGATGTCTCTTTGCTTTCAACCCTTCAAAGAAGTCCTTCGCTTCGGTCTGCACGATCTTCGCGTTTTCTTCCTCGGTCCTCTCGTACGGTAACTTCTCTAGAGGCTTGAGAGGTGGACCGTATCTGTATTGCCTCCCGCCTCTGGCTGTACTGCTAGACGTCGGAGCAGACGGAGCGGCTGCGGCTGTTGATGTCTACTACGCAACCTTCTTCTTGTAGACGTTGTTGGGCCTGCAAGTGCATAGGTTTGTAGGACAGTAGCAAATTTCCCTCAAGTGGATGACCTAAGGTTTATCAATCCGTAGGAAGCGTAGGATGAAGATGGTCTCTCTCAAACAACCCTACAACCAAATAACAAAGAGTCTCTTGTGTCCCCAACACACCCAATACAATGATAAATTGTACAGGTGCACTAGTTCGGCGAAGAGATGGTGATACAAGTGCAATATGGATGGTAGATATAGGTTTTTGTAATCTGAAATAATAAAAACAGCAAGGTAACTAATGATAAAGGTGAGCGTAAACGGTATTGCAATGATAGGAAACAAGGCCTAGGGTTCATACTTTCACTAGTGCAAGTTCTCTCAACAATAATAACATAGATAGATCATATAATAATCCCTCAACATGCAACAAAGAGTCACTCCAAAGCCACTAATAGCGGAGAACAAACATAGAGATTATGGTAGGGTACGAAACCACCTCAAAGTTATTCTTTCGGATCAATCTATTAAAGAGTTCGTACTAGAATAACACCTTAAGACACAAATCAACCAAAACCCTAATGTCACCTAGATACTCCATTGTCACCTCAAGTATCCGTGGGCATGATTATACGATATGCATCACACAATCTCAGATTCATCCAACCAACACAAAGTACTTCAAAGAGTGCCCCAAAGTTTCTACCGGAGAGTCAAGAACGTGTGCCAACCCCTATGCATAGGTTCATGGGCGGAACCCGCAAGTTGGTCACCAAAACATACATCAAGTGGCACGTGATATCCCATTGTCACCACAGATAAACATGGCAAGACATACATCAAGTGTTCTCAAATAAAAGACTCAATCCGATAAGATAACTTCAAAGGGGAAACTCAATTCATCACAAGAGAGTAGAGGGGGAGAAACATCATAAGATCCAACTACAATAGCAAAGCTCGGGATACATCAAGATCGTGCCATAGAGGGAACACGAGAGAAAACACGAGAGAGAGAGATCAAACACATAGCTACTGGTACATACCCTCAGCCCCGAGGGTGAACTACTCCTCCTCGTCATGGAGAGCGCCGGGATGATGAAGATGGCCACGGTGATGGGTTCCTCCTCCGCAGGTGCCTAACAGGCTCCCGAGAGGTTTTTGGTGGCTACAGAGGCTTGCGGCGGCGGAACTCCCGATCTATCTTGATATTCGGTGGTTTTAGGGCAAGTAGGGTTATATAGGCGAAAGAAGTCGGTCGGGGGGTGCTCGAGGGGCCCACGAGACAGGGGGGCGCGCCCAGTAGGGGGGGCGCCCCCTATCTCCTGTCCTCCTCGAGTATCTTCTGACTTGATCTCCAAGTCTCTAGGATCATATTCTTCACAAAAATAACGATGCTGAAGGTTTCATTCCGTTTGGACTCCGTTCGATATTCCTTTTCCTCGAAATAGTGAAACAGGCAATAAAACAGCAATATGGGTTGGGCCTTCGTTTAATAGGTTAGTCCCAAAAGTAATATAAAAGTGTATAATAAAGCCCATAATCATTCAAAACACATAGTAATATAGCAGGGAACAATAAAAAATTATAGATACGTTGGAGACGTATCAAGCATCCCCAAGCTTAATTCATGCTCGTCCTCGAGTAGGTAAATGATAAAAACAGAATTTTTGATGTGGAATGCTACCTAGCATGATTCTCAAAGTAATTTTCTTTATTGTGGCATGAATGTTCAGATCCAAATGATTCAAAATAAAAGTTCATATTGATAAAAGAAATAGTAACACTTCAAGCATACTAATCAAAGTAATCATGTCTTCTCAAAATGGCATGGCAAAAGAAAGTTCATCCCTACATAATCATATAGTTAGGCTATGCTTCATTTTCTTCACACAAAGATGTTCCCAACTTCTATACCCCCGATGACAAGCCAAGCAATTGTTTCATACTTAAATAATCTCAAACTTTTTCAACCTTCATGCAATACATGAGCGTGAGCCATGGATATAGCACTATGGGTGGAATAGAATATGATGATGGGGATTGTGTGGAGAAGACAAAAAAGGAGAAAGTCTCACATTGACGAGGATAATCAACGGGCTATGGAGATGCCCATCAATTGATGTCAACATGAGGAGTAGGAATTGCCATGCAACGGATGCACTAGAGCTATAAATGAATGCTCAACAAAAGAAAACTAGTGGGTGTGCATCCAACTTGCTTGCTCACGAAGACCTAGGGCATTTGAGGAAGCCCATCGTAGGAATATACAAGCCAAGTTCTATAATGAAAAATTCCCACTAGTATGAAAAAGACAACTTATGAGACTCACTATATGAAAAACATGGTGCTACTTTGAAGCACAACATATGAGACTCACTACATGAAGAACAAGGTGCTACTTTGAAGCACAAGTGTGGAAAAAGAGATAGTAACATTGCCCTTTTTATTTATTTTCTTTTTTTTGGGCGTTTCTTTTTTTTCTTTTTGGCCTTTCTTATTTTTTTGGGCAATGCTCTAATAATGATGATCATCACACTTCTATTGATTACAACATATGAATTACAACTCGAAACTAGAACAAGATATGACTCTATATGAATGCCTCCGGCGGTGTACCGGGATGGTGCAATGAATCAAGAGTGACATGTATGAAAAATAATGCATGGTGGCTTTGCCACAAATACGATGTCAACTACATGATCATGCAATGGCAATATGACAAAAGTAATGTATGTCATAATGATGATAAACAGAACGATGGAAAGTTGCATGGCAATATATCTCGGAATGGCTATGGAAATGCCATAAATAGGTAGGTATGGTGGCTGTTTTGAGGAAGATATAAGGAGGTTTATGTGTGATAGAGCGTATCGTATCACGGGGTTTGGATGCACCGCTAAGTTTGCACCAACTCTCAAGGTGAGAAAGGGCAATGCACGGCATCAAGAGGCTAGCAAAGGCGGAAAGGTAAACGTCGCGTATAATCCATGGACTCAACATTAGTCAAAAGAACTCATATACTTATTGCAAAAATTTAGAAGTCATCAAAATTAAGTACTACGATGCTCCTAGGGGATAGATTGGTAGGAAAAGACCATCGCTCGTCCCCGACCGCCACTCATAAGGATGCACAAGCCATGTACACTTCATGTTTAAAATTTGTTACACAACTTTAACCATACGTGCATGCTACGGGACTTGCTAACTTCAACACAAGCATTCTTTAAATTCATAATCACCCAACTAGCATGACTTTAATATTACTACCTCCATATCTCAAAACAATTATCAAGTATCAAATTGATCATAGCATCCAATTCACTTCCTATGATAGTTTTCGTTCAAATTACCATGATGTTTAAGACTCTCAAAATAATATAAGTGAAGCATGAGAGTTAATTAATTTCTAGAAAATAAAACCACCGCCGTGCTCTAAAATATATAAGTGAGCACTAGAGCAAACAACAAACTACTCCGAAAGATATAAGTGAAGATCGATGAGTAGTTAAATAATTGTGCAACTATGTGAAGACTCTCTAACATTAAGGAATTTCAGATCTTGGTATTGTATTCAAACAGCAATAAAAAAAATGACATTGCAAGTATAGCACAACTCATGTGAAGAAGCAAAAACTTAGGCTCGTCCGATACTAACCGATAGTTATTCAAGAAGAAAGGTCGGATGCCTACCGGGGCATCCCCAAGCTTAGATGCTTGCGACTTCTTGAAATATTATCTTGGGGTGCCTTGGGCATCCCCAAGCTTGAAATTTTGTGTCTCCTTAATTCCTCTCATATCATGGTTTCTCTTTTTATCAAAAGCTTCATACACACCAAACTCAACAAGAACTCGTGAGATAGGTTAGTATAAACCAATGCAAAACCTTATCATTTTCTATTGTAACAAATCACTAACATTATTATTCAACATTGCATACTAAATGCCTCTGCATATTTAATACTCCTATCCTTAAATAGAATCATTGAACAAGCAAGCATATGCAAACAATGCAAACATAACAGCAATCTGCCAAAACAGTACAGTCTGTAAAGAATGCAAGAGTATCAATACTTCCCTAACTCCAAAAATTATGAAATAAAATTACCACTATTGTAAATTTATCAGAGCTCATTATTCAAAAAGTTTCAACATTATATCATTCTCTGACTTTTCTAGGGAATTTTTGCAACAGTGGTAAACTTTCTGTTTTCAAACAGCAACATGTATAGAAGCAAAATAAGCATGGCAAAGGCTATCCTTGACTTTTTTTATTGAAAATAAAGATGAAAAAAATTATTCTAAATAACAGAAAGCAAATACTAACAAGATGAAATGATGCTCCAAGCAAAACACATATCATGTGGTGAATAAAAATATAGCTCCAAGTAAAGTTACCGATGAACGAAGACGAAAGAGGGGATGCCTTCCGGGGCATCCCCAAGCTTAGACGCTTGGTTATCCTTGAATATTACCTTGGGTGCCTTGGGAATCCCCAATCTTAGGCTCTTGCCACTCCTTATTCCATAGTCCATCGAATCTTTACCCAAAACTTGAAAACTTCACAACACAAAACTTAACAGAAAACTCGTGAGCTCCGTTAGCGAAAGAAAACAAATCACCACTTCAAGGTACTGTAATGAACTCATTCTTTATTTATATTAGTGTTAAACCTACTGTATTCCAACTTATCTATGGTTTATAAACTATTTTACTAGCCAGAGATTCATCAAAATAAGCAAACAACACAATGAAAACAGAATCTGTCAAAAACAGAACAGTCTGTAGTAATCTTTAACTAACGAAAACTTCTGGAACTCCAAAAATTCTAAAAGAAATTGGTGGACCTGAGGAATTTGTCTAGTAATCATCTGCAAAAAGAATCAACTAAATAGCACTCTCCAGTAAAACGTTCTAGCTAATCTCGTGAGCGCTAAAGTTTTTGTTTTTTCACAGCATGATCATAAAGACTTCACCCAAGTCTTCCCAAAGGTTCTACTTCGCACAAACACTAATTAAAACATGAAATCACATCTAAACAGAAGCTAGATGGATTATTTATTCCTAAACAGAACCAAAAAGAAAGAAACAAAAATAAAATTGGGTTGCCTCCCAACAAGCGCTAACGTTTAAAGCCCCTAGCTAGGCATGATGATTTCAATGATGCTCACATAAGAGATAAGAATCGAAACATAAAGAGAGCATCATAAAGAATATGACTAGCACATTTAAATCTAACTCACTTCCTATGCATAGGGACTTTGTGAGCAAACAACTTATGGGAACAATAATCAACAAGCATAGGAAGACAAAACAAGCATAACTTCAAAAATTTAAGCACATAGAGAGGAAACTTGATATTATTGCAATTCCTACAAGCATATGTTCCTCCCTCATAATAATTTTGAGTAGCACCATGAATGAATTTAACAATATAACCAGCACCTAAAGCATTCTTTTCATGATCTACTTGCATAGAAAATTTACTACTCTCCACATAAGCAAAATTCTTCTCATGAATAATAGTGGGAGCACACTCAACAAAATAATTATCATGTGAGGCATAATCCAATTGAAAACTAAAATCATGATGACAATTTTCATGGTTATCATTATCCTAATAGCATACAAGTCATCACAATAATCATCACAAATAGGAGGCATGCTTTCATCATAGTAATTTTTCTCATCAAAGCTTGGGGGACAAAAATATCATCTTCATCAAACATAGCTTCCCCAAGCTTGTGGCTTTGCATATCATTAGCATCATGGATATTCAAGGAATTCATACTAACAACATTGCAATCATGCTCATCATTCAAATATTTAGTGCCAAACATTCTAATGCATTCTTCTTCTAGCACTTGAGCACAATTTTCCTTTTCATCATACTCACGAAAGATATTAAAAAGGTGAAGCGTATGAGACAAACTCAATTCCATTTTTTTGTACTTTTATAGACTAAACTAGTGATAAAACAAGAAACAAAAAGATTCGGTTGCAAGATCTAAATATATACCTTCAAGCACTCACCTCACCGGCAACGGCGCCAGAAAAGAGCTTGATCTCTACTACGCAACCTTCTTCTTGTAGACGTTGTTGGGCCTGCAAGTGCACAGGTTTGTAGGACAGTAGAAAATTTCCCTCAAGTGGATGACCTAAGGTTTATCAATCCGTAGGAGGCGTAGGATGAAGATGGTCTCTCTCAAACAACCCTGCAACCAAATAACAAAGAGTCTCTTGTGTCCCCAACACACCCAATATAATGATAAATTGTATAGGTGCACTAGTTCTGCGAAGAGATAGTGATACAAGTGCAATATGGACGGTAGATATAGGTTTTTGTAATCTAAAATAATAAAAACAGCAAGGTAACTAATGATAAAAGTGAGCGTAAATGGTATTGCAATGATAGGAAACAAGGCCTAGGGTTCATACTATCACTAGTGCAAGTTCTCTCAACAATAATAACATAGATAGATCATATAATAATCCCTCAACATGCAACAAAGAGTCACTCCAAAGCCACTAATAGCGGAGAACAAACGTAGAGATTATGGTAGGGTACGAAACCACCTCAAAGTTATTCTTTCGGATCAATCTATTAAAGAGTTCGTACTAGAATAACACCTTAAGACACAAATCAACCAAAACCCTAATGTCACCTAGATATTCCATTGTCACCTCAAGTATCTGTGGGCATGATTATACGATATGCATCACACAATCTCAGATTCATCCAACCAACACAAAGTACTTCAAAGAGTGCCCCAAAGTTTCTACCGGAGAGTCAAGAACGTGTGCCAACCCCTATGCATAGGTTCATGGGTGGAACCCGCAAGTTGGTCACCAAAACATACATCAAGTGGCACGTGATATCCCATTGTCACCACAGATAAACACGGCAAGACATGCATCAAGTGTTCTCAAATAAAAGACTCAATCCGATAAGATAACTTCAAAGGGGAAACTCAATTCATCACAAGAGAGTAGAGGGGGAGAAACATCATAAGATCCAACTACAATAGCAAAGCTCGGGATACATCAAGATTGTGCCATAGAGGGAACACGAGAGAGAACACGAGAGAGAGAGATCAAACACATAGCTACTGGAACATACCCTCAGCTCCGAGGGTGAACTACTCCCCTCCTCGTCATGGAGAGCATCGGGATAATAAAGATGGCCACCGTTGATGGGTTCCCCCTCCGGCAGGGTGCCAGAACGGGCTCCCGAGAGGTTTTTGGTGGCTACAAAGGCTTGCGGCGGCGGAACTCCCGATCTATCTTGATATTCGGTGGTTTTAGGACACGTAGGGTTATATAGGCGAAAGAAGTCAGTCGGGGGTGCTTGAGGACCCACGAGACAGGGGCGCCCGATGGGGGGCCCCTATCTCCTGGCCTCCTCGCTTATCTTCTACTTGATCTCCAAGTCTCCAGGATCATATTCTTCCCAAAAATAACGATGCCGAAGGTTTCATTTCGTTTGGACTCCGTTTGATATTCCTTTTCCTCGAAATACTGAAACAGGCAATAAAACAGCAATATGGGCTGGGCCTCCGGTTAACAGGTTAGTCCCAAAAGTAATATAAAAGTGTATAATAAAGCCCATAATCATTCAAAACGCATAGTAATATAGCATGTAACAATCAAAAATTATAGATACGTTGGAGACGTATCAGCTGTCTTCTTTCGTGCTTGCTTACGAGGCGGAGGAGAAGGACTATGACGCACCGGAGCAGCCGGGGAGGCGGTGGGTCTCTTCCGCCCTTGCTGGCGAGGCGGAGAAGGAGGAGGCTGCTGGCTGCTCGGGCGCGCCGACGTAGGCGGAGAAGGAGGCGGAGTGCCGCCTCGTGCCGGAGAAGGAGGCTGAGTGCCCTGATCGTCACTCGCCGGAGGAGGAGGCGGAGTGCCTTGAGTCGCCGGAGGAGGAGGAGGAGGCGGAGGCGTCCAGTTCGGAAGGTTGATGAACTCCTTCCACCATAGGCATGGAGTCTTCAGAGCAGAACCCAGCCGAGTCTCCCCTTCACCGGTAGGGTGGTCAAGCTGGAGGTCCTCAAATCCCTCCGTTATTTCGTCCACCGTCACCCTAGCATATCCTTTTGGAATCGGACGACAGAGAAAACTTGCGCCGGGTTCAGAAGGTCGAACAGAGCCGACAGCCGCCTTGACTTTTAAGTTCTGCCATTGCGTCATAAGGTGGCAATTTTCAGACTCCGTGATAGCATCCACGGGGTAGCTAGCAGGAGCCGTCAAGACATGCTCCGGCCGAAGTAGCTCGGTGGAAGCCACGCTGCTTCTCCGCTAAGATGGCGGGGTAGCTTCGGGGGAAGCTTCGGCAATTCGTTTGCTGCGATTTGCTTCTCGTTCCTCTATCGCTTGTACTTGCGTGCAGCGCCTGTAGTTCGGTCTGCTGCACTTTCTTCCTCCTCTCCTAGCATTTGTAACCGCCTGCGTCCGGAAAACCAGCCTTCCATGGAACGGAGCCTGGCGTGCCTCGTGTCCGTCCAGGGTGCTCAGGATTCCCGAGGGCCATTGTGAGCTCGTCGTTCTCTCTGTCTGGAACGAACGTCCCTTGCTGCGCTGCATCGATATAGTGTTGAAGCCTCTTGACTGGTATTTTCAGTTGCTCGTCCATCCAAAGGCACTTCCTTGATACAGGGTCCAAGGTTCCGCCAGCCCCGAAGAACCATGTCCGTCAACGGTCTGGCTAGTTCATTGTCTCTGGTTCGATCCCTTTATCAAGCAGATCATTCTCAGCCTTGGCCCACTTAGGCCGGGCTTTGAGGTAGCCACCTGACCCCGTGCGATGGTGAAGCTTCTTCTTCGCAGCATTTTGCTTGTTTGTCGCCGACATCTTCTTACTCTTTTCCGATGTCTTGTGGGCCACAAATGCGGGCCAGTGATCTCTGATCTTCTCATATTTGCCGATGAATTCTGGTGTCTCCTCTTTGTCGACAAACTTTTTTAGCTCATTCTTCCACCTCCTGAATAGGTCTGCCATCTTCTTAAGAGCAAAAGACTTGATTAATTGCTCTTTAACTGGCTTCTCCGGATCCTCCTCTGGCGATAGGGTGAAATTTGACTTCAGCTCAGTCCAAAGATCATCTTTCTGCATATCATTGACATAATACACCTCATGGTCTTCGTTCTTAGGCTAATACCATTGGTGGATGCTGATCGGGATCTTGTCCCTAGCAAGAACCCCGCACTGAGCAGAAAATGCATCTTTTGTTCGGATGGGTTCAATCGGTTGGCCGTCGCGCGCGATTGCTGTGATCTCAAACCTTTCGTCGAAGCGCAACTTTTTCTTCGGGCCTCGTCTCTTTATCAAAGTTGTGCTCGATCCGGAGGGCTAGAAAAAAGAAGAAAGACGAGAGTTAATTAATATGTGTACATACCAAAACAATGAATGCATCAATTAGCTAGTCAGCACAGGCTTAACTAATATATATATACCTGGCCGGACTCGGTTCGGTCACCGGAGCCGTCATCACGGTCTCCTTCTTGCACCGTCATTGGGTCACCAGAGCCGTCCTCACGGTCTCCTTCTTGCACCGGCATTGGGTCAAAGGAGCCATCATAATCATAGCCTGCTTCTTCACCCTGTCCTTCCAGACCATCGGTGTCGTTGAGAAACGAGAAGACGTCATCACTTCCTTATGCGATTATGTCCCCCAACACCGCTTCTGTTGCTTCGTCTCGGGGGGTATCCATAGTTTCTACAAATATTTACAACATGGCAATTATTATTCAAACATGACAGATGGATATATTAGTGGCAAACGTAGAACTAGCTAGCTAATCACAGTAAGGAATCATATTAATTAGTGGCCTCGATGCTGCTTCTCTAGGGTTTGGGGTGGCCTCGACAACGCTTCAAGGGTTTGGGGTGGCCTCGAGAGAGTTTGTCGGGTAGGGGCGCGGTGGGAGGGGGTAGGAGACCGACATCGTTTTTTTCTAGGGTTTGGGTGTCCTCGAGAGTTTTGGTCGAGCAAGAGGGTCGGGGGGTGCTCCCGTGGTATAAGTTATCACAGTCGAGAGGGGGTATATATATCGACCGCACCTCATGTCGAAGTTATCCGGGAGGGGGTAATATCGACAATGATGACATACGTACATGGGAAAATAATATTATCGGGGAGGGGGTATATCGACCCCCCCTCGTGTTGAAGTTATCGGGAGGGGTATATCAACGACGACAGACCCGATAAAACATAAGAAAACAAAGAAGAAATAAAAAGAGGAGAAGAAGAAAGGAATAGAGGAGAAGATTGAAGAAAAAAAGAAGAAAAAAAGAGGAGAAGAAGAAAGGAATAGAGGAGAAGAAGCTTCCTTTTCTTCCTCTCCTCTTCTTCTCCTCTTCCTTTTCTTCCTCCTCTTCTTCTCCTTTTTCCTCTTCTTATTTTCCTTTTTCCTCTCCTAAATATATAAAACTTTTCAAAAAATGAAACTAACCTAAAATGTACTAAATCAGAGAACATATATAGATAATCCTTCTCTAAATATATAAATCTAACTTTTGCATATATGAACATATATACACAGAGAACATACAAACATATATACATTTTTATAAAAAGCAAAATACAAATCATCATATATATGAACAAAAAATCTGAAAAGAAGGTGTATATCATATATACATAATACATATACTCACATATATACATATATATATATATATATATATATATATATATATATATATATATATATATATATATATATATATATATATATAATCTGAAAAAAACAAGCATATAATATATATAAAAACAAGGACAGGGGAGGGCGCCTGCGGACCAAGGTGAGGAGGGCAGGGCGCGGGTTCGGGCGCGAGGACGGAGACGGGCAGGGGCGCGTGCTCGCGCGGCGAGGACGGCGACGGGCAAGGGCGACAGACGGCGAGGAAGGGGCGGGCAGGCGACGACGACGATGGGGTGGGCCGAGGTGCACGGCGCCGGGGCAAGGCGGCGAGCGGCGATGGCATCGGGTGAGGGCACGGGCGACGGCGAAGCGGCGGCGACGACGACCTCGGGCGGCTCGGGGAGGCGACAGCGACGTCAGGGCAGGGGCCGGCGTCGAGGAGCAGCAGCAGCCTGGCGGCGTTCGAGAGAAGAATGGCGGGTGGGGGAAATTTCCTAAGTGTTTGGTTATATAGAAAAGGCTTTGGTCCCGGTTCGTGGCATCAACCGGGACCAATGCCACCCTTTAGTGCCGGTTGGTGCCACCAACCGGGACCAAAGGCCTCTTTTCAGTAGCCCAAAGGGCGGGAAGCTACTGCCTTCGGTCCCGGTTGGTAGCACCAACCGGGACTAAAGGGTGGCATTGGTCCCGGTTGATGCCACGAACCGGTACCAATGCATCCCTTTAGTCCCGGTTGGTGGCACCGACCGGGACCAAAGGCCTTGCGCTGCCCCGCGTCAAAAGTTTAGTACCACCTCGCTAGCTGAGAGAGCTCGAGAGTGGTTTATAAGCGCTGCTGCGCCCACCCTCTCGAGCTCCTCTCAATTGTAGGCTTTCGAGACTAACCGTACGATGTGTGCCTGTGGGCCTACTGGGCCTCCTGCGGGCCTGAATCCTGGCCCATGGTAGGGTTTCTAGTCGTATTCAGGCCGTGGGGGCCCGGTAGGTGGCACTTTTTTGTTTTTTTGTTTTCTTTGTTGATTTATTTATTTTACTTTGTTTCTACTTACAACAAAATACTTATTGTTGCTATTTTCATTTATTTTATTAATTTTATTTTTATTTATTTTTCTTTTAGGTCACAAAAATTATAAACTTTCTGTTAGTGCCATTAGTTTTCAAATTTGAATAGTTAAATTACTGTGTTTAATATTACTGTGTTTAAAATTCAAAGTTCTTTTCCAGTTTTTTTTGTTTTGTTTTTTGCATTCTTTATTTTCTTTTCTTTTTGCTTTATTTTTAATTCTTTTTGCTTTTAGGTCAACAAAATTATAAACTTTCTGTTAGTGCCATTAGTTTTAGAAAATTTATTTTGTTTTTTCTTTATTGCTTTATTTATTTTATTTTGTTTCTACTTACAACAAAATATTTATTGTTGCTATTTTTATTTATTTAATTAAAGTTTATTTTTAATTATTTTTCTTTTAGGTCACAAAAGTATAAACTTTCTGTTAGTGCCATTAGTTTTACAAAATTATAAACTTTACGTTAGTGCCATTAGTTTCCAAATTTGAATAGTTAAAATTTGAATTCTTTGAATTTGTGTAAATCACAAGTTTGTGATTAACTTTACTAAAAAAAACGAGCATAGATGCGCCTATAGAGAAAATTCAACCTAAATTCATAATAAATTTCCATGAATTTCAGAGAAATTCAATATGAATTTAGGTCAAATCCCCTGTATAAGGGCATCTATTTTCACTTTGACAGGAGCTCAACAAGGTAGAGAGGGAGGGGCTTATAAACCGGTGTGAGCGTCCTTCGGTTGGCGAGGTGGGACTAAACTCTGACCGCAACGAGGACCAACCCTTTAGTCCCGGTTTGTGGCACAAACCGAGACTAATGGTCATAGGCCGAGGCGAGCGCATTGGTCCCGGTTCGTCGTGGAACCGGGACCAAAAGGTCTGAATTTAACCGGGACCAATGGCCCACGTGGCTGCCCTCTTGAGTGTTCTTGGTGAGAACATAGTTGACAAGGAGCGAACCGGGATTAATGGTATTACAAGGGCTGAACCATAAGACATTAAAGCATTTCAAATGAACTCTAAAAAAGTTGAAAGTTGGCATGGTATCATAATTTTACCCACATAGCATATGCATGTACAAAACGGACAATGGTATCATACTCGTCTGTTACAAACTTGGCATGGTATCATCATAATAGTTGCGGGAGAAAGTCTTCACTTTTTCTTCGCTTGTGTCATTTGCTTATTGCGCCGTAACCATGGATAATCTTCATCGTTTATCAAGATGCTTGGGTCAGCCTTGACTTTGAAGGGAGGAATTTCGTGAAACTTTTCATAATCTTCAGACATGTCTGTCTTGCCCTCCACTCCCACGATGTCCCTTTTTCCTGAAAGAACCATGTGGCGCTTTGGCTCCTCGTATGATGTATCCGCTTCCTTATCTTTTCTTTTTCTTGGCTTGGTAGACATGTGCTTCACATAGATAACATGTGCCACATCATTGGCTAGGACGATCTACTGTTGTCATTCCGTACTGTGGGTCTACTTGTACCCTGCCTCCTGACAGATTGACCCATTTGCACTTAAACAAAGGGACCATAAAATCATGTCCGTAGTCAAGTTCCCATATGTCCACTATGTAACCATAACATGTGTCCTTTCCCCTCTCGGTTGCTGCATCAAAGCGAACACCGTTGTTTTGGTTGGTGCTCTTTTGATCTTGTTCAATCGTGTAAAATGTATTCCCATTTATCTCGTATCCTTTGTAAATCAATACACCAAAGATGGTCCCTCGGACAACAAGTACAACTCATCACAAACAGTCTTGTTACCTCGAGACGTGTTTCCAACCAACTGCTGAAAGTCCCGATGTGTTCACATGTAATTCGGCCGTCGACCGCTCCGGTGTTTGGAGCGCAGATCGTTCTTGTGTTCATCGACATACGGGTCACCAAGGTAGAGTTCAGAGAATCGTAGTGTGCTTGAGACCAAGAATATCCGTCCCTGCATATTATTGAGTCCCTCCAAGCATGCCTTTTCAGTCAGTCTCCCCTCATACCGCGATTTAGGGAGACCTATCTTCTTAAGGCCAGGAACGAAGTCAACACAAAACCCAATGACATCCTCTGTTTGATGGCCCATGGAGATGCTTCCTTCTAGCCTAGCGCGGTTATGGACATATTTCTTTAGGACTCCCTTGAACCTCTCAAAGGGGAACATATTGTGTAGAAATACGGGCCCCGGAATGACAATCTCGTCGACTAGATGAACTAGGACGGTGGGAACACCAGCTCGAAACTGACAAGACATTGCGCCACATCACTCCTTAGCCTTGGTATGATTTTTGGATCGATCACCTTCTGAGATATTGCATTGAGGAATGCACATAGCTTCACAATGGCTAATCAAACATTTTCCGGTAGAAGCCCCCTCAATGCAACCGGAAGCAGTTGCGTCATAATCACGTGGTAGTCATGAGACTTTAAGTTCTGGAACTTTTTCTCTGGCATATTTATTATTCCTTTATATTCGACGAGAAGCCGGTCCGGACCTTCATATCGAGCAGGCATTCAAAGAAGATTTCTTTCTTCTTTCGAAGAGCGTAGCTGGAAGGACCTTCATACCGCTTCGGAGGCATGCTGTCTTTTTGCAAGCGTTGCAGGTCCTCCCGTGCCTCAGGTGTATCTTTTGTCTTCCCATAGATGCCCAAGAAGCCTAGCAGGTTCACGCAAAGGTTCTTCGTCACGTGCATCACGTCGATTGAAGAGCGGACCTCTAGGTCTTTCCAGTAGGGTAGGTCCCAAAATATAGATTTCTTTTTCCACATGAGTGTGTGTCCCTCAGCGTCATTCGGAATAGCTAGTCTGCCGGGACCCTTTCCAAAGATTACGTGTAAATCATTGACCATAGCAAGTACGTGATCACCGGTACGCATGGCGGGCTTCTTCCGGTGATTTTCCTCGCCTTTGAAATGCTTGCCTTTCTTTCGAAATTGATGGTTGGTCGTAAAAAGTCGACGATGGCCCAGGTACACATTCTTCCTGCATTTTTCCAGGTATATACTTTCAGTGTCATCTAAACAGTGTGTGCATGCGTGGTATCCCTTGTTTGTCATCTCCGAAGGTTACCGAGAGCGGGCCAATCGTTGATGGTCACGAACAACAACGCCTTTAGGTCAAATTCCTCCTGTTTGTGCTCATCCCACGACGCACACCGCTTCCATTCCACAGCTATAAAAGTTCTTCAACTAATGGCCTTAGGTACACATCAATGTCGTTGCCGGGTTGCTTAGGGCCTTGGATGAGAACTGGCATCATAATGAACTTTCGCTTCATGCACATCCAAGGAGGAAGGTTATACATACATAGAGTCACGGGCCAGGTGCGATGATTGCTGCTCTGATCACCCGAAAGGATTAATGCCATCCGCGCTTAAAGCAAACCATACATTCCTTGGGTCACTTGCAAACTCATCCCAGTACTTTCTCTCGATTTTTCTCCACTGCGACCCGTCAGCGGGTGCTCTCAACTTCCTATCTTTCTTACGGTCCTCACTGTGCCATCACATCAACTTGGCATGCTCTCCGTTTTTGAACATACGTTTCAACCGTGGTATTATAGGAGCATACCACATCACCTTCGCAGGAACCCTCTTCCGGGGGCTCGCCACAACATCACCGTGGTCATCTCGTCGATCTTATACCGTAATGCACCGCATACCGGGCATGCGTTCAGATCCTTGTACGCACCGCGGTAGAGGATGTAGTCATTAGGGCATGCATGTATCTTTTGCACCTCCAATCCTAGAGGCATACGACCTTCTTTGCTGCGTATGTACTGTCGGGCAATTCGTTATCCTTCGGAAGCTTCTTCTTCAATATTTTCAGTAGCTTATCAAATCATTTGTCGAGCACAAGATTCTCTCGCCTTCCATCGCAGCAATTCCAAAGACGGTATCGAGCTTTGTGTTGCCATCTTCGCAATTGGGGTACAACCCTTTTTTGTGATCCTCTAACATGCGATCGAACTTCAGCTTCTCCTTTTGACTTCCGCATTGCGTCCTTGCATCGACAATGACCCGACGGAGATCATCATCATCGGGCACATCGTCTGGTTCCTCGTGATCTTCAGCATCTTCCCCCGTTGCAACATCATTGGGCACATCATCTGGTTCCTCTTGATATTCAGCAGCTTCGCCCGTTGTAGCATCACCTTATTCAGGGGGCACATAGTTGTCATCGTCCTCTTCTTCTTCGCCGTCTTCCATCATAACCCCTATTTCTCCGTGCCTCGTCCAAACATTATAGTGTGCCATGAAACCATTGTAAAGCAGGTGGGTGTGAAGGATTTTCTGGTCAGAGTAAGACTTCGTATTCCCACATTTAGGGCATGGACAACACATAAAACCATTCTGCTTGTTTGCCTCAGCCACTTTAAGAAAATCATGCACGCCCTTAATGTACTCGGAGGTGGGTTTGTCACCGTACATCCATTGCAGGTTCATCTGCGTGCATTATATATAATTAAGTGTGTCAAAAACCATTACAGAACATCATGAATAGATAATTAAGTGACCAAATTAATAGAAGTTCATCATCACATTAAAACCAAAGTACATACATAGTTCTCATATAACAACATAAAGCTCTCCAGAGCATCTAAATTAATTAAACCATACATTGAAACTATGTAAAACATTTCAATGCGAAAACAAATGCGATCATAATCGCAACCAAGGTAACAATTGATCCAACGGCATAATGATACCAAGCCTCGGTATGAATGGCATATTTTCTAATATTTCTAATCTTCAAGCGCATTGCATCCATCTTGATCTTGTGATCATCGACGACATCCGCAACATGCAACTCCAATATCATCTTCTCCTCCTCAATTTTTTTATTTTTTCCTTCAAGAAATTGTTTGCTTCTTCAACTAAATTTAACCTCTCGACAATAGGGTCGGTTGGAATTTCCGGTTCACATACCTCCTAGATAAATAAAATCTATGTCACGTTGGTCGGCATAATTTTCATAAACAATAAATGAACCAATAGTTATAAAGATAATATATACCACATCCGAATCATAGACAGGACGAGGGCCGACGGGGGCGGACACCAAAACCATCGCACTATATAATAACAAGCAATAAAATAGTAAGAAAATTAGACAAGTATCTATCTAAAGCAAGAATTTTTTTCTTTCGAAAGAAGATAAGAACAAGAGGCTCACCACGGTGGTGCCAAGCACGAGATCGGCGCGGACGATCGATTTACAGTGAAGACGGGAGGGCGTGATGGGCCGCTAATATAAACCTAGACAAATCTCGGAAAAATAGAGTTCGGAGGTCGTGCTTGAGAGGAGAAAGCTTAACTAGTGTGGCTCGGGCATTTCATCGAACACCTCATGTGCATAGGAGGTGAGCTAGAGCACCACAAAGCCCTCCCTCGCCGGCCAGAGAAAACAGAGCACTGGAGTGCTCGCTTTCATGGCGAGGGGTATATATCGGCACCTCGGTGGTCCCGGTTGGTGGCACGAACCGAACTAAAGGAAGCCTGTTGTCCTGCTTCAAGCCACCAACCGGGACCAATGGTGGTGGGCCAGGAGCCAGGCCCATTGGTCCAGGTTCGTCCCACCAACCGGGACCAAAAGGTCCAGACGAACCGGGACCAATGGCCCACGTGGCCCGGCCGCCCCTAGGCTCACGAACCGGGACCAATGCCCCCATGGGTCCCGGTTCTGGACTGAACTGGGACCAATGGGCTGACCCGGCCTGAACCAAAGCCCTCTTTTCTACTAGTGTATGGATCTCCAAGAGACCATTGTATTGAGAATTCAGCGAGAGAGAGGAAGCCATCTAGCTACTAACTACGGACCCGAAGGTCTACAAAGAACTACTCATGCATCATCAGATAGGCACCAGTGGAGGTGGTGAACCCCATCTGAGATGGTGTCTAGATTGGATCTGGTGGTTCTGTACCCTGTGGCGGCTAGATGAATATTTCATCGACTCCCCTAGGATTTCTGGAATATTGGGGTATTTATAGAGCAAAGAGGTGGTCCGGGGGGCACCCGAGGTGGGCATAACCCATCAGGGCGCGCCTAGGCCTCCTGGCGCGCCCTAGTGGGTTGTGCCTCCCTCGGGGCACCCCCAGGCACAGCCAGGGACCGTTGTATTCCTTCTGGCCAGAAAAAATCTCCGTGAAGTTACGTTGCATTTGGAATCCGTCTGATATTGATTTCCTGCAATGTAAAAAACATGCAGAAAACAACAACTGGCACTTGGCACTATGTCAATAGGTTAGTACCAAAAATGGTATAAAATGACTATGAAATGATTATAAAACATCCAAGATTGATAATATAACAGCATGGAACAATCAAAAAATATAGATACGTTGGAGATGTATCAGGATCCCCAAGATTAACTCCTACTCATCCTTGAGTTGGTAAGTGATAAAAACAGAATTTTTGATGTGGAATGCTGCCTAACATGTCATATCATATTCTTTTCTTTATAGCATGGACAGTTGGACTCTTGTGTGATTCAAAGCAATAGTCTAGTTTTGACATAATAATTTAGATACTCAAGCATATCAACAAGCAACCATGTCTTCCAAAATATCAACGCTAAAATAAGTTATCCCCAGCCCATCATGCTCAATGATTGATCCATTCATAAAACACACTCGAATATTAACTACACCCAATACTTAAGTACGATCGTATTGCCTCCTAGTTGGTGCTTTTGTAAGAAAAGATGGAGACTCAAATTCAAAATAAAAATTGCATAAAGTCAAAGAAAGGCCCTTCGCAGAGGGAAGTAGGGATTTGTAGAGGTGCCAGAGCTCAAAGCGAAAAATTAGAGATAAAAACATTTTGGGAGGTGTATCCATCCCACCAACTAAAATGACTTAGAGTTCCCAACACTTTCCATGCTAGATATGCCATGTTCCTTTTTCCACCATACTTTCACTTTCCATGGCTAGCCTTATCCACGGTTGCCCTCCACACCAACACTTTACAAGGAATTTATTATTTGACAACATAAAGTAAATTCATTTTTGCATTTCGGAACTGGGCATCCCTAAAACCTTTGCCTTACTCTCGTGCAATGACAAGTGAATAAACACTCATCGTGAGAATAACACATCCAACAAGGAAAATATTAACCACCCGTCACCGCTTCGCGAGCAAAACAAACACACAAAAGAGAAGTTTATTTTGAAAATTAGAGATGGCACATGTAAATTTTTTTAGAACGGCAAAAGAATACTGCATATAGGTAGATATAGTGGACTCATGTGGCAAAATTGGTTTAAAGGATTTTGGATGCACAAGTAGAGATCCAAAATGAAGGCTAGCAAAAGATTGAGAAGCGACCAGCCAAGAAATGAATAATCTCATAAGCAAGCATTAAGCATAATTAACACCGAATAATGCACCATAAGTAGGATATAATTTCGTTGCATGAATATAAACTTTCGTACTTGCATAGGAAATCACAAACCTTAACACCAATATTCTTACTAAAGCATAATTACTCATCAACACAACTCACATATCACATCATCATATCTCAAAATTATGACTAAGAACCAAGTTTATTGTTTCCGATGATCTTCATGAATTTTTTTATTATATCCTTCTTGGATATCTATCACTTTGGGACTAATTTTTCATGTGTTGCTTTTCATAAGCTCAAACAAATATAAGTGAAGATCAAGAGCATAATTTTTCTTTCTCTCAAAATAATTTAAGTGAAGCAAGAGAGAATTTCTTGAAAATTTTACTAACTCTCAAATAAATATAAGTGAAGCAAGAGAGCATTTCTTCAAAAATACTAAAGCACACCATGCTCAGAAAGATATAAGTGAAGCACTAGAGCAAGTCCATAGCTCATAAAAGATTTAAGTGAAGCATAGAGAGCAATTCTAACAAGTCATGACATAATTTTGGCTCTCTCAAATAGGTGTGTCCAGCAAGGATTGATGAACTTAAAAATAAAACAAGAAAAGACTCATATCATACAAGACGCTCCAAGAAAAACACATATCATGTGACGAATAAAAATATAGTTTTGAGTAAAATACCGATAGTTGTTGGAAGAAAGCGGGGATGCCACTCGGGGGCATCCCCAAGCTTAGTTGGTTGCTCATTTTCGGATAATAGCTTGGGATGTCGGGGCATCCCCAAGCTTAGGCTCTTCTATCATTCCTTCATCCATCGTAAACCCAAAACTTGAAAACTTCAATCACACAAAACTCAACAAAACCTTCGTGAGATCTATTAGTATAAGAAAGCAAACCACTACTATAAGTATTGTATAAAACCAATTCATATTTTTTTGTATTATATCTACTGTATTAAAACTTTTCTATGGCAAAAACTCATCAAGAAAACCATAGAGCCATCAAAATAAGCACACAACACAAAGAAACCAGAATCTGTCAAAACAGAACAGTCTGTAGCAATTTGACTTTTTCGAATACTTCTGTAACTCCAAAAATTCTGAAAAAATAGGACGACCAGGGTAATTTGTATATTAATCTTCTGCAAAAAGAATCAGGGCAAAAGTTCTTTCTTATAAAAAAATGAGAATTGTTTTCATGAGCGCCAAGTTTTTGTCTTTTTCAGCAAGATCAAACAACTATCACCGAAGAAGATCCTATGGGTTCTACTTGGCAAAAACACTAATTAAAACACAAAAAACACAATCATACCAGTAGCATAATTGTGCAAACACACAAAAACAAAAAGAAAAAAGCAAAAATAAATTTTATTCATTGGGTTGCCTCCCAACAAGCGCTATAGTTTTACGCCCTTAGCTAGGCATAAAGCAAGGATCTAAGTTTTGTCATCCTTATCCAACTCTTCAATCAAACGCTTAGAATCCTTCAAAGATTTAGCATAAAGACCTTCAATAGCAATACTCCTACGAGTATATTTAAATATTTCATTCTTGCAAAAAGGATCTCTTATCATTTCAACAAAATCCGGGTGAATACTAATCATCTTAAGATCTCCTTTATTACTATTACTAGAAGTTGCACCCTTGTTCCTGGTTACTTGAGTAACTTTACCACTCTTTACGGGAGTTTTCTCTATAGTTTTAGCGGAAGCAAAAGCCATGGTTAGATTACAAAAGATTTCTTCTAATTTATCAATCCGAGACGGACTTTCTTCTATTCTTTCATGGATTATGGTACCCTTCTCTTTTAACAACTTAAAAATATCTCCTGATTTTGACCCAATATTAGTGGCAAAATTATGCATCTTTTTATCTATAATTTCCATATGATCTTCGGTGAGCATTTTCTTTTCAATAGCATCTAGTCTTTCCATAACATGCTTAAGAGTCAAAGTTGTTTCATTAATCATGAGAGGTGGTGATCCCACTAAATTTCCCATAGAATTAAAAGCATCAAAAGAGGGACACATCAAGAAATTTCCACTAGTAATCGTATCAAAGACGAATCTATACTAAGTGATGATACCAATATAAAAACAGCGAAGAAGAACAACGGTAGATTGCTTACGGGTAGATCTATTATGAGCCTTGCAAATTCTATACCAAGCATCTTTTAAACTTTCTCCTCCCCTTTGTTTAAAGTTGAGAACCTCGTTCTCGGGAGCTCAAGCAATAGAGGAGGAATTATCCACAACGGCAAACAAGATTTCACACGCAAAATCAGATCCGGCAAGAAAGCATCGAACGGAAAAAGAGAGGCGAATAAAACGGCAAATTTTTGTGAACTTGGGGAGAGGAAAACGAGAGGAAAATAGAAAATAATGTAAATTATGAATAGATGAGATCTGTGATTAGGAACCTGGTATATGTTGAAGATCCTCCCTGGCAACGGCGCCAGAAATTCCTATTGATGTTGCTTGAAGCTACGTCGGTATTTCCCCAAAGAGGAAGGGATGATGCAGCACAGCGGCGGTAGGTATTTCCCTCAGATATGAAACCAAGGTTATCGAACCAGTAGGAGAACCAAGCAACACAACGTAAACAGCCCCTGCACACAAATAACAACACCTTGCAACCCGACGTGTTAAAGGGGTTGTCAATCCCTTTTGGGTAGCGGCGCCAGAAATGGCGGGCGGATGGGAGAAACTTGTAATAGATTGAATAAATAGATCGCAAATAAAATAAAGTGCATTAAAGTACTTTTGTATTTTTGGTTTAATAGATCTGAAATTAATTCAAGGAAAAAGTATATCGCAAAGGCAAATATAAGAAAGAAGACCCGGGGCCGTAGATTTCACTAGTGGCTTCTCTCGAGAAAAATAGCAAACGGTGGGTAAACAAGTTACTGTTGGGCAATTGATAGAACTTCAAATAGTTATGACGATATCCAGGCATCACATCCAAGATTAGTAGACCGACTCCTGCCTGCATCTACTACTATTACTCCACACATCGACCGCTATCCAGCATGCATCTAGTGTATTAAGTTCATGGAGAAACGAATTAATGAAATAAGAACGATGACATGATGTAGACAAGATCTATCTATATAGAGATAGACCCCATCGTTTTATCCTTAGTAGCAATGATAAATACGTGTCGGTTCCCTTTCTGTCACTGGGATCAAGCATCGTAAGATCGAACCCACTACAAAGCACCTCTTCCCATTGCGAGATAAATAGATCAAGTTGGCCAAACAATACCCAAATATCGGAGAAGAAATGCGAGGCTATAAGTAATCATACATATAAGAGATCAAAGAAACTCAAGTAACTTTCATGGATATAAAAAGATATAACTGATCGTAAACTCGAAGTTCATCAGATCCGAACGAACACACCGCAAAAGAGTTACATCATATGGATCTCCAAGATATCATTGTATTGAGAATTTAGCGAGAGAGAGGAAGCCATCTAGCTACTAACTACGGACCCGAAGGTCTACAAAGAACTACTCACGCATCATCGGAGAGGCACCAATGGAGGTGGTGAACCCCATCCGAGATGGTGTCTAGATTGGATCTGGTGGTTCTGGACTCTGCGGCGGCTGGATGAATATTTCGCCGACTCCCCTAGGGTTTCTGGAATATTGGGGTATTTATAGAGCAAACAGGTGGTCTGGGGGGCACCCGAGGTGGGCACAACCCACCAGGGCACGTCTGGGCCTCCTAGCGCCCCCTGGTGGGTTGTGCCTCCCTCGGGGCACTCCCCAGGCGCAGCCAGGGCCCGTTGTGTTCCTTCTGGCCCATAAAAATTCTCCGTGAAGTTTCGTTGCATTTGGACTCCATCTGATATTGATTTCCTACGATGTAAAACATGCAGAAAACAACAACTGACACTTGGCACTATGTCAATAGGTTAGTACCAAAAATGATATAAAATGACTTTAAAATGATTATAAAACATCCAAGATTGATTATATAATAGCATGGAACAATAAAAAAATTATAGATATGTTGGAGACGTATCAGTGAGCATGTTGATTGCATATTTTTCCCATTCGAGGACATCCATTTGTTGCTTTGATTGTTTGGTGCTACGTCTTGAGCTTGCGTTGGTTTTCCCCGAAGAGGAGAGGATGATGCAGCACAGTAGCGTAAGTATTTCCCTTAGTTTTTGAGAACCAAGGTATCAATCCAGTAGGAGGCCACGCGCAAGTCCCTCGTACCTGCACAAAACGATAGCTACTCGCAACCAATGCGATTAGGGGTTGTCAATCCCTTCACGGTCACTTACGAGAGTGAGATCTGATAGAGATAATATTTTTGGTATTTTAGGTATATAGATGCAAAGTGAAAAGTAAAAGGCAAAGTAAAACAAAGAAAGTATAAAAGTGATGGAGATTGATATGATGAGAATAGACCTGGGGGGCCATAGGTTTCACTAGTGGCTTCTCTCAAGAGCATAAGTATTCTACGGTGGGTGAACAAATTACTGTTGAGCAATTGACAGAATTGAGCATAGTTATGAGGTTATCTAGGTATGATCATGTATATAGGCATCACGCCCGTGACAAGTAGATCAAAAATGATTCTGCATCTACTACTATTACTCCACTCATCGACCGCTATCAAGCATGCATCTGGAGTATTAAGTTAAAAACAGAGTAACGCCTTAAGCAAGATGACATGATGTAGAGGAATAAATTCATGCAATATGATAGATACCCCATCTTGTTATCCTCGATGGCAACAATACAATACGTGCCTTGCAACCCTTTACATCCTTTGGGTAAGGACACCGCAAGATTGAACCCAAAGCCATGCACTTCTCCCATTGCAAGAACTATCAATCTAGTTGGCCAAACCAAACGGATAATTCGAAGAGACTTGCAAAGATAACTCAATCATACATAAAAGAATTCAGAGAAGATTCAAATATTATTCATAGATAAGCTGGATCATAAACCCACAATTCATCGATCTCAACAAACACACCGCAAAAAGAAGATTACATCGAATAGATCTCCACGAGAGAGGGGGAGAACATTGTATTGAGATCCAAAAAGAGAGAAGAAGCCATCTAGCTACTAGCTATGGACCCGAAGGTCTGAAGTAAACTACTCACACTTCATCGGAGAGGCTATGGTGTTGATGTAGAAGCCCTCCGTGGTGGATGCCCCTCCGTGAGCTCCTAACAGGCCCCAAGATGGGATCTCGTGGATACAGGAAGTTACGGCGGTGGAATTAGGTTTTGGCTCCTCTTCCGATCGCTTGGGGTGCGTGAGGTATATATAGGAGGAAGGAGTACGTCGGTGGAGCTTCGAGGGGCCCACGAGGCAGGGGGCGCGCCCCCCACCCTCGTGACCGCCTCTCTGGTGCCTTGGCATAGGGTTCAAGTCTCCTGGATCACGTTCGGTGAGAAAATCACGTTTCCTAAGGTTTCATTCTGTTTGGACTCCGTTTGATATTCTGTTTCTTGAAATACTGAAAAGGCAAAAACGTAATTCGGCTGGGCCTCCGGTTAATAGGTTAGTCCCAAAAGTAATATAAAAGTGGAAAATAAAGCCCATTATAGTCCAAAACAATAGATAAAGTAGCATGGAGCAATAAAAAATTATAGATACGTTGGAGACATATCAGGCATCCCCAAGCTTAATTCCTGCTCGTCCTCGAGTAGGTAAATGATAAAAAGAGAACTTTTGATGCGGAGTGATACTCTGGCATAATTTCAATGTAAATATTCTTAATCATGGTATGAATATTCAGATCCGAAAGATTCAAGACAAAAGTTCATATTGACATAAAAATAATAATACTTCAAGCATACTAATCAAAGTAATCATGTCTTCTCAAAATAGCATGGCAAAAGAAAGTCCATCCCTACAAAATCGTATAGTTAGGCTATGCTTCATTTTCGTCACACAAAGATGTTCCCAACTTCTATACCCCCGATGACAAGCCAAGCAATTGTTTCATACTTAAATAATCTCAAACTTTTTCAACCTTTACGCAATACATGAGCGTGAGCCATGGATATAGCACTATGGGTGGAATAGAATATGATGATGGGGATTCTGTGGAGAAGACAAAAAAGGAGAAAGTCTCACATTGACGAGGATAATCAATGGGCTATGGAGATGCCCATCAATTGATGACAACATGAGGAGTAGGGATTGCCATGCAACGGATGCACTAGAGCTATGAATGCTCAACAAAGGAAAACTAGTGGGTGTGCATCCAACTTGCTTGCTCATGAAGACCTAGGGAATTTTGAGGAAGCCCATCGTAGGAATATACAAGCCAAGTTCTATAACGAAAAATTCCCACTAATATAAAAAGACAACTTATGAGACTTACTATATGAAAAACATAGTGCTACTTTGAAGCACAATATATGAGACTCACTACATGAAGAACAAGGTGCTACTTTGAAGCACAAGTGTGGAAAAAGAGATAGTAGCATTGCCCTTTTTATTTATTTTCTTTTTTTTGGGCCTTTCTTTTTTCTTTTTGGCCTTTCTCTCTTTTTTATTTGGGCAATGCTCTAATAATGATGATCATCACACTTCTATTGATTACAACATAAGGATTACAACTCAAAACTAGAACAAGGTATGACTCTATATGAATGCCTCCGGCGGTGTACCGGGATGGTGCAATGAATCAAGAGTGACATGTATAAAAAATAATGCATGGTCGCTTTGCCACAAATACGATGTCAACTACATGATCATGCAATGGCAATATGACAAAAGTAAAGTATGTCATGATGATGATGAACAGAACGGTGGAAAGTTGCATGGCAATATATCTCAGAATGGCTATGGAAATGCCATAATAGGTAGGTATGGTGGCTGTTTTGAGGAAGATATAAGGAGATTTATGTGTGATAGAGCATATCATATCACGGGTTTGATGCACCGCTAAGTTTGCACCAACTCTCAAGGTGAGAAAGGGCAATGCACGGCATCAAGAGGCTAGCAAAGGCGGAAAGGTAAACGTCGTATAATCCATGGACTCAACATTAGTCAAAAGAACTCATATACTTATTGCAAAAATTTAGAAGTCATCAAAAATCAAGTACTACGTGCATGCTCCTAGGGGGATAGATTGGTAGGAAAAGACCATCGCTCGTCCCCCACCGCCACTCATAAGGATGCACAAGCCAGGTACACTTCATGTTTAAAATTTGTTACACAACTTTAACCATACGTGCATGCTACGGGATTTGCTAACTTCAACACAAGCATTTCTCAAATTCACAACTACTGAAATAGCACGACTTTGATATTATCACCTCCATATCTCAAAACAATTATCAAGCATCAAACTTATCTTAGTATTCAACGCACTCAAAAGAAAGTTTCACATATCTTGAATACCAAGTATGTTAACATTAAGCAAATTACCATGCTATTAACGACTCTCAAAATAATCAAAGTGAAGCATGAGAGATCAAGTTTCTTTAAAACAAATCCACCACCGTGCTCTAAAAGATCTAAGTGAAGCACTAGAGCAAATATTATCACGCTCAAAGATATAAGTGAAGCACTATGAGCAAAATTATCAAGCTCAAAAAATATAAGTGAAGCACATAGAGTATTCTATCAAATTTCAATTCATGTATGGCTCTCTCAAAAGGTGTGTACAGCAAGAATGATTGTGGTAAACTAACAAGCAAAGACGCAAATAATACAAGACGCTCCAAGCAAAACACATATCATGTGGTGAATAAAATATAGCTCCAAGTAAATTACCGATGGAAGTGGATTTAAAGAGGGATGCCTTCCGGGGCATCCCCAAGCTTTGACTTTTTGGTGTCCTTGGATTATCTTGGGGATGCCATGGGCATCCCCAAGCTTAGGCTCTTGCCACTCCTTGTTCCATAATCCATCAAAAAGAATTCACCCAAAACTTGAAAACTTCACAATACAAAACTCAATAGAAATCTCATGAGCTCCGTTAGAGAAAGAAAACAAAAGACTACTTTAAGGTACTGTAATGAACTCATTATTTATTTATATTGGTGTTAAACCTACTGTATTCCAACTTATCTATGGATTATAAACTATTTTACTAGCCATAGATTCATCAAAATAAGCAAACAACACACGTAAAACAGAATCTGTCAAAAACAGAACAGTCTGTAGTAATCTGTAACTAACGCAAACTTATGCAACTGAAAAACTTCTAAAAAAATTAGACGACCTGGAAAATTTGTTTATTGATCATCAGCAATTGGAATCAGTATTTTATCACTTTCTGGTGATTTTTAACAATTCGGGCACTGAGCACAAAGTTTCTGGAAATTACAGCAAGATCAAACAACTATCACCCAAGAAGATCCAATAGGTTTAACTTGGCACAAACACTAATTAAAAGATAAAACCACATCTAAACAGAGGCTAGATGGATTATTTATTCCTAAGCAGAAGCAAAAACAAAAAAAATAAAAATAAAATTGGGTTGCCTCCCAACAAGCGCTATCGTTTAATGCCCCTAGCTAGGCATAAAAGCAAGGATAGATCTAGGTATTGCCATCTTTAGTAGGCAATCCATAAGTGGCTCTCATGATAGATTCATATGGTAATTTCATTTTCTTTCTAGGAAACTGTTCCATGCCTTTCTTTAATGGAAATTGGAATCTAATATTTCCTTCCTTCATATCAATAATTGCACCAATCGTTCTAAGGAAAGGTCTACCAAGAATAATAGGACATGAAGGATTGCAATCTATATCAAGAACGATAAAATCTACGGGCACATAATTCCTATTTGCAACAATAAGAACATCATTAATTCTTCGCATAGGCTTTTTAATAGTGGAATCCGCAAGGTGCAAGTTTAGAGAGCAATCATCAAAATCACGGAAATCTAGCAAATCACGCAAAGTTTTGGGAATAGTAGAGACACTAGCACCCAAATCACACAAAGCATTAAACTCATGACCTTTGATTTTAATTTTGATAGTTGGTTCCCACTCATCATAGAGTTTCCTAGGGATAGAAACTTTCAACTCAAGTTTTTCTTCATAAGATTGCATTAAGGCATCAACAATGTGTTCGGTAAAGGCCTTATTTTGACTATAGGCATGAGGAGAATTTAGCACGGTTTGCAACAAGGAAATACAATCAATTAAAGAGCAATTTTAATAATTAAATTCCTTGAGATCCAAAATAGTGGGTTTAGAAATATCTACATTTTTATTTCTTTCAATCCCACTTTTATCAATTTCATCATCAAGATCTAAAAACTTCGAATTCTTAAAACGCCTTCTAGGTAAAGGAAGATCATATTCAGTTTCATCAAGATTCATATTGCAAAACAAAGATTTAATAGGGGACACATCAATAACTTTTAGATCTTCATCTTGATTTTCATAGGAATTAGAAGAACACGCTTTAATAAAGGCATCTTTGGAAGCATGCATCCTTGCGGTTCTTTCTTTGCACTCATCAATGGAAATTCTCATAGCTTTGAGAGACTCATTGATATCATGCTTGGGTGGAATAGATCTAAGCTTTAAAGAATCAACCTCAAGAGAAATTATATCAACGTTCCTGGCCAAATCATCAACTTTAAGCAATTTCTCCTCAAGCAAAGCATTAAAATTCTTTTGTGAATTCATAAACTCTTTAAGACTACTCTCAAATTCAGGGGGCGTCTTATTAAAATTTCCATAAGAGTTGTTGTACGAATTTCCATAATTATTAGAAGGATTACTAGGATAAGGCCTAGGATTAAAATTCCCTCTATACGCGTTGTTACCAAAATTATTCCTACCAACAAAATTCACATCCATAAATTCATTATTATTCTCAATCAAAGTAGACAAAGGCATATCATTAGGATCAGAAGAAACACTCTTAGTAGCAAATAATTTCATAAGTTCATCCATCTTTCCACTCAAAACATTAATTTCGTCTATCGCATGCACTTTTTATTAGTAGATCTTTCAGATGCCATTGAGAATAATTAACCATAATATTATCTAGGAGTTTAGTAGCATCTCCTAAAGTGATTTCCATAAAAGTGCCTCCATGGCCGAATCTAAAAGATTTCTAGAAGCAAAATTCAATCCAGCATAAATTTTTGTATAATCATCCACAAGTTCAAACCATGAGTAGGACAATTACGTATCATTAATTTCATTCTCTCCCAAGCTTGTGCAACATGTTCATGATCAAGTTGCTTAAAATTCATAATATCGTTTCTAAGAGAGATAATCTTAGCGGAGGAAAATACTTAGAGATAAAAGCATCTTTGCACTTGTTCCAAGAATCAATACTATTTTTAGGCAAAGATGAAAACCACGCTTTAGCACGATCTCTAAGCGAAAAAGGAAATAGCTTCAATTTAACGACATCATTATCGACATCTTTTTTCTTTTGCATATCACATAAATCAACGAAGTTATTCAGATGAGTAGCGGCATCTTCACTAGGAAGGCCGGCGAATTGATCTTTCATAACAAGATTCAACAAAGCAGTATTGATTTCACAAGATTCAGTATTGGCAAGAGGAGCAATCGGAGTGCTAAGGAAATCATTATTATTGGTATTGGTGAAGTCACACAATTTGGTAGCATCTTGAGCCATCGCGACAAACAAGCAATCCAACACACGAGCAACAAAAGGCAAAGGGAAAAAGAGGAGGAGATTGGGAAAGAGAGGGCGAATAAAACGGCAATGGTGAAGTGGGGGAGAAGAAAACGAGAGGCAAATGGCAAATAATGTAATGCGAGAGATAGGGATTGTGATGGGTACTTGGTATGTTGACTTTTGCGTAGACTCCCCGACAACGGCGCCGAAATCCTTCTTGCTACGTCTTGAGCTTGCGTTGGTTTTCTCCGGAGAGGAGAGGATGATGCAGCACAATGGCGTAAGTATTTCCCTCAGTTTTGAGAACCAAGGTATCAATCCAAGAGGAGGCCACGCAAGTCCCTCGTACCTGCACAAAACGATAGCTACTCGCAACCAACGCGATTAGGGGTTGTCAATCCTTCACGGTCACTTACGAGTGAGATCTGATAGAGATAATATTTTTGGTATTTTTGGTATATATATGCAAAGTGAAAAGTAAAAGGCAAAGTAAAACAAAGCAAGTATAAAAGTGATGGAGATTGATATGATGAGAATAGACCCGAGGGCCATAGGTTTCACTAGTGGCTTCTCTCAAGAGCATAAGTATTCTACGGTGGGTGAACAAATTACTGTTGAGCAATTGACAGAATTGAGCATAGTTATGAGGTTATCTAGGTATGATCATGTATATAGGCATCACGTCCGTGACAAGTAGATCGAAACTATTCTGCATCTACTACTATTACTCCACTCATCGACCGCTATCCAGCATGCATCTAGAGTATTAAGTTAAAAACAGAGTAACGCCTTAAGCAAGATGACATGATGTAGAGGAATAAATTCATGCAATATGATAGATACCCCATCTTGTTATCCTCGATGGCAACAATACAATATGTGCCTTGCAACCCTTTCTGTCACTGGGTAAGGACACCGCAAGATTGAACCCAAAGCCATGCACTTCTCCCATTGCAATAACTACCAGTCTAGTTGGCCAAACCAAACGGATAATTCGAAGAGACTTGCAAAGATAACTCAATCATACATAAAAGAATTCAGAGAAGATTCAAATATTATTCATAGATAAGCTGGATCATAAACCCACAATTCATCGATCTCAACAAACACACCGCAAAAAGAAGATTACATCGAATAGATCTCCACGAGAGAGGGGGAGAACATTGTATTGAGATCCAAAAAGAGAGAAGAAGCCATCTAGCTACTAGCTATGGACCCGAAGGTCTGAAGTAAACTACTCACACTTCGTCGGAGAGGCTACGGTGTTGATGTAGAAGCCCTCCGTGGTGGATGCCCCCCCGTGAAGCTCCTAACAGGCCCCAAGATGGGATCTCGTGGATCTGAGGAAGTTCTGGCGGTGGAATTAGGTTTTGGCTCCTCTTCTGATCGTTTGGGGGTACGTAGGTATATATAGGAGGAAGGAGTACGTCGGTGGAGCTTCGAGGGGCCCACGAGGCAGGGGGCGCGCCCCCCACCCTCGTGACCGCCTCTCTGGTGCCTTGGCGTAGGGTCCAAGTCTCCTGGATCACGTTCGGTGAGAAAATCACGTTTCCGAAGGTTTCATTCCGTTTGGACTCCGTTTGATATTCTGTTTCTTCGAAATACTGAAAAAGGCAAAAAAACAGCAATTCTTGGCTAGGCCTCCGGTTAATAGGTTAGTCCCAAAAGTAATATAAAAGTGGAAAATAAAGCCCATTATAGTCCAAAACAATAGATAAAGTAGCATGGAGCAATCAAAAATTATAGATACGTTGGAGACGTATCATTTGGCTCTTTTTATTTTGCCAAATGGATGGACAAGATTACCTAAGAACTTCTGTCAGGACCCCGATTCCAAGTCACATCGATCTAGCCGGTAACACCTCATATCACTTTGCGGCCTCACGCACGGTATTCCCACGGGTGTCGCCTTACCATGGCCCGGGACCGTTTGCGCCTTTTGGCTCACGTATATGATAGTGTCGCTAGCATCCATATGACAGAGAACCCGGGCCGACATGGCTAGTCGTGAACCCAAAGCGGCACTAACCCATGGGGACAGGCATACATGAATCACATCGAGCATGTCGGTCGCCAGCGTGTGAATCCGGCTGTAGCACTTTGGCTAACAGGACTCCGGTAACCCGGGCTGTAGCAGGCTAGGCAGGACTCGGATGTCACCGCGTGACATTTCCCGAAGGGACGTATACACGAGAACGAAGTGAAACACATGCCGGCCGATCAAGTGTCCAGAGCAGTAGTCTGGGCTAGCGGGACTCCGGTGAACCGGGCAGTGGCGGACTACTATCGCTCGAGGAAGCACTAGACTACATTTCCCCATATGAGAGGCTGCCAAGGATAAACAACTAGATTGTCGGATCCCACACATACCAAGCATTTCAAACATACACACAATATGCTCGATATGTGTAAATACAACAAGGCATCACAACATAACTCTCGACTCAAGTATTTATTCATTAGGCTCCGAGGAGCGAGATATTACAAACATGGGTCTCATGACCCAACATACTGAAAGCATACAAGCAACAAGCACAAGCTGAAGCTTAACATGTCTGAGTACAGACATCTACAAATGAAAAAGGCTGAGAAGCCCGACTATCTACCAGATCCTGCTGAGGGCACAAGATCGTAGCTGAGGTAACAAGCTAAGCGTCAAGTCCACGCGGAACTACTTAAGAGACCGACATCTCTCGCAAAACATAAAATAAGCAAACGTGAGTACAAATGTACTCAGCAAGACTTACATCAAGAACTAACTACATATGCATCATTATCAACAAAGGGGTGGTGGAGTTTGACTGCAGCAAGCCAGCTTTGACTCGGTGGCTATCCTGAACTACATTTGTAAGTAACTCTTTTGAGGTGGCGCACGCGAGTCCACATATTCACCATATCAATACACCACTATGGATCCACTCCGTCTCCCTCACGAGAACGCCATCCATAGCACTCACGCTTATCTTGCGCATTTTAGAGTATCCACTTTCACTTGTCTATGAACTGTTATAGGCAACCCAGAAGTCCTTTACATGAGACACGGCTATTTGAATAGATCATATTAACCCTGCAGGGGTGTACTTCTTCACACATGCTCTCGCCACTTACCGCCATGTACACCTCGTGTATCTCGGCAACCTTCAAGCGGAAGCCTGGCGAGGGAGTCGGCCACGACCTGACTAACCACACAAGTCTCTAGTCCAGGTCTATCGCCTATTCGGGTTCCATCCGCAAGGAGATCCGGCCGGGTGTCGCTCCGGCCCCAAACGATGTGCAGGGGTTCCCAAGTCCACCATCCGGGTGCCACTTGGTACACCGACCATGTGCCTAGTCTGTCCCAAGCCCACCTGTACCGGGTGCCACTTGGTAGACTACTAACACTACCTACAAACACCAGAAACTAGTTGCAACTCCTGGACAGAGATCAAGTTGATTAATAAGTCGAGAGAGCTTGGAGCGCCCGTAGCCCAATGTGTGGTAGTAACTGTTCATGGATCACAAACACAGAACTCAGTTCCTAAGGACGGCTTCAATGAGACAACCCACCATGTACTCCTACATGGCCTCTCACCGCTACCTTTACCAAATCGTGTTCACACACTTAGCTCTCACACAGTAGGACATGTTCACGCACCTCCAATTCATCCCCGATGAATCAGACCTGACACAACTCTAAGCAATAGCAGGCATGACAAACAAGCATGAATGAGTAGGCACATCAGGGCTCAAACAACTCCTACTCATGCTAGTGGGTTTCATCTATTTATGTGGCAATGACAGTCATGCAGAGGAAAGGGTTCAACTACCGCAGCATGTAACAGTTGAATCGATGTTGTACTAATGCAGTAAAAGAGAGCAGGAGCGAGAGAGTGGGATTGTATCGGAATGAACAAGGGGGTTTTGCTTGCCTGGCACTTCTGAAGATATTATAGTTCTTCATCGGTGTCATCGAACTCATCGTCGGTACGTCGTCTACTGAGAGGAACAAACACCGGCAAACAAGGAAGAACACAATCAATGCAATGCGACAATATGATGCATGAATGTGACATGGCAATATGATGTGATTTGAGCTAATGCAACTAGCAACCAAATTAGATGAAGTTGGTTTGAATACAAGATTCAAATTCAAACTCCATATGTGATTATTCAAATGCCATTTAATTGATTTGAACTAAACAGTGAACAAAAGTTGTTCTAACATGCATGAAGATGGTACAGATGGATAGATTGGATTTTTCTGATCATTTTTCATATATAAATTATCTCATTTGGAGTTACGGTTGATTTTATATGATTTTTAAAAGTTTTGAACATTTTCTGGAATTTCCTAATTTATTTCTAAATAAGAAAATCACAATAAATGTATTTATGACATCAGCAGTGTATCATGCTTGCGTCAGCTGGTCAAAGCGCGGGTCCAGGTCAAACCTGACGTGTGGGGTCCACATGTCAGTGACACAGTTATATAACAGGATTAATTAAATTTAACTAATCAAATTAGCAGGCATTGGGCCCACTGTTAGTGTCAGCAGGGGGGGTTAATTAGTCCTAAACTAAACTAGTCAAGGGCGGGGCCCACACGTCAGACGACCTGGGGTGGTCAAACCGCCGGTCAAAAGGGTCAACGCCACTGGCGGCTTGACGCCGGCGACGGCAAACGTGGCGAAGCGCTGCGGGGTTGCTCCTCCGGTGGCTAAAAACGCGGCGGAGGGCGCGAGGGGGGAGCCCTTGCTCACCCGCATCCAGGGGAGCACGCGGCTGGGCGTGGGGTGGCCGGGTTCACCGGCGGCGAGCTCATCCGCCGCGGCCGGAGCACGGGGATGAGACAGGCGAGGCTGCGAGCCACGGGGGACGCCGGATGAAGTGCTCTACGGGCTCCTGGGAACTCCAGGAGTTCGACTACGCACCCAGATGCGACGGGAACGAGCCCTGGCTGCGTCGGCGACATCGCCGGCGGCAAGGAGCTTGCGGGTGCGACGGGGAGGTAAGCTAGGGGTTGAGCGCGAGGAGGGGGCCAGGGGGGAAACGGAGAGAGGCTCACGGCGAGGAGGATGGTGCAGACGGCGGGGCCGGGGACGTGTTGGTTTCCGCGAATCGATGGTGAGGTAGCCGGCGGTCGGAGGGGGAAGATGATGGAGTAGCTGGTGATGCAGGTCATCCCAGCGCTTGGGGCCAGGGTGGGGTGAAGCAGCGGTCGTCGGCGGTTCTTGCGGACTCAGAGTGGCGGTGAGGGGGGGCACGGTGGCCGCGGCAGCGGCGAGCAGTGGTCTCGGGTGTGCTCGGCAGCGCGAGGAAGAGAGGCCAGGGGAAGGGGGCGGGGCAGAGGAAGGAGGGGAAATTGAGAGGAGGTCGCAGGCATCTCCACGCGTGTCGGATCGGAGTAGAGAGGAAGCAGGAGGTGGAAGCAGGAGGTGGAAGCAGGAGGTGGCTTCGCCTCATGTGCGTGCGCCACGCCGTCGTCCTCCTGGCAAGGAAGGAGACGACTGGCGCCTGGCTCTGGTGGGCTGGACCGTGCTGGGCCGTGTCAGGTGAGCGCCAGGTAAGCCCTATCTCTCTCCCCTGTCTTTTCCTAATTTATTCTGTTTTCTATTTTTCTGCTTTATGTTTGCAAATAAAATACCAACCAAAACACTTTGGTTAATTCTGTAAATTTTTGTGAGGAATATTTGAATTATTTTCAAACCACACAATAAATTTCAGAATATTTGGAGCAACCAATATTTAATGGTAACTTTTAAACTCCAACTCAAATACCATAATGATTTAATTCAATGACCAAAATGTCATGGAAAAATATGCATCATCTCTGGTAGAGGCTTTCACCTTTTTCCATAAATCATGAACATTTTAAAAGGATATTTTGAGGTCATTGAAAATATTTTGGTTGAACCTATTTGAATTGCAATTGTGCTAGGGTTTATCAATCCCCATTTCAAATTTCATGAAAATTAAACATGATGCATGGATGCAATGCCACTAGTTACAAGCAAACTCTAGGGCTGTGACAACTTCCTCTAGCTATCTATACTTTTCTCGTCCCAAACTCTATCCATGATACATCAGAAAGTTTGATCAAGTCAGATTCGAACCCTCTGGGTGAGGAGCACTCGGAGTCACCGATTCGTCATAGACTTAAACTTCCAAAACTTCTCAGTATATTTCGGTCTGATCGATTCATCCCTTTCGGTCATACCGAGTTCATTGAATTGATCTAGGTTTTCAATCTTGGTGCAACCGATTAGAACGGTTCGATCACACCGACAGGGTCAGGATATATATACGCACGGGTCAAATTTTGAAAATTCCTTCAAAACATTTTTGCATGCGCGTGTCCTGCTCTTCCGACTCGAGTCTCCGGATCATCTCGTCATCGCCAGCGACCTCCCGTCGTTGGTCTCCGCCGCTGTCAACGGGAATCTTCACCGTTGCTGCCGCCGTAGCAAGCTCATCGCTAAGTTAGGGTATGAGTTCGATCCTTTGTGCAATCTTTACCTCCGATTCTTAGCACAAAGTCAATGTCATGATTCTTACCACGTTTGAGATACTTCTATCAAGTAAAAACTTCCTTTAGATTAGTTTTGATTCGAAAATTTAGGGTTAGGTTTTCGCCGAACTCATCTCAGACCGACCGAGTTGTAGAAATCGGTCTCACCGATTTGGCTTAGGCCATTTTACTTGTAACTTTCGGTCTGACCGAAATTTGCAAATCGGTGTGATCGAGTTCAACTCTCAGTGAAACCCTAGCTATCTTGGACTCACCGAACTGTGTCTCGGTCTGACTGATGTCACTAGTTCAGACTCCAATATTGCTTCGGTGGCACTGAGCTTAACAAATCGGTAGCTCCAAAATGCTTTCTATGGAAAACTAAAACTAAGTTTTGACTCAATTGTTTTGCAAAATCTATGCACATTGTGATGCTCATCCACTCTATCTCATCTACATCTATTCACAGGGTCATCTTTCAGTTTGCAGTGTCAGACATGTCAGATCAATGTGATAGCCATAACAAGTCTGAGGAGCAAGTTAACCTGAGTGAGGGCACTAGTCCCTCGAGCAGCTATGATGAGGGTAGCAGAAGCACCCCAAGCAACTTGCTCAGGGCAGCAACAAGGACTAGGAGAAAGAGAACTCAGATTCAGAGGATGAGGATTATGTTGCTGCTGAGGAAGAAGTCAGCTCCAAGAAGAAAGTTGTCAAGAAGGAATTTGGCACAGCAGCTTCAACAAAGCCTGGTCTGAACAAGAAGGCTCCTACCAAGAGAGTGACCATGTCTAAGGCCAAAGCCTCAACTCTTGAAGCCTCCAAATCAACTTTTGGAGAGGCTGCTGCTGAGGGCAAGAAAAGGAAGGAAAGGAAGAGAGGGAGATGATGCAAGAAAGTTGATCCCATGGCAGAATTTGAGAAGCACTCATCTGATGAGGAAGAAGATGAAGAAGAGGATGTTGCACAAACATCAAAGACTCGGAAGCTGGTGGGGGATGCCATCAAGTCTGGGGCTGCTCCTTCAAAGCCCAAGACTGCCCCCAAAGCTACTGCTTCAGCCCCCAAAACTGCACCAAAGAGAAGCACCAGGAACGTTCCACCCACTGAGAAGAACAAGGCCCCAGTGTGTGAAATGGAAGAAGAAGAAGGAGCCCAAGTGCTAAGAAAACTGAAGCCCAAGATCCCAGATCATGATGATACACATCTAGTAGCTGAAAACATGAAGATCAGGAAGGATGCGGGTCTTAGACTGTGGAGACAGTCAGATCCCTATGCTGCAAGAAGGAGGACTACTGTAGACTACAGGTTCCATACTAAGGAACAACAGGACCTCTATGAGACTGTGCTCCTGGACAAGAAGCCCATTGTCTGTGACATGAAGTGGGTACATTGGAAGTACATTGACAACAATGAAGACCACTTCCCTGGAGTTCATGAAAGTTTCAGGATGAATGGAGTTGATGTCTTTGTGGGTCAGAAATTAACCAAGTGGAATGATGAACTTATCATGCAATTCTATTCAACAGCTCACTTCTACCTAGATGGAAGAATAGTATGGATGTCTGAGGGTACAAGGTACCAGTCTACCATTGCTGAGTGGGCCAAGCTAATCAATGCCCCTGAAGAGCATGAGGATGACACTGATGTGTATGCAAAGCCTAGGAAAGGACATAACTCCATGGCACATATGTACAAGGAAATTCCAGATGCAGCTTTGGAACATCATCAGTTTGGCTCTGTCTATTATCTCCTATCAGGTCTGTCTACTATCAATACTATCCTGAGGCACACTTTTTTGCCCAAGTCTGGAGATCACTAGATGATAAGAGGACATTCCATCAATTTGTTGCATATGTTTGATGTGCCAGAAAAATTCAAAGTGATGACACTGATTGTAGAGACAATCAAGAGGAAAGCTGCTGATCAGAAGAGATCATGTGGGTATGCTCCACACATCCATATGCTCATCAACTCCAAGATGGGCATAGGTACATACCTGTTGGACAAAGAGCACCTTCACTTGAGGCCTGACTTTGAGGACAACACAGTTCTCATGGATGCTGCAGAACCAACTTCAGTTGAGGCTCAAGAGAAGAGAGCAAAGGCAAAAGCAGAGATGACAGCCAAGATGCAAAGTGCTGAAGAGGCTTTACAAGTTTTCCTCAAGTAAAAACAAGATCAACTTGGCTATCTTATTCAAGCCACTTTGAGGATTGAGAAAGGACTTGCCACCCTGACTCAGAATCAAGAGAGCCTTGAAAGGATCATTGAAACAAGAGATGCAAACAGCAGTTGAGCAGCTCCAGGATGAAGCTGAAGAGAGGAGAGGGAAAGCTACCACTGAAGCTTTTTAGAGAGTGCCTAGGGCACAAAGGTCCGCAGCCGTGCTAGTGACAGACACTAGAGCTACTACTTCATCAGCTGCAGCCACAGCTTCAGTTGCCCCTCCGGTTGCAACTCCACCAGCTCCTACAACCTCAACAGATGCATTTGTCGCAGGACTCCTCTCCATGCCACCTCCCGAAGATCAAGCTTAGAGACCTGCATAGCAGTATGCATTTTCAAGCTTTTTGGTAACTTGTTGCCAAAGGGGGAGAAAGTGTATAGATCATAGGCTTAGAGAGAGACAGAGCTTTGCTTCTTTTGCTGCTACTTATTTGCTACCTTGATTGTTTGCTTGCTTGGATGATACTTTATGGTCGTGTGTGAGATACTTGTATGGTCATGTGTTTGATCATATCATACTTTAATGTTTGTGCTTGAATGATGACATTCTCTATCTTTCATGTATGATCATTCACTTTGTCTTGGTGATGAGCGTATACTCCATTTACTATCATATTGAGCGCTCCACCAAGATGTATGTGACATGGAAGAGTAGCCCATGTTCCTAATCGATTGTGCATTTGCATTCAAAAGCAAATTTTAAATAACGCGCAAATTTAGGGGGAGCTCTTGCTTATCACATACTTCTCAAAGCGATGATGTATTTCATTCTTACTATCATTTGTCGAAGCTTTGATCTATATGTTGTCATCAATTACCAAAAAGGGGGAGATTGAAAGTGCAACTAATCCCTGGGTGGTTTTGGTAATTCTTAACAACATATAGCTCATTGGACTAATATTCTTTCAAGATGACCATTTCAGAAAGTTCAATGATTGGCATGGCATGGACTAGAGGTGTGGACCCCTCAAAATGCTAAGGACACATATTGGAAAAATGCTCAAGACTCTACATTTTCATTTTAGTGATCCAAGATCACATTGAGTCCATAGGAAAAGCCAATACTATTAAAAGGGGATGAGGTGTTGCTTAATGGCTTGCCTGCTCAAAATGCTTAGTGATATGCTCCAAAAGCCTTCAATCACTTTCTCAAATTCCACATATGTCCTAAACCAAAAGTCAAACTCGGCCCCACTGATTTGATCTATCTGGCGCCATCGAGTTCATTTGACATAGCCACTGCCAGAAACCCTAATCAATTCGGTCTCACCGATAGGGATCTCGGTCTCACCGAGATGGGATTGCAAACTCTGTGTTTCCCTTCATAACATTTTGGTCCCACCGAGTTCGCAATGCAAACTCTCTGTTTCTTTTTCGTAATGTTTCGATCTCACCGAAATGAGCGATCGATCCCACCGAGTTTGTCTGACCAACTCTCTGTTTGCCAATTACAGAAATCAGTCTCACTGAGTTCATGTGATCGGTCTCACCGAGATTACGTTATGTCCTAAACCTAACACAATCGGTCCCACCGAGTTGAGATGTCGGTCCCACTGAAAACCCTAATGTTCACAGTTTGAACTAAATCGGTCTGACCGAGTTTCTCTATTTGGTCCCATCGAGTTTGGTAAATTATGTGTAACGGTTAGATTTTGTGTGGAGGCTATATATACCCCTCCACCCATCCTCCATTTGTGGGGATAGCTATCAGAACGTGCCTACACTTCCAGCATTCATTTACTGAGAGAGAACCACCTACTCATGTGTTGAGACCAAGACATTCCAATCCAACCACAAGAATCTTGATCTCTAGCCTTCCCCAAGTTGCTTTCCACTCAAATCATCTTTGCACCATATCCAAATCTGTGAGAGAGAGTTGAGTGTTGGGGATACTATCATTTTAAGCACAAGAGCAAGGAGTTCATCATCAACACACCATCTATTACCTTTTGGAGAGTGGTGTCTCCTAGATTGGTTAGGTGTCACTTGGGAGCCTCCATCAAGATTGTGGAGTTGAACCAAGGAGTTTGTATGGGCAAGGAGATCGCCTGCTTCGTGAATATCTACCCTAGTGAGGCAAGTCCTTCATGGGCGATGGCCATGGTGGGATAGACAAGGTTGCTCCTTCGTGGACCCTTCGTGGGTGGAGCCCTCCATGGACTCGCGCAGCCGTTACCCTTCGTGGGTTGAAGTCTCCATCAACATGGATGTATGATAGCAGCACCAATCGGAACCACGCCAAAAATCTATGTGTCTACATTGCGTTTGCTCCCTCCAAACTCCTCCCTTTTACCTTCATATACAATGATTTACATTCCGTTGTTATACTCTTAGAATTGCATGTGTAGGTTGATTGCTTGACTTGTGATAAGTTGCTAAAATCTGCCAAGACTTAATATTGGGAAAAGGCTGGATTTTTATTTGATCAAGTAGTCTAATCACCCCCCTTCTAGACATACTGTTGATCCTTCTCTCTCTCTCTCTCTCTCTCTCTCTCTCTCTCTCTCTCTCTCTCTCTCTCTCTCTCTCTCTCTCTGACGACATAGTGGTGACCTAACCCTATCACAATGCTATTGTTCTCACTTGCTTCCCTCGATCTTCTCGCCACCACCAAAGACAGCCAACGGGCAAGCTCTATGGACTACCGAGCAAGGTGGTGTGGTGGGGATTTCGTTGCTTCATAACTCATGCTGGCAGCTTCGGGCGCTGAGTTGGTGGCCTCGACTAGTCTCCTAGGCCACCTGGACAGGGAGGTTTCATATGTGGTGTCAGGGCTGCAGTGTCGGCCTCCGGCACCAGATATGAAGACTCCTACCCCCTGCCCCCTAGGCTCTTTCGATCCCATGTGAATTGGTTCATGGATGCACGCCTAGTGGCGCGGAATCCATGATTTGATGTGTTGCCATGAGGGTTTTGTAACCAAGAGAAATCTCTCATTCGTTGTAATGGTCGAGACACCTATGGGCATCGTATTCCTCCTTGAAAGTGATTACCTTTCCCCTCGCACTTCCATCTCTTAGGTGAAAACCCTAAATCTTCTTTTGGGTGTCACAACCTTCTTGGAGATGCACGTGTCGCAACCTTCTTGGAGGTGTTGTCTTGGTAGCATGGGTGGAATCTATGGGTGTGTTGCTCTGAGCGGTGGCATGGTCCAAGTGGTGTTATCATTGTTGTTGGTGGCGGGTAGGTTTTTTTAGCTCTTTAGGGTGCTCCTGCCCATTATGTGTTCCCCCGTTGGCCAATGATCGACACTTGCATGCCTGGACGGCTAGGCATATCGTTCCTCACTGTCGGTGGTAGTAGGGCAGCAGAAAATTCAAGACTTAGGTAGTTTCTTCATGTGGACTATGGCTTGCTTCATTGGTATTTGGAACCATTACTCAATGGTGCCTCATACTTCTTTATCGACCTAGCCAGTAGCTTCATCTATTTATGTTGACTATCTGTGGATGATGACAATGATGGTCTCAAGGTAAGCATGGGGTAGGAGAGCCGACAAGGTGGTTATAATCGAAGTCCTACACTTCAGTAGTCTCATTGCCAATGTGCATCCAAATTCTAGGGTGAGCATCGCTATCGACTGATGGTGTGAAGCCCTTCAATATAGGCGAGGGGAAACAATCCTCCTAGATGATGGATTATAGACAAAGGCATGTCCTCCATGGTTTGGCTTGTCTCCCTATTGCGTCGATTTCTTCCTCTACTCTAGTGATCCGGTCGCAACGGGCTTCACGATTCAAGTCGTGATTCTTCTTTCCGCCTAGTTATTTGCCTATTATTGTCCATTGGTTTGTATGATGTTCATCAGCACCTTTCTTCCTCTACTCCAGTGATCCCATCATGAAGAGGCTTCAACAATTTCGAGTTGTGATTCTTCTTTTAGTCTAGTTATTTGCTTGTTGTAATACACTGATTTGTAAGATGGCCATCAACACCTTTTATCATGCCATTTGGGGATTTATTTATTTAAAGTCATGCATAATGCCTTCTTATAAAAAATAAGGCCAATGCTCTCCGTCAGTCGACCAATTGGGGGCCTCAATAGGTCACCTCGTGAGTCATCGATTGCATCTCCCCTATCCACTAGATCATGCCTCTCTATCGTTGTTCCCCTTTAACCGAGTCACACCAGCTCGCACGGGAGAGAGCGTCAATGAGCACTGTTGACCCCACATTTTTTCTTGGCACAACACACCACCTCCTCCTCTTCCTCCCCACGTGCGATTTCCTCCCCGCTTACAATGTCGACATCTCCCCTCCAGCTTTTTCCATGTGTCGCCATCGACTTACTCAGCGCCGCAGCAACCAGCTATCATCATTCGTAGCATCCAGCTACAATCATCCCAAGCATCCCACGGAGTTCATTGTAGCATGTCGTTGTGCTGATTGTTGCTCGTCATGGTACCATCCCAGCATCACGTAGTGTTGATTGCAGCTCGCCATCATACCCATCCCAGCATCCTGCAGTGCCGGATGCATCTCATTGCAATGTTGCATGGTCCCTTGCATTAGCAACCCCCTCTGTCGCACCACCACCCACCCACCCCATTGCCACTCCCCCTTTATCGCGGCTAGCATCAGATACGCGCACCATTCGTAGCACCGACATATCCTTGCCTCCTTCGCAAGGCAAGGTAGCCGCCCCGACTCGCTAAAGCGGTGATTGGAGCGGTTCTGAGCGATGGATGGCCTATGAGGTGTGTGATGTTGATGTCTACTACACAACCTTCTTCTTGTAGACGTTGTTCGGCCTCCAAGTGCAAGGTTTGTAGGACAGTAGCAAATTTCCCTCAAGTGGATGACCTAAGGTTTATCAATCCGTGGGAAGTGTAGGATGAAGATGGTCTCTCTCAAGCAACCCTGCAACCAAATAACAAAGAGTCTCTTGTGTCCCCAAAACACCCAATACAATGGTAAATTGTATAGGTGCACTAGTTCGGTGAAGAGATGGTGATACAAGTGCAATATGGATGGTAAATATGGGTATTTGTAATCTGAAATATAAAAACGGCAAGGTAGCGAGTGGTAAAAGTGAGCGTAAACGGTATTGCAATGCTAGGAAACAAGGCCAAGGGTTCATACTTTCACTAGTGCAAGTTCTCTCAACAATGATAACATAATTAGATCATATAACAATCCCTCAACATGCCATTGTTGTAGGGTATGAAACCACCTCAAAGTTATTCTTTCCGATCAATCCATTGGGCTATTCCTATAAGTGTCACAAACAGCCCTAGAGTTGTAAAATAACACCTTAAGACACACATCAACCAAAACCCTAATGTCACCTAGATACTCCAATGTCACCTCAAGTATCCGCAGGTATGATTATACGATATGCATCACACAATCTCAGATTCATCTATTCAACCAACACAAAGAACTTCAAAGAGTGCCCCAAAGTTTCTACCGGCGAGTCAAGACGAAAACGTGTGCCAACCCCTATGCATAGATTCCCAAGGTCACGGAACCCGCAAGTTGATCACCAAAACATACATCAAGTGAATCAATAGAATACCCCATTGTCACCACGGGTATCCCACGCAAGACATACATCAAGTGTTCTCAAATCCTTAAAGACTCAATCCGATAGGATAACTTCGAAGGGAAAACTCAATCCATTACAAGAGAGTAGAGGGGGAGAAACATCATAAGATCCAACTATAGTAGCAAAGCTCGTGGTACATCAAGTGTTGGGGAACGTAGTAATTTCAACAAATTTCCTACGCACACGCAAGATCATGGTGATGCATAGCAACGAGAGGGGAGAGTGTGTCCACGTACCCTCGTAGACCGAAAGCGGAAGCGTTATGTCAACGCTGTTGATGTAGTCGTGCGTCTTCACGATCCGACCGATCCAAGCACCGAGCGTCACGGCACCTCCGTGTTCTCGCACACGCTCAGCTCGATGACGATCCCGGACTCCGATCTAGCAGGTGTCGGGATGAGTTCCGTCGGACGACGGCGTGGTGACGATGATGATGTTCTACCGACGCAGGGCTTCGCCTAAACTCATGACGATATGACCGAGGTGGAATATGGTGGAGGGGGGCACCGCACACGGCTAAGGAACGATCACGAAGATCAACTTGTGTGTTCTAGGGTGCCCCCCTGCCCCCGTATATAAAGGAGCAAGGGGGGAGGCCGGCCGGCCCTTGTGGGCGTGCCAAGGAGGAGGAGTCCTCCTCCTAGTAGGAGTAGGACTCCCTCTTTCCTACTCCTACTAGGAGGGGAAAGGAAGGGGGAGAGGGAGAGGGAAAGAGGGGGGCGCCGCCCCCCCTCTCCTAGTCCAATTCGGACCAGAGGGGGAGGGGGGGAGCGGCCCATCCTGGCTGCCCCTCTCTCTCTCCACTAAAGCCCATAAGGCCCAATACTCCTCCCGGGGGGGGGTTCCGGTAACCCTCCGGCACTCCGGTTTTCTCTGAAATCACCCGGAACACCTCCGGTGTCCGAATATAGTCGTCCAATATATCGATCTTTATGTCTCGACCATTTTGAGACTCCTCGTCATGTCTGTGATCACATCCGGGACTCCGAACAACCTTCGGTACATGAAAACTTATAAAGTAATAATAAAACTGTCATCATAACGTTAAGCGTGCGGACCCTACGGTTCGAGAACTATGTAGACATGAGCTAGAACTGTTTCTGGTCAATAACCAATAGTGGAACCTAGATGTTCATATTGGCTCCTACATATTCTACGAAGATCTTTATTGGTCAAACCGCATAACAACATATGTTGTTTCCTTTGTCATCGGTATGTTACTTGCCCGAGATTCGATCGTCGGTATCCAATACCTAGTTCAATCTCGTTACCGGCAAGTCTCTTTACTCGTTCCGTAATACATCATCCCGTAACTAACTCATTAGTTACAATGCTTGCAAGGCTTAAGTGATGTGTATTACCGAGAGGGCCCAGAGATACCTCTTCGACAATCGGAGTGACAAAACCTAATCTTGAAATACGCCAACTCAACATGTACCTTCGGAGACACCTGTAGAGCACCTTTATAATCACCCAGTTACGTTGTGACGTTTGGTAGCACACAAAGTGTTCCTCCGGTAAACGGGAGTTGCATAATCTCATAGTTGTAGGAACTTTGTATAAGTTATGTAGAAAGTAATAGCAATATACTAAACGATCAAGTGCTAGGCTAACGGAATGGGTCAAGTCAATCACATCATTCTCCTAATGATGTGATCCCGTTAATCAAATGACAACACATGTCTATGGTTAGGAAACATAACCATCTTTGATTAATGAGCTAGTCAAGTAGAGGCATACTAGTGACATTATGTTTGTCTATGTATTCACACATGTATCATGTTTCCGGGTAATACAATTCTAGCATGAATAATAAACATTTATCATGATATGAGGAAATAAATAATAACTTTATTATTGCCACTAGGGCATATTTCCTTCAGTCTCCCACTTGCACTAGAGTCAATAATCTAGATTACATAGTAATGATTCTAACACCCATGGAGTCTTGGTGTTGATCATGTTTTGCTCGTGGAAGAGGCTTAGTCAACGGGTCTGCAATATTCAGATCCGTATGTATCTTGCAAATATCTATGTCTCCCACCTGGACTTGGTCCCAGATGGAATTGAAGCGTCTCTTGATGTGCTTGGTCCTCTTATGAAATCTGGATTCCTTTGCCAAGGCAATTGCACCAGTGCTGTCACAGAAGATTTTCATTGGTCCCGATGCACTAGGTATGACACCTAGATCGGAAATGAACTCCTTCATCCAGACTCCTTCATTTGCTGCTTCCGAAGCAGCTATGTACTCCGCTTCGCATGTAGATCCCGCTACGATGCTTTGTTTAGAACTGCACCAACTGACAGCTCCACCGTTTAATATAAATACGCATCCGGTTTGCGATTTAGAATCGTCCGGATCAGTGTCAAAGCTTGCATCGACGTAACCCTTACGACAAGCTCTTTGTCACCTCCATAAGCGAGAAACATATCCTTGGTCCTTTTCGGTATTTCAGGATGTTCTTGACCGCTGTCCAGTTGATCCACTCTGGATTACTTTGGTACCTCCTGCTAAACTAATAGCAAGGCACACATCAGGTCTGTACACAGCATTGCATACATGATAGAGCCTATGGCTGAGGCATAGGAACTCCTTTCATTTTTCTCTATCTTCTGCAGTTGGTCGGGCATTGAGTCCGACTCAACTTCACACCTTGTAATACACGCAAGAATCCTTTCTTTGCTCGATCCATATTGAACTTTTTCAAAATTTTATCAAGGTATGTGCTTTGTGAAAGTCCAATCAAGCGTCTTGATCTATCTCTATAGATCTTGATGCCCAATATGTAAGCAGCTTCACCAAGGTCTTTCATTGAAAAACTTTTATTCAAGTATCCTTTTATGCTATCCAGAAATTCTATATCATTTCCAATCAATAATATGTCGTCCACATATAATATCAGAAATGCTACAGAGCTCCCACTCACTTTCTTGTAAATAAAGGCTTCTCCAAAAGCCTGTACAAAACCATATGCTTTGATCACATTATCAAAGCGTTTATTCCAACTCTGAGAGGCTTGCACCAGACCATAAATGGATCGCTGGAGCTTGCACACTTTGTTAGCTCCCTTAGGATCAACAAAACCTTCCGGTTGCATCATATACAACTCTTCTTCCAGAAATCCATTCAGGAATGCAGTTTTGACATCCATCTGCCATATTTCCTAATCATAAAATGCGGCAATTGCTAACATGATTCAGACTGACTTAAGCATCGCTACCGGTGAGAAGGTCTCATCGTAGTCAACCCCTTGAGCTTGTCGAAAACCTTTTGCAAAAGTCGAGCTTTGTAAACAGTAACATTACCATCAGCGTCAGTCTTCTTCTTGAAGATCCATTTATTATCTATTGCTTGCCGATCATTGGGCAAGTCAACCAAAGTCCACACTTTGTTCTCATACATGGATCCCATCTCAGATTTCATGGCTTCAAGCCATTTTGCGGAATCTGGGCTCACCATCGCTTCTTCATAGTTCGTAGGTTCACCATGATCTAGTAGCATGACTTCCAGAATAGGATTGCCGTACCACTCTGGTGCGGATCTTACTCTGGTTGATCTACGAAGTTCAGTAACAACTTGATCTGAAGTTTCATGATCATCATCATTAACTTTCTCGCTAATTGGTGTAGGTGTCACAGGAACTGATTTCTGTGATGAACTACTTTCCAATAAGGGAGCTGGTACTGTTACCTCATCAAGTTCTACTTTCCTCCCACTCACTTCTTTCGAGAGAAACTCCTTCTCTAGAAAGGATTCATTCTTAGCAACAAATGTCTTGCCTTCGGATCTGTGATAGAAGGTGTACCCAACTGTCTCCTTTGGGTATCCTATGAAGACACATTTTTCCGATTTGGGTTCGAGCTTATCAGGTTGAAGTTTTTTCAAATAAGCATCGCAGCCCCAAACTTTCAGAAACGACAACTTTGGTTTCTTGCCAAACCATAGTTCATAAGGAGTCGTCTCAACCGATTTTGATGGTGCCCTATTTAACGTGAATGCGGCCGTCTCTAAAGCATAACCCCAAAACGATACCGGTAAATCGGTAAGAGACATCATAGATCGCACCATATCTAGTAAAGTATGATTACGACGTTCGGACACACCATTACGTTGTGGTGTTCCAGGTGGCGTAAGTTGCGAAACTATTCCGCATTGTTTCAAATGTAGACCAAACTCGTAACTCAAATATTCTCCTCAACGATCAGATCGTAGAAACTTTATTTTCTTGTTACGATGATTTTCAACTTCACTCTGAAATTCTTTGAACTTTTCAAATGTTTCAGATTTATGCTTCATTAAGTAGATATACCCGTATCTGCTTAAATCATCTGTGAAGGTGAGAAAATAACGATATCCGCCACGAGCCTCAATATTCATCGGACCACATACATCTGTATGTATGATTTCCAACAAATCTGTTGCTCTCTCCATAGTACCGGAGAACGGTGTTTTAGTCATCTTGCCCATGAGGCACGGTTCGCAAGTACCAAGTGATTCATAATCAAGTGATTCCAAAAGTCCATCAGTATGGAGTTTCTTCATGCGTTTTACACCGATATGACCTAAACGGCAGTGCCACAAATAAGTTGCACTATCATTATCAACTCTGCATCTTTTGGCTTCAACATTATGAATATGTGTATTACTACTATCGAGATTCATCAAAAATAGACCACTCTTTAAGGGTGCATGACCATAAAAGATATTACTCATATAAATAGAACAACCATTATTCTCTGATTTAAATGAATAACCGCCTCTGCATCAAACAAGATCCAGATATAATGTTCATGCTACACGCGGCACCAAATAACAATTATTAAGGTCTAAAACTAATCCCGAAGGTAGATGTAGAGGTAGCGTGCCGATCGCGATCACATCGACTTTGGAACCATTTCCCACGCGATCGTCACCTCGCCCTTGGCTAGTGTTCGCTTATTCCGTAGTCCTGCTTTGAGTTGCAAATATTAGCAATGAACCAAAGTCAAATACCAGTGCTGCTGCGAGCTCTAGTAAGGTACACATCAATAACATGTATATCACATATACCTTTGTTCACCTTGCCATCCTTCTTATCCGCCAAATACTTGGGGCAGTTCCGCTTCCAAAGACCAGCTTGCTTGCAGTAGAAGCACTCAGTTTCAGCTTAGGTCCAGACTTGGGTTTCTTCTCTTGAGCAGCAACTTGTTTGCTGTTCTTTTGAAGTTCCCTTCTCCTTCCCTTTGCCCTTTTCTTGAAACTAGTGGTCTTGTTGACCATCAACACTTGATGCTCCTTCTTGATTTCTACCTCCGCAGCTTTTAGCATTGCGAAGAGCTCGGAATTGTCTTGTTCATCCCTTGCATATTATAGTTCATCACGAAGCTCTTGTAGCTTGGTGGCATTGATTGGAGAATTCATCAATGATGCTATCATCCGAAGATTAACTCCCAGTTGAATCAAGTGATTATTATACCCGGACATTTTGAGTATATGCTCACCGTGTAACTATTCTCCTCCATCTTGCAGCTATAAAACTTATTGGAGACTTCATATCTCTCAATCCGGGCATTTGCTTGAAATATTAACTTCAACTCTGGAACATCTCATATGCTCCATGACGTTCAAAACGCCGTTGAAGACCCGGTTCTAAGCCATAAAGCATGGCACATCGAACTATTGAGTAGTCATCACTTTGCTCGCCAGACGCTCATAACATCTGGCGTTGCTCTGCAGCAGTTCGCACCCAGCGGTGCTTCCAGGGCGTAATTCTTCCATGCAGCAATGAGGATAATCCTCAAATTCGGACCCAGTCCGTGTAATTGCTACCATCATCTTTCAACTTTGCTTTCTCAAGGAACGCATTAAAATTCAACGAACAACAACACGAGCCATCTATCTACAACAAACATAGATAAGAAAATACTATCGGTACTAAGTTCATGATAAATTTAAGTTCAATTAATCATATTACTTAAGAACTCCCACTTAGACGGACATCTCTCTAGTCATCTAAGTGATCACGTGATCCAAATCAACTAAACCATAACCGATCATCACGTGAGATGGAGTAGTTTTCAATGGTGAACATCACTATGTTGATCATATCTACTATATGATTCACGCCGACCTTTCGGTCTCCGTGTTCCGAGGCCATATCTGCATATGCTAGGCTCGTCAAGTTTAACTCGAGTATTCGCGTGTGCAAAACTGGCTTGCACCCGTTGTAGATGGACGTTGAGCTTATCACACCCGATCATCACGTGGTGTCTGGGCATGACGAACTTTGGCAACGGTGCATACTCAGGGAGAACACTTCTTGATAATTTAGTGAGAGATCATCTTAAAATGCTACCGTCAGTTAAAGCAAGATAAGATGCATAAAGGATAAACATCACAAGCAATCAATATAAGTGATATGATATGGCCACCATCATCTTGTGCTTGTGATCTCCATCTCCGAAGCACCGTCATGATCACCATCGTCATCGGCGCGACACCTTGATCTCCATCGTAGCATCGTTGTCGTCTCACCAACTATTGCTTCTCGACTATCGCTACCGCTTAGTGATAAAGTAAAGCAATTACAGAAGCGTTGCATTTCATACAATAAAGCGACAACCATATGGCTCCTGCCAGTTGCCGATAACTTGATTACAAAACATGATCATCTCATACAATAAAATATAGCATCACGTCTAGACCATATCACATCACAACATGCCCTGCAAAAACAAGTTAGACGTCCTCTACTTTGTTGTTGCAAGTTTTACGTGGCTGCTACAGGCTGAGCAAGAACCGTTCTTACCTACGCATCAAAACCACAACGATAGTTCGTCAAGTTAGTGCTGTTTTAACCTTCGCAAGGACCGGGCGTAGCCATACTCGGTTCAACTAAAGTTGGAGAAACTGACACCCGCCAGCCACCTGTGTGCAAAGCACGTCGGTAGAACCAGTCTCGCGTAAGCGTACGCGTAATGTCGGTCCGGGCCGCTTCATCCAACAATACCGCCGAACCAAAGTATGACATGCTGGTAACCAGTATGACTTGTATCGCCCACAACTCACTTGTGTTCTACTCGTGCATATAACATCAACGCATAAAACCAGGCTCGGATGCCATTTGTTGGGGAACGTAGTAATTTCAAAAAATTCCTACGCACACGCAAGATCATGGTGATGCATAGCAACGAGAGGGAGAGTGTGTCCACGCACTGTGAGACCGAAAGCGGAAGCGTTATGACAACGCAGTTGATGTAGTCGTACGTCTTCATGATCTGACCGATCCAAGCACCGAACGTACGGCACCTCCGTGTTCTGCACACGTTCAGCTCGATGACGATCCCCGGACTCCGATCCAGCAGGGTGTCGGGGATGAGTTCCGTCAGCACGACGGCGCGGTGACGATGATGATGTTCTACCAACGCAGGGCTTCGCCTAAACTCCGCGACGATATGACCGAGGTGGAATATGGTGGAGGGGGGCACCGCACACGGCTAAGGAACGATCACGAAGATCAACTTGTGTGTTCTAGGGTGCCCCCCTGCCCCCGTATATAAAGGAGCAAGGTGGGAGGCCGGCCGGCCCTTGTGGGCGCGCCAAGGAGGAGGAGTCCTCCTCCTAGTAGGAGTAGGACTCCCTCTTTCTGTTGGGGAACGTTGCATAAAATAAAAAATTTCCTACGTTCACCAAGATCCATCTACATACCCTTTGTGGATCGCGTGCGGAAGCGTTCAAGAGTACGGGTTTGAGGGAGTCGTTCTCGTCGTGATCCAAATCACCTGAGATCCTAGCGCCGAACGGACGGCACCTCCACGTTCAACACACGTACGGTCAGTGTCACGTCTCCTCCTTCTTGATCCAGCAAGGGGGAAGGAGAGGTTGATGAAGATCCAGCAGCACGACGGCGTGGTGGTGGATGCAAGAAGATTCTCGGCAGGGCTTCGCCAAGCAACTGGGGAGGAGGAAGAGGTGTAGCAGGGGGAGGGAGGCGCCAAGTGCAAGGGTGCGGCTGCCCTCCCTCCCCCCCTCTATATATAGGATCTCCTAGGGGGGGGCGCCGGCCAAGGGGGGTGGAGTGCCCCCCAAGGCAAGTGGGGCGCCCCCTCCCCTAGGGTTCCCAACCCTAGGCGCAGAGGGGGGCCCAGGGGGGTGCACCAGCCCACCAGGGGCTGGTTCGCCTCCCACTTCAGCCCATGGGGCCCTCCGGGATAGGTGGCCCCACCCGGTGGACCCCCGGGACCCTTCCGGTGGTCCCGGTACAATACCGGGTGACCCCGAAACTTTCCCGATGGCCGAAACAGCACTTCCTATATATAATTCTTTACCTCCGGACCATTCCGGAACTCCTCGTGACGTCCGGGATCTCATTCGGGACTCCGAACAACTTTCGGTTTGCTACATACTCATATTCATACAACACTAGCGTCACCGAACCTTAAGTGTGTAGACCCTACGGGTTCGGTAGACATGCGACATGACCGAGACGGCTCTCCGTCAATAACCAACAGCGGATCTGGATACCCATGTTGGCTCCCACATACTCTCGATGATCTCATCGGATGAACACGATGTCGAGGATTCAAGCAACCCGTATACTATTCCCTTTGTCGACGGTATGTTACTTGCCCGAGATTCAATCATCGGTATCCCAATACCTCGTTCAATATCGTTACGCAAGTCACTTTACTCGTACCGTAATGCATGATCCGTGACGGACACTTGGTCACTTTGAGCTCATTATGATGATGCACTACCGAGTGGGCCCAAGTGATACCTCTCCGTGTACGGAGTGACAAATCCAGCCTCGATCCGTGTCAACCCAATGACACTTTCGGAGATACCTGTAGTGCACCTTTATAGTCACCCAGTTACGTTGTGACGTTTGGTACACCCAAAGCACTCCTACGGTATTCGGGAGTTACACGATCTCATGGTCTAAGGAAAAGATACTTGACATGGGAAAAGCTCTAGCAAAACGAACTACACGATCTTGTGCTATGCTTAGGATTGGGTCTTGTCCATCACATCATTCTCCTAATGATGTGATCCCGTTATCAATGACATCCAATGTCCATAGTCAGGAAACCTTGACTATTCTATTGATCAATGAGCTAGTCAACTAGAGGCTCACTAGGGACATGTTGTGGTCTATGTATTCACACGTGTATTACGATTTCCGGATAATACAATTATAGCATGAATAAAAGACAATTATCACGAACAAGGAAATATAATAATAATCCTTTTATTATTGCCTCTAGGGCATATTTCCAACAGTCTCCCACTTGCACTAGAGTCAATAATCTAGTTACATTGTGATGAATCGAACACCCATAGAGTTCTGGTGTTGATCATGTTTTGCACGCGAAAGAGGTTTAGTCAACGGATCTGCGACATTCAGATCCGTATGCACTTTGCAAATTTCTATGTCTCCATCTTGAACATTTTCACGAATGGAGTTGAAATGACGCTTCATGTGCCTGGTCTTCTTGTGAAACCTGGGCTCCTTGGCAAGTGCAATAGCTCCAGTGTTGTCACAGAAGAGTTTGATCGGCCCCGACGCATTGGGTATGACTCCTAGGTCGGTGATGAACTCCTTCACCCAAATTGCTTCATGCGCTGCCTCCGAGGCTGCCATGTACTCCGCTTCACACATAGATCCCGCCACGCGCTTTGCTTGCAGCTGCACCAGCTTCTCGCTCCACCATTCAACATATACGTATCCGGTTTGTGACTTAGAGTCATCCAGATCTGTGTCGAAGCTAGCGTCGACGTAACCCTTTACGATGAGCTCTTCGTCACCTCCATAAACGAAACATGTCCTTAGTCCTTTTCGTGTACTTCAGGATATTCTTGACCGCTGTCCGGTGTTCCTTGCGGGATTACTTTGGTACCTTCCTACCAAACTTACGGCAAGGTTTACATCGGTCAGTACACAGCATGGCATACATAATAGAACCTATGGTTGATGCATAGGGGATGACACTCATCTCTTCTATATCTTCTGCCGTGATCAGACATTGAGTCGAGCTCAATTTCACAATTTGTAATACAGGCAAGAACCCTTTCTTGGACTGATCCATTTTGAACTTCTTCATTATCTTTCCAAGGTATGTGCTTTGTGAAAGACCTATGAGGCGTCTCGATCTATCTCTATAGATCTTGATGCCTAATATATAAGCAGCTTCTCCAAGGTCCTTCATTGAAAAACTCTTATTCAAGTAGGCCTTTATGCTGTCCAAAAGTTCTATATCATTTCCCATCAAAAGTATGTCATCTACATATAATATGAGAAATGCTACTGAGCTCCCACTCACTTTCTTGTAAACGCAGCTTCTCCATAAGTCTCATAAACCCAAACGCTTTGATCATCTCATCAAAGCGAATGTTCCAACTCCGAGATGCTTGCACCAGCCCATAAATGGATCGCTGGAGCTTACATACCTTGTTAGCATTCTTAGGGTCGACAAAACCTTCCGGCTGCATCATATACAGTAAGATAGCCGTTAAGGAATGCCATTTTGACGTCCATTTGCCATATCTCATAATCATAGTATGCGGCAATTGCTAACATGATTCGAACGGACTTCAGCTTCGCTACGGGAGAGAAAGTCTCATCGTAGTCAACCCCTTGAACTTGCCGATAACCTTTTGCGACAAGTCGAGCTTTATAGATGGTAACATTACCATCCGCGTCCGTCTTCTTCTTAAAGATCCATTTGTTGTCTATCGCTCGCGATCATCGGGCAAGTCTGTCAAAGTCCATACTTTGTTTTCATACATGGATTCTATCTCGGATTGCATGGCTTCAAGCCATTTGTTGGAATCTGGGCCGCCATTGCTTCTTCATAGTTCAAGGTTCACCGTTGTCTAACAACATGATTTCCGTGACAGGGTTGCCATACCACTCTGGTGTGGAACGTGTCCTTGTGGACCTATGAAGTTCAAGAGCAACTTGATCCAAGTACCTTGATCATCATCATTAATTTCCTCTCCGGCGGTGTAGGCACCACAGAACATTTTCCCGAGCTGCACTACTTTCCGTTCAAGAGGTAGTACTTCATCGAGTTCTACTTTCCTCCCACTTACTCCTTTCGAGAGAAACTCTTTTCTAGAAAGGATCCGTTCTTAACAACAAAGATCTTGCCTTCGATCTAAGGTAGAAGGTATACCCAATGGTTTCCTTAGGGTATCCTATGAAGACGATTTTTCCGACTTGGGTTCGAGCTTTTCAGGTTGAAGTTTCTTGACATAAGCATCGCATCCCCAAACTTTTAGAAACGACAGCTTAGGTTTCTTCCCAAACCATAATTCATACGGTGTCGTCTCAACGGATTTAGACGGTGCCCTATTTAAAGTGAATGTAGCAGTCTCTAATGCGTATCCCCAAAATGATAGCGGCAAATCTGTAAGAGACATCATAGATCGCACCATATCCAATAGAGTGCGATTACGACGTTCGGACACACCGTTACGCTGAGGTGTTCCAGGCGGCATGAGTTGTGAAACGATTCCACATTTCCTTAAGTGTGTACCAAATTTGTGACTTAAATATTCTCCTCCACGATCTTATCGTAAGAACTTTATTTTTCGGTCACGTTGATTCTCTACCTCATTCTGAAATTCCTTGAACTTTTCAAAGGTCTCAGACTTGTGTTTCATCAAGTAGACATACCCATATCTACTCAAGTCATCAGTGAGAGTGAGAACATAACGATATCCTCCGCGAGCCTCAACGCTCATTGAACCGTACACATCGGTATGTATGATTTCCAATAAGTTGGTTGCTCGCTCCATTGTTCCGGAGAACGGAGTCTTGGTCATTTTGCCCATAAGGCATGGTTCGCATGTGCCAAACGATTCATAATCGAGAGACTCTAAAAGTCCATCAGCATGGAGCTTCTTCATGCGTTTGAAACCAATGTGACCAAGGCGGCAGTGCCACAAGTATGTGGGACTATCGTTATCAACTTTACATCTTTTGGTATTCACACTATGAATATGTGTAATATTACGTTCGAGATTCATTAAGAATAAACCATTAACCATCGGAGTATGACCATAAAACATATCTCTCATATAAATAGAACAACCATTATTCTCGAATTTAAATGAGTAGCCATCTCGCATTAAACGAGATCCTGATACAACGTTCATGCTCAAACTTGGCACTAAATAACAATTATTGAGGTTTAAAACTAATCCCGTAGGTATGCCGACGGCGATCACATCGACCTTGGAACCATTCCCGACGCGCATCGTCACCTCGTCCTTCGCCAGTCTCCGCTTATTCCGCAGCTCCTGTTGTGAGTTACATATATGAGCAACGGCACCGTATCAAATACCGGGAGTTACTACGAGTCTTGGTAAGGTATACATCAATTACATGTATATCAAATATACCTTTAGTGTTGCCGGCCTTCTTGTGCGCTAAGTATTTGGGGCAGTTCCGCTTCGAAGACCCTTCCTTTGCAATAAAAGCACTCAGTCTCGTGCTTGGGTCCATTCTTTGACTTCTTCCCGAATCGCTGGCTTACGGGCGCAAACATCCTTGCCATCCTTCTTGAAGTTCTTCTTACCCTTGCCCTTCTTGAACTTAGTGGTTTTATTGACCATCAACACTTGATGTTCTTTCTTGATTTCTACCTCCGCGACTTTAGCATTGAAAATACTTCAGAATAGTTTTCACCATCCCTGCATATTGTAGTTCATCACAAAGCTCTTGTAGCTCGGTGGGAGCGATCAAGGATTCTGTCAATGACCGCCTCGTCCGGAGGTTAATGTCTAGCTGGGACAAAGCGGTTGTGCAACCTGGACATTTTGAGTATGTGCTCACCGACGAACTATTTTCCTCCATCTTACAACTATAGAACTTGTCGGATACTTCATATCTCTCGACCGGGCATGAGCTTGGAAAACCATTTTCAGCTCCTCGAACATCTCATATGCTCCGTGTTGCTCAAAACGCTTTTGGAGCCCCGGTTCTAAGCTGTAAAGCATGCCGATCGAACGAGGGAGTAATCATCAAGACGAGACTGCCAAGCGTTCATAATGTCTTGGTTCTCTCGATGGGTGCTTCACCTAGCGGTGCTTCTAGGACATATTGTTTCTTGGCTGCTATGAGGATGATCCTCAAGTTCCGGACCCATCCGAATAGTTCTTGACATCGTCTTTCAGCTTGGTTTTCTAGGAGCGCGTTGAAGTTCATGGTGACATGAGCGTTGGCCATTTGATCTACAAGACATTTTGCAAAGATTTTAGACTAATGTTCATGATAATTAAGTTCATCTAATCAAATTATATAATGAACTCCCACTCAGATTTGACATCCCTCTAGTCATCTAAGTGTTACATGATCCGAGTCGACTAGGCCGTGTCCGATCATCACGTGAGATAGACGAGTCATCGTCGGTGAACATCTCCATGTTGATCGTATCTTCCATACGACTCATGTTCGACCTTTCGGTCTCTTGTGTTCCGAGGCCATGTCTGTACATGCTAGGCTCGTCAAGTTAACCTAAGTGTTTTGCATGTGTAAAACTGTCTTACACCCGTTGTATGTGAACGTAAGAATCTATCACACCCGATCATCACATGGTGCTTCGAAACGACGAACTTTAGCAACGGCGCATAGTTAAGGAGAACACTTTCTTGAAATTATTATAAGGGATCATATTATTTACTACCGTCGTTCTAAGTAAACAAGATGCATAAACATAATAAACATCACATGCAATTATATAGTAGTGACATGATATGGCCAATATCATACAGCTCCTTTGATCTTCATCTTCGGGACTCCATGATCATCTTGTCACCGGCATGACACCATGATCTCCATCATCATGATCTCCATCATCGTGTCTCCATGAAGTTGCTCGCCAACTATTACTTCTACTACTATGGCTAACACGTTTAGCAATAAAGTAAAGTAATTTACATGGCGTTTCTCAATGACACGCAGGTCATACAAAAATTAAGACAACTCCTATGGCTCCTGCCAGTTGTCATACTCATCGACATGCAAGTCGTGATTCCTATTACAAGAACATGATCTCATACATCACATATATATATCATTCATCATTCATCACAACTTTGGCCATATCACATCACAAAACACTTGCTGCAAAAACAAGTTAGACGTCCTCTAATTGTTGTTGCAAGTTTTACGTGGCTGCAATAGGGTTCTAGCAAGAACGCTTTCTTACCTACGTGAAAGCCACAACGTGATTTGTCAACTTCTATTTACCGCTCATAAGGACCCTTTTCGTCGAATCCGCTCCAACTAAAGTGGGAGAGACAGACACCGCTAGCCACCTTATGCAACTAGTGCATGTCGACCGGTGGAACCTGTCTCACGTAAGCGTCACGTAAGGTCGGTCCGCCACTTCATCCCACAATACCGCTGAAGCAAAATAAGACTAGTAGCGGCAAGAAAGTTGACAACATCTACGCCCACAACAAATTGTGTTCTACTCGTGCAATAGAGAACTACGCATAAACCTGGCTCATGATGCCAATGTTGGGGAACGTCGCATAAAATAAAAAAATTCCTACGTTAACCAAGATCCATCTATGAGTTCATCTAGCAACGAGTGAGAGAGATGCATCTACATACCCTTTGTAGATCGCGTGCGGAAGCGTTCAAGAGAACGGGGTTGAGGGAGTCGTTCTCGTCGTGATCCAAATCACCTGAGATCCTAGCGCCGAACGGACGGCACCTCCGCGTTCAACACACGTACGGACAGTGTGACGTCTCCTCCATCTTGATCCAGCAAGGGGGAAGGAGAGGTTGATGAAGATCCAGCAGCACGACAGCGTGGTGGTGGATGCTGCAGTACTCCGGCAGGGCTTCGCCAAGCAACTAGGGAGGAGGAAGAGGTGTAGCAGGGGGAGGGCGGCGCCAAGTGCAAGGGTGCGGCTGCCCTCCCTCCCCTCTATATAGGGTCCCTGGGGCGCCGCCCTAGGAGATGGGATCTCCTAGGGGGGGCGGCGGCCAAGGGGGGTGGAGTGCCCCCCAAGGCAAGTGGGGCGCCCCCTCCCTTAGGGTTCCCAACCATAGGCGCAGAGGGGGGGCCCAGGGGGGTGCACCAGCCCAGCAGGGGCTGGTTCCCCTCCCACTTCAGCCCATGGGGCCCTCCGGGATAGGTGGCCCCAACCGGTGGACCCCCGGGACCCTTCCGGTGGTCCCAGACAATACCGGTGACCCCAAACTTTTCCGATGGTCAAACAGCACTTCCTATATATAATTCTTTACCTCCGGACCATTCCGAACTCCTCGTGACGTCCAGGATCTCATCCGGACTCAAACAACTTTCGGTTTGCTACATACTCATATTCATACAACCCTAGCATCACCGAACCTTATGTGTAGACCCTACGGGTTCGAGACATGCGACATGACCGAGACGGCTCTCCGGTCAATAACCAACAGCGGGATCTGGATACCCATGTTGGCTCCCACATACTCCTCGATGATCTCATCGGATGAACGACGATGTCGAGGATTCAAGCAACCCCGTATACTATTCCCTTTGTCAAACGGTATGTTACTTGCCCGAGATTCAATCGTCGGTATCCCAATACCTCGTTCAATCTCGTTACCGGCAAGTCACTTTACTCATACCGTAATGCATGATCCCGTGACCAGACACTTGGTCACTTTGAGCTCATTATGATGATGCACTACTGAGTGGGCCCAGTGATACCTCTCCGTAATACGGAGTGACAAATCCAGCCTCGATCCGTGTCAACCCAATGACACTTTCGGAGGTACCAGAGTGCACCTTTATAGTCACCCGATTCGCCAGACGCTTGGTTCACCCAAAGCACTCCTACGGTATCCGGAGTTACACGATCTCATGGTCTAAGGAAAGATACTTGACATGGGAAAAGCTCTAGCAAAACGAACTACACGATCTTGTGCTATGATTAGGATTGGGTCTTGTCCATCACATCATTCTCCTAATGATGTGATCCCGTTATCAATGACATCCAATGTCCATAGTCAGGAAACCTTGACTATTCTATTGATCAACGAGCTAGTCAACTAGAGGCTCACTAGGGACATGTTGTGGTCTATGTATTCACACGTGTATTACGATTTCCGGATAATAAAATTATAGCATGAATAAAAGACAATTATCACGAACAAGGAAATATAATAATAATCCTTTTATTATTGCCTCTAGGGCATATTTCCAACACTTTCCTACTCCTACTAGGAGGGGAAAGGAAGGGGGAGAGGGAGAGGGAAAGAGGGGGGCGCCGCCACCCCTCTCCTAGTCCAATTCGGACCATAGGGGGAGGGGGCGCGCGGCCCATCCTGGCTGCCCCTCTCTCTCTCCACTAAAGCACATAAGGCCCAATACTCCTCCCGGGGGGTTCCGGTAACCCTCCGGCACTCCGGTTTTCTCCGAAATCACCCGGAACACTTCCGGTGTCCGAATATAGTCGTCCAATATATCAATCTTTATGTCTCGACCATTTTGAGACTCCTCGTCATGTACGTGATCACATTCGAGACTCCGAACAACCTTCGGTACATAAAAACTTATTAACTCATAATAAAACTGTCATCGTAACGTTAAGCGTGCGGACCCTACGGGTTCGAGAACTATGTAGACATGACCTAGAAATGTTTCTGGTCAATAACCAATAGTAGAACCTGGATGTTCATATTGGCTCCTACATATTCTACGATGATCTTTATCGGTCAAACCTCATAACAACATACGATGTTCCCTTTGTCATCGGTATGTTACTTGCCCGAGATTCAATCGTCGGTATCCAATACCTAGTTCAATCTCGTTACCGGCAAGTCTCTTTACTCGTTCCGTAATACATCATCTCGTAACTAACTCATTAGTTACAATGCTTGCAAGGCTTAAGTGATGTGTATTACCGAGAGGGCCCAGAGATACCTCTCCGACAATCGGAGTGACAAAACCTAATCTCAAAATACGCCAACTCAACATGTACCTTCGGAGACACCTGTAGTGCACCTTTATAATCACCCAGTTACGTTGTGACATTTGGTAGCACACAAAGTGTTCCTCCGGTAAACGGGAGTTGCATAATCTCATAGTTGTAGGAACTTTGTATAAGTTATGAAGAAAGCAATAGCAATATACTAAACGATCAAGTGCTAGGCTAACAGAATGGGTCAAGTCAATCACATCATTCTCCTAATGATGTGATCCCGTTAATCAAATGACAACACATGTCTATGGTTAGGAAACATAACCATCTTTGTTTAATGAGCTAGTCAAGTAGAGGCATACTAGTGACATTATGTTTGTCTATGTATTCACACATGTATCATGTTTCCGGGTAATACAATTCTAGCATGAATAATAAACATTTATCATGATATGAGGAAATAAATAATAACTTTATTATTGCCTCTAGGGCATATTTCCTTCATCAAGATCGTGCCAAATCAAGAACACGAGAGAGAGAGAGAGAGAGAGAGAGAGAGAGAGAGAGAGAGAGATCAAATACATAGCTATTGGTACATACCCTCAGCCCCGAGGGTGAACTACTCCCTCCTCTTCATGGAGAGCGCCGGGATGATGAAGATGGCCACCAGTCATGGTTCCCCCCACCCTCCGGCAAGGTGCCGGAACAGGGTCCCGATTGGATTTTGGTGGCTACAGAGGCTTGCGGCGGCGGAACTCCCGATCTAGGTTTCTTTCTAGGGGTTTCTGTATTTATAGGAATTTTTGGCGTCGGTCTCACGTCAGGGGGGGGGGGTCTCCTAGTCATCCACGAGATAGGGGGGTGCGCCCAGGGGGGTAGGGCGCGCCCTCTACCCTCGTGGATGGCTCAGGACTCTTCTAGCCCAACTCTTTTACTCTGGAGGCTTCTTTTGGTCCATAAAAAATCATCAAAAATTGGCACGTCAATTGGACTCCGTTTGGTATTCCTATTCTGTAAAACTCAAAAATAAGGAAAAAACCAGAAACTGGCAGTGGGCTCTAGGTTAATAGGTTAGTCCCAAAAATCATATAAAACAACATATAAATGCATATAAAACATCCAAGACGGATAATATAATAGCATGGAACAATAAAAAATTATAGATATGTTGGAGACGTATCAAGCATCCCCAAGCTTAATTCATGCTCGTCCTCGAATAGGTAAATGATAAAAACAGAATTTTTGATGTGGAATGCTACCTGACATATTCATCAATGTAATCGGCAAGAATATTCAGATCCATAAGATTCAAAACAAAAGTTTAATATTGACATGAAAACCATAATACTTCAAGCATACTAACAAAGCAATTATGTTTTCTCAAAATAACATGGCCAAAGAAAGTTCATCCCTACAAAATCATATAGTTTGGCTATGCTCTATCTTCATCACACAAAATATTTAAATCATCCACAACCCCGATGACAAGCCAAGCAATTGTTTCGTACTAGTATATGAAAGTGACAACATAGGAGACTCTCTATCATGAAGATCATGGTGCTACCTTGAAGCACAAGTGTGGTAAAAGGATAGTAGCATTGCCCCTTCTCTCTTTTTCTCTCATTTTTTTATTTGGGCCTTTCTCATTTTTTATGGCCTCTTTTTTTTCTTTTTTTTTCCGTCCGGAGTCTCATCCCGACTTATGAGGGAATCATAGTCTCCATCATCCATTCCTCACTGGGACAATGCTCTAATAATGAAGATCATCACACTTTTATTTACTTACAACTCAAGAATTACAACTCAATACTTAGAACAAAAATATGACTCTATGTGAATGCCTCCGGCGGTATACCAATGATTCAAGAGTGACATGTATGAAATAATCATGAAGGTGGCTTTTCCACAAATACGATGTCAACTGCATGATCATGCAAAGCAATATGACAATGATGGAGCGTGTCATAATAAACGGAACAGTGGAAAGTTGCATGGCAATATATCTCGGAATGGCTATGGAAACGCCATAATAGGCAGGTATGGTGGCTGTTTTGAGGAAGGTATATGGTGGGTGCATGGTACCGGCGAAAGTTGTGTGGTACTAGAGAGGCTAGCAATGGTGGAAGGGTGAGAGTGCGTATAATCCATGGACTCAGCATTAGTCATAAAGAACTCATATACTTATTGCAAAATCTATTAGTTACCGAAACAAAGTACTACGCGCATGCTCCTAGGGGGATATATTGGTAGGAAAAGACCATCGCTCGTCCCCGACCGCCACTCATAAGGAAGACAATCAAAAAATAAACCATGCTCCGACTTCATCACATGACAGTTCACCATACGTGCATGCTACGGGAATCACAAACTTTAACACAAGTATCTCTCAAATTTACAACTACTCAACTAGCATGACTCTAATATCACCATCTTCATATCTCAAAACAATCATAAGGAATCAAACTTCTCATAGTATTCAATGCACTTTATATGAAAGTTTTTATTATATCCCTCTTGGATACCCGTCATATTAGGACTAGTTTTATAACCCAAGCAAATTACCATGATGTTTAAGACTCTCAAAATAATATAATTGAAGCATGAGAGTTCATCTATTTCTTCAAAATAAAACCACCGTCATGCTCTAAAAAGATATAAGTGAAGCACTTGAGCAAATGACAAACTACTCCAAAAGATATAAGTGAAGATCAATGAGTAGTCGAATAATTATGTAACTATGTGAAGACTCTCTAACATTTAAGAATTTCAAATCTTGGGATTTTATTCAAACGGCAAGCAAAAAAATAAAATAAAATGACGCTCCAAGCAAAACACATATCATGTGGTGAATAAAAATATAGCTCCAAGTAAGGTTACCGATGAACGAAGATGAAAGAGGGGATGCCATCCGGGGAACCCCCAAGCTTAGGCTCTTGGTTGTCCTTGAATATTACCTTGGGGTGCCTTGGGCATCCCCAAGATTAGGCTCTTGCCACTCCTTATTCCATAATCCATCGAATCTTTACCCAAAACTTGAAAACTTCACAACACAAGACTTAACACAAAACTCGTAAGCTCCGTTAGTATAAGAAAATAAATCACCACTTAGGTACTATTGTGAACTCATTCTAAATTCATATTGGTGTAATATCTACTATATTCCAACTTATCTATGGTTCATACCCTCCGATGCTACTCATAGATTCATCAAAATAAGCAAACAACACAAAGAAAACAGAATCATCAAAAAAGAGTAATATCAGTAGTAATCAGAACTCTCGAATACTTCTGTAACTCTCGAATACTTCTGTAACTCTCGAATACTTATGTAACCCCAAAATTCCATCCAAATTAAGATAACCTGTGAAATTTTTGTACCAATTCATAGCAAAAAGAATCAGATCAAAAGAACATTTCTATGAATTATCAAAACTAATTTACTGAGCGTAGAAGTTTCTGATTTTCAGCAGGATCAACACAACTATCACCGTAAGCTATCCTAAAGGTCTTACTTCACACTTTATTGAAACAAAAGCTATAAAACATGATTACTACAGTAGCTTAATCATGTGAACACACAAAAACATTAAGGGTAAATATTGGGTTGTCTCCCAACAAGCTCTTTTCTTTAATGCCTTTTTAGGTAGGCATGATGATTTCAACGATGTTCACATAAAATATAAGAATTGAAACACAAAGAGAGCATCATGAAGAATATGACTAGCACATTTAATTCTAACCCACTTCCTATGCATAGGTATTTTGTGAGCAAACAACTTATGGGAACAATAATCAACTAGCATAGGAAGGATAAACAAGCATAACTTCATGATTTTCAATGCATAGAGAGGAAACTTGATATTATTGCAACTCCTAAACGCATATATTCCTCCCTCCTAATAATTTTAAGTAGCATCATGAATGCATTCAACAATATAACTATCACACAAATCATTCTTTTCATGATCTACAAGCATAGAAATTTTATTACTCTCCACATAAGAAAAACTCTTCTCATTCGGAATAATGAGAGTATCATAAGAAACTCGAATACTATAAATTGTTTCCACATTGAAAGAATAAAGTTCAGAAAAAGGGTAATCATAATCATGACAAGTTTTATAAATATAATCATCACTACTTTTTATAGCATAAGTATCATCACAATAATTGTCATAAGTAGCAACTTTGTTCTCATCGTAATCGATTGAAACCTCTTCCAAGATAGTGGAATCATTACTAAATAAAGTCATGACCTCTCCAAATCCACTTTTATAATTATCACAATAATATTCAACATCCTCCAAAATAGTGGGATCATTACTTCCTAAAGTTGACACTCTTCCAAACCCACTTTCATTAATATACTCATCATAAATAGGGGGCATGCTATCATCATAATAAATTTGCTCATCAAAACTTGGGAGACTAAAAATATCATCTTCATTAAACATAGCATCCCCAAGCTTGGGACAAACATTAATTGCAGCAAATATATTCTCAAACTTGCCATTCTCGTCAAACATAGCATCCCCAAGCTTGGGTCTTTTCATATCATAAGCATAATCACTCTCATCAGTAATAGTATGGATAGCACCAATAGTATGGCAATTATCATCATCACAATGAGTAATAGGAGAAACATCATTTGGGAGGGATACCTTTTTACCTTTGCTTCTATGTCTTTTCTTTTTCTTCTTCGCATCATGTGTGGGTTTAATCCTCTTTTTGGAGCTCCTTATTAATGAGATTGGTTGAATAGAAAGCTCCTCCTCGTTACCTGATTCATCATAAGAAAGAATAGGAGGATATTGGGAAATCTCTTCCATTTCATTAGTATTCTCTTCATCTTCTATTTGTTTTCTTGTCTTTATGTAATTGGCAATATAAGGATTTTCAATGCAATTCACTGACAAATACATATAAATTTCCTCTAGATCAAAATCAAGAACCTTATCCAGGACAAATTCTGGAAGATCGTTAGTTATACGTTTCATTTATTCATAACCCACAAGCAAACTAAGATCATTTGTTATGTGTTAATACACGCATGTTGAATTACATCAGTCACCATACTTCATCATGCATTTCAAATTCTTCATATTATATGTCAAATGCGTGTATGAATTACAAGATATAGGGGGAGATCTCCATGATTCAACTCTTCAAATGTGCAATGCCTCAAAAGCAAATTCCTCACTATGCACATCTTCAGGGGGAGTTCTTCTATATCTTGCAATCAAATTCCTCAATATCAGTATTTACACTTCATCTGTTTATCCCCGTTGAAAACTTAACCTATATTGTCATCAATCACCAAAAAGGGGGAGATTGTAAGTGCATCTAGTGCCCCTTAATGATTTTGGTGTATTGAAGACTTATAGGTTAAGGGACTAATGTGTTCATGAGTGTACACAGGTCTATAAGTCTATGAGAAGTTTGATATTTACAGAGAAAGTCGACCCTTAAAAATGAAGTTCTTCGACCAAGACTTTGATATTCAAGACTTTCTCAAGACTTTGAAAGTGAAGAAATTAGTGTGACCTTGAAGACTTGGTATTCATTTGAGGAACATGAAGCGTGAAGACTTTTGTTTTCGTAGTTTCGCTTTCTCTTTCTTGAGTCATAGGAAACACCGTCTCGTTAAAGGGGGTCGAGGAAATACTAAGGAAAAATTTCCATGTGATGCTCAACTCAAAATCCTACACCTACCAATCCCTTCGAGTGAAGCCTTTGAAATCGTGATACTGCTCAGTCAATGTCTTCATGATGAGACGAAGTTCTTCAGTCGTCACGAGGAATTTGTTCTCGACCGAGGAGTTAGGAATTCGCCAAAGTGGATGGCCTACACAAGAGGAACATGATAGCCCCGAGGAATTTGAGAGTCAAATTTCCGACCGTTCTGCTCTTGTCAGGCGCCACTGTTCAAAATATCTTATCCACCTAACGGTCATATCATTGAAGGGCATTTATGTCTTATCATGCTGGGGCTTCTCCTAGGCTATAAATAGCCCCCTCTACAACCACTAGCTGGTTGGCTGCTCCGAGAGAACTTGACACTTGTCATTTGAGAGCAACCCATCCTCCGAGGACTTTGAGCGAAAATCATCGAGTGAGGAAAACCCAAAACCAAACCCCTACAAACCCAAAGTGATTGAGCATCATCAAGAGATTGATTCTGCGTGGATCCGACGCTTGTTACCTTTGAAGACTGTGCTTCTTCCAGACGGTTAGGCGTCATGGTCTAGAGCATCCAAGAGGAATTGTGGATCGCCGAGTGACCAAGTCTGTGAAGGTTTGGAAGTCGCTCAAGACTTACCACGAGTGATTGGACGAGGTCATGTGACCTTAGTTCAAGGAGAATACGGTGAGGACTTGGTGTCCCGAGCTTCGTGCTCAGCGATCGGGTGTCCGGCTGTGTGTCCTCGAGTTTAAATACTCAGCCGCTCCAACCAGACGCATAACCGAGACAGCAGTTGAACTGGTATACCAAATCATTGTCTTCACCAACCTTACTAGTTCTATTTCCTCAACTCTTTCATTTCCTCATAAGCTGTGTTGAGTGTTTTTCATATCTGTGTTTGAAGACTTTGATCAAGACTTTCTATTTCCTCGCCCAATTTCTTCACCGCTTTGTCTTCATCTTGTGTTATCCTGTGTTTACGCTTTACGTACTCTGTGATTGTCTTCATTTCATCATGATGACCATGCACGTATTCTGTTATGCTTACTCGAGCACTTATTCTGCAAAGTTGTTCTTCTCTAAGGAATTTCCTCACCGCAAATTCCTCGGTGAAGAATTCATAAAATCGCCTATTCACCCCCTCTAGTCGATATAACGCACTTTCAATTGGTATCATAGCAAGGTACTCCCTTGTTCTGTGTGATTTTGGTTTAACCACCTGGAGTTTTAGTTTTGTCGACCGCAGGTATGATCTAGGTCTTGGTTGGGTGTCCTACCTTTGATGGAACGGACTACCCCTACTGGAAGAACAAGATGCGAATGCATCTTGAGGCAATTGACAACGATCTCTGGTATGTTGTGGAAAATGGTGTTCCCTCTGTCTCACCCTCACTGAACGCTACCGATGTGAAGAGATTCAAGTAACTCGATTCTCAAGCGAAGAATATCATATGTGGCCATCTAAGCAAAGGACAGTATGGAAGAGTGAGTGCGTTGGAAACTGCTAAGCTCATCTGGGACAGGCTGTCCAAAGTAAATGAAGGAGTCTCAACTCAGCGCGACTCTCGAGTTGATGTTCTTTGAAATCTCTTCAACCGCTTCAAAAGACTCGACAATGAAAATGTTCAACAAACCTTCGATCGCCTCACTGACATCTCAAATGAGCTTCAAGCGTTTGGTGCCACTGACATCACCCACCATGAGGTGGTGAAGAAATTGTTGAGATCGCTTGATTCCTCATTTGATACTCTGGCACTGATGATACAAGAACGTCCTGACTACAAGTCACTTGATCCAACTGATATCCTCGAGAGGCTAAATACTCATGAGTTCAAACTTGCTGAAAAGAGAGATCTCTATGGTTCTAGCTATGGAAAACACGTGCCCTGAAGGCCAAGGCTGTATCTGAATCTGATTGTGAAGACTCTGGTAGTAGCCTTGGTGACCCTGAAGAATTGAGCCAGGAGCTAGCACCGCCGTGAAGAAGTTCCAAGTTCTCAAGACATGGTCGCTGGAAAATCCTCAAGGAGCAGTGATTCCTCATCCAAAGGACTATAAGAGAAGGCTATGCCACAAATGCAAGAAACCCGGTCACTACATTCAAGATTGTCCTCAGTGGGAAAAGGAATTAAAGAAGAAGAAATACAAGGATTACAGTTCTGATGACGCTAAGAAGAAGAAGAAATCGTCGAAATCTTCATCATCAAATCCTCAAAGTCTTCATCTCACAAGAAGAGCAGCTCCAAGAAGGGTCGGGCATTCATTGGCAAGGAAATGGACTCTGCAGCTGAATCTGAGGAACATGAGGAAGAGGAGGCATCAGAGGAGTCCGAGTCCGTGTGTGCGAGTCTGCTCTCATCGTGCATTTGTCAGCAAGTCCATCTTCAACTCTGAAGAAAATGACCTCACCGACAAAGCTGATGAATATAGTGATGACTACACTCCCACCTATTGCTTCATGGCAAAGGGTGCCAAGGTACTCAAATATACCTCCTCTGAATCTAGTGAAATGAATCGATGAAGATCTCAAGACCAGCTACTCTAAACTTGCTAAGATTGCTGTAAAACAACAAAGGGCTTTTGAAAAGGTTCAAAACATGCTAGATAAAAGTGATGATATGTTGGGTGAAGAAATGGATCGACTAAAGCCCCGATCGAAAATCTTCAGAGACTTCAGCCTAGGTTTGATAGCCTTCAAGGTCATCATAACACTCTCTTGTCGATCATGAGAAGCTTTCTTATGAATTTCTTCAAAGAAAGCAAGATCTTGAGAAGCTAAGAGTGAGTTATGAAGATCTTCGAAGGAGCGTGATTCATTACTTGCTCAACAAATCAGCGCTTCTCGAAGAATTTGTTCCTCCACCTTAAAGTGCATTGAAAGTGAATCGCTAATTCTTCACCAATGTTCAAATGCTTCAACTGTTACAAATTCTTCACCGCCTCTGCTTTCACTAATTCCTCATCGAGGACATTGCTAGTATCACCGACGATGCAGGGTTGAAGGAATTGTACATGACAGCATGTACAAAAGCCTCAAAGGGCATCGACTCTTTGTGATGTGCTTAAAAAGCAGATCCTCAACAGAAACCCTAGGAAAGAGGGTATTGCCTTTAGAGGAAACTCAATGCTGATGGAACATATTGGAAGCCTGAGCAGTACCCCAAAAACATCATGGGTTGCTGCAAAGGGACCTCCAGTTGATCCATCTAACTTATCTGGCTTTACATGTGAATCTCCTCATTCTTCTGATGAGTCATTTGACTCCAAGTATAAACTGTTCAAAAATCAGAATGGTGAAGTATTTGCTAGATATGTTGGCACTAACTGCAGGAACGGTTCTCCTATGAAGAAAATCTGGGTTCCCAAAAGGTGCCTTGAAAGTCTTCAGGTGAATGTCCTCATGACACCACCTGTGAAGAATAGGAACCCCAGGTCAAACTATTCATATGGACCAAATTCTTCATATGGATCCAAGTCCTCATACGGACCAAATTCCTCACATGGATCAAATTCCTCAAAAGGATCAAAGTCCTCATATGATCATCATCGTGCTAACAACTCTGTTTCGCAGGATAGAGCTAAGGGCTATGAATATGTGCATTATTCTTCAAACCAATATGTTCATAAGTCCTCGAAGAATTTCTCTGCTTATTCATATGCTTACCCTAACCCCTCTTATGTGAAACGAAATGGATTGGCCTCTATGAAGGAAATATGCCCTAGAGGCAATAATAAAGTTATTATTTATTTCCTCATATCATGATAAATGTTTATTATTCATGCTAGAATTGTATTACCCGGAAACATGATACATGTGTGAATACATAGACAAACATAATGTCACTGGTATGCCTCTACTTGACTAGCTCATTAATCGAAGATGGTTATGTTTCCTAACCATAGACATGTGTTGTCATTTGATTAACGGGATCACATCATTAGGAGAATGATGTGATTGACTTGACCCATTCCGTTAGCCTAGCACTTGATCGTTTTGTAGCGACCTGACCCAAAATCGGTCAAATCTCTGTGTCTGTACCATCCCAAGATCATGCTGGTACTCACAGTACATCGATGAAATAATCAAAGTTCAATCACACCTGAATTTATTACACGATTCTCATATAGAGTCTTTATTACAAGAGAATAAATTCGGCTCAAGGCCAACTCATGAGAAATAAACTACTAGTGCTGCGGAAGCGAGAAGATAAAGCGAGTCCATCCGACTCCAAAGGCAATCGCCAAGCGCGAGCGTAGCCTCACTCCCGATCGAATATACCTCTGCAACATAAGACGTTGCAGCCATGTAGGTCAGCTTTTGAATAAGCTGGCAAGTCATGAAGAAATAACAATAATAAAGTTACTAACACTATATGCATTTTGGCTGTGGAGCTCTAAGTTTCATCATTTTGCTAAAAGCCAATTTTCTCCTACTACAAAGGGACTTGCTTGCAAAATTACTACAAATTGTTGGTAGTTATTGAGATGGTTCCGCCAACCAATATCTCATTCCCAAATTATTAAGTCATAAACCCTCAAATTAATTCATTAGTTTTAGTGTTGAGATTTCGAATACTCCCAAGTTCCAGAGGCTCAAATTGTCCGTGAATCGGGACACGACTAATCGATTAGATCTTTAAACTCGCAGAGGTTTATGACTTTCCCAGCAAGAATCATTCCTCCTTTTAAGTCTTCGCACTTCATGGTGTTTGAAGACGGACTAATGAAACAGGTCTTCCAAATAGTTCTTCTAGCTACCGCCGTACCCATCCAATCCTACCGTTCTTCTACATCTCGTAGTACCGCCCAGCCAGCGTCACTACTAGGGTTAAACCAGCCGAGCCCATAATGGCTTGCGGCTGCACGTAAGCTTCCGTCATGGGGCATCCATCCTTCTCTTCGTGGCTGGGTGAAGCTTTCCGCAAGATGTCATGGCACTTCTCCATGCATCCCGCCAACCACTGGGTTCTCCAGGTGCCCACAACCGCCCTCCACCCAGAGTGAATTCAAGTCCATCTTGATCATTGTAGTTCATGGGGTTGTCATCATCATTGACTCTCACATCTTGCTTATGAATTTCACTCAACCAAAACCCGCTCACGAGCATAGCAAAGTAAACTACTTCATCCGGGTCATGGTAACAAGGGATTGGTTCATCCTACCACATGATACTACTCAAGATTAATAACTTCAAAATTCCAACTATGCATGCATGGTGGGTGGTGACAATTTCTAATGCACAAAACATGGGTATAGAAAATAACATGATCAAAACTTGCCTTGCTTGATGATCCTCGTAAGCTAAAGATTCAGAGTAGCAAGCTTCAGACTCGGAAACTCTACCGAGACAAACAATAATCACAATAAGCATATAGCATAGGATCACATAATACAATAGCATAACAATAGCAACATAACACACCAAAACAACCAAATCAAAAATCCAAGGAAAACTCAAAGAAAACCAACTCAAGGTTTTCCTACTTCAAACAACAACTAGAATAGTTTTATATAACAAAATTTTCTCAACATAACCTAATCATGGTTTTATGTTAACTTAATGTAAAAGATTTCATTAAGCAACTAGGAGCAAAAAGAATTAATTTAAAATCTATTATGAAACTCCTATTAGGCCTAATTCAATTTCTATTAAGAAAATAAAATAAAACTTTTATTTATTATAAATAAAAGTTCATCCTATAAAGTGACAGAAACTATCCTAGAATAACCAATCACATGTTAAATATAAATTTATTTACTAATTAAAATAATAGAAAAACAGTAGCTAGTTAATTAATTAGGATTAACAAGATTCTGCTTAAAACTATTTATTTATAAATCCTAAAATACCCAAATTAATTCCTATGGTTTGGCAATGTCAAAATAAAGTTGGGACAAAAATAATCATCCAAAAATAATTTTTCTAACTCAAGTTATAGCAGATTTACTATTCTGACTAAAACTAAATTAAAGCAATTTTAATTAATTTTAACATAGCTAAATATACTTTCTACAAAACTGTAGAAAATTTGCAAACCAACAAAAAAGAATCACCTAAAAATATTAAACAGAATAAAAGATATGAATTTTTCAAAACAGAACTATTCTGTTAAAACAGAAAATGAAAATAAAAAAAAAGGGCCTAATGGGCCTAAACTACGACCGTATGTAATATAAACTAAACGGGACTAGGGTTAAACTAGTCGGGCCGGGCTAATAAAAAACCCTAACTAACTAAACCAGAACGAACCGGTCGAACCGGCGGTTTTATTTAAAGAATACCTTCTTGAGGTGTTCTAATCTAGCCGTTGAGGGTGAATCTGACGGGAGGGGATTCCGCTGGCTTCGGAGCTCGGGGGCGGCGGCGAGATTTGACGCTAGTGGCTCGGTCGTCGGGAGGGCGGCGGAGAGCTCCGGCTGGTGCTGACGAGCTCGGGAGGGGTCTGTGGAGTCGGTGGGGGTCGGGAGGTGTAGGCGATGGCGGCGACGAAAAGCGGGCAAGGGAGGTTCGGGCTCCGGTGAGCTCGTGAGAGAGGAGGGGGCTCGGCGAGGTAAGGGGGAATGGGGTGCGGGGCCGGCTTATATAGGCGGGGCCTCGGCCTTGAACGGGGCGATCGGGGAGATCGACATCCGGATCCCACGGATCCGCGATCGAGGCGGCGTGGCGTGGGGCGGGGTTGAAGAAGGGGGTGGGTCCTGCTTGCGAGAGAGAGAGGGTGCGGGCGATCGGGCGACCGGCGCCAAGCGCTTTCAGGCGAGGTGGGTCGGTGGGGTCTGGCATTGGCCATTGCTCTGGGCCGGGCCGGCTCGGTGGGCTGGCTGGTGGGGGCTTTGCATTGGTGGGCGAGGGGCTGTTAGGCGCTGGGGGTTTTCTATTTTGAATTTATTTTTTAATAAAACAAAACAGAAATAAAACAAAATCTGTAAATATTTTATATAGGACATATATATACCAAAATGATCAAGGAATATTCCTATCATTTGAACATTTTTCCAAAGGCAAAATCCAAACTTTATAAAAATCCATTTTTTCAAATTCAAATAAAATTCAGATTTGAATCCAAAACTTTTGGCAATGTTTTCCTCTGATATTTTTGGAGTGTCATGTTTACTCCTCTCATACTTTTGATCAAGTATTTATCGGCATAGTTTTTTGAAATGATTCCCACTTGCCAAAGTTTGAATTCAAATTCAAAACTCAAAATCCTCCTAAACTTCAAATGGCATTCAAATTCAAACAGATGCATATATGCTTAGCTATAATTGTAAAACATTCCAAATAGGAAATTTGGGATGTTACAAACCTACCCATTTTAAGATGAATCTCCCTCGAGATTCGGGTTGGCTAGCAATAGGTGCGGGTGATCTCAAGAAGGTCTTCTTGGCCCTGTGTGGCTTCTTCCTCGGTGTGGTGACTCCACAAAGACCTTGCAAAACTTGATGACCTTGTCGGGTGACTCGCTCATAGCCTCGAGAATTCGGACGGGTTTCTCCTTGTAGGTCGATCACCGCAAGCTGTATGGCCTCTAGGGCACCGTGTCTCTCAACGGAACATCGCCATGTCGGCATGACACTTCTTCACCGAGAAACATGGAAGACATCATGAACTCCGGACAATCCTTCCGCAGTTCCAACTTGTAAGCAACTTCTCCACGACGCTCGAGGATTTTGTAGGGCCAATGAATCGGGTGCTAACTTTCCTTTGACACCAAACCTCTTGATTCCACGAAGTGAGACACACGAAGATATGCTCGGTCTCCCGCTTCGTAAGTCACTTCCTTGCGCTTCATCGTCTGCATAACTCTTCCGTCTCGATTGTGCTATCTTGAGTCTGTCTCAAATCAGCTTGACTTTCTTCGAATCCTGATAAGATCGGAACCAAAAGTGATCGATCTCCAACACTATCCCACAAAGAATGGTGTTCGCACCTCCTTCCGTATAGAGCTTCGAAGGGGCCATCTTCAGATCGGATTGATAATCTGTTGTTGTATGAGAACTCACAGTAAGGCAAATTATCATCCCAGCTAGACCCATAGTCTAGCACACAAGCTCTCAACATGTCCTCCGTAATCTGATTGACTCTCTCGGTCGTCCATCATCGTCGTGGATGAAAAGCTGTATCAACTCCAGCCTCGCACTCCAAAGTTTCATGCAATCCGCTTCCAAAACTTTGAGGTAAACTCGTTCCTCTATCCGACACGATTTTCCTCGGAACTCCATGCGGATATACGATCCTGGTCATGTATATCTTGGCCAACTTAGCACTGGTATAGGTAGTCTTCACGGAATGAAGTGAGCTACCTTGGTCAAATGATCAACCACTACCCAGATAGAATCATAACCTGAACGGGTCTGGGTAATCCGTGATGAAATCCATCCCAAGTTTCTCCCATTTCCAATCGGGAATCGGCAAAGGTTGAAGTAACCCTGCTGGCTTCGATGTTCGCCTTTACACGTTGACAAACATCGATATCGCTACGCACTCGGCAATATCCTTCTTCATACCGTCCACCGAAACTTTCCTTCAAATCCGGTACATCTTGGTGTTACCGGGTGAATCGAGTACGGTGAATCATGAGCCTCTGAAGAATTAACTTCCGAGTTCGGGATCATTGGGCACATAAATACGATCCTCGAACCATATAGTTCCGTGTTCATCCTTACGAAACCCTTTAGCTTTTCCTTCATCCATCTTTTGCTTTATCTCATCAATTTCCTTGTCCGACTTCTGGGCTTCACGAATCCTTTCGGCCAAAGTGGACTGAACTTCCAGAGTTGCAACATATCCTCTCGGAACTATCTCCAGTTAGAGATCTCTGAGGTCATCGACTAAATCCTGGGGTAATCCTCCTGCTGTAAGAGTATTCACATAACTCTTACGGCTCAAAGCATCGGCTACAACATTAGCCTTACCTGGGTGGTAATGCAATCTCATGTCGTAGTCCTTTATCAACTCTAGCCATCTCCTCTCGCTCGAGGTTCAATTCCTTCTGCGTGAAAATATACTTCAAACTCTTGTGATCTGTAAACATCACAACGGTTTCCGATGAGGAAATGTCTCTGTGTCTTGAGTGCATGCACTACGGCCGCTAACTCCAAATCATGTGTGGCATAATTCATCTCATGAGGTCGAGCTGTCTGGAGGCATAGGCTACAACTTTTCCTTCCTGCATTAATACTCCTCTAAGTCCTTGACGAGAAGCGTCATAATAAACCTGGTATTCCTTGTGTATGTCCGGCAAAATCAACACTGGGGCTGTAACCAACCGTTTCTTCAATTCCTGAAAACTGGCTTCACATTCCTCGGTCAAACATACTTGGCTTCCTTCTTCAACAGCTCACCATGGGCTTGGCAATCTTCGAGAAGTTCTCAATAAACCTCCGATAATATCCTGCGAGTCCGAGAAAACTGCGGATCTCCTTGATCGAGGTGGGTGATCGCCAATCGGTGATGATTCAACCTTGGCGGATCAATCGCTATTCCTTCTCCTGAAATAACATGTCCGAGGAATCCAACTTCTTTCAGCCAAAATTCACATTTGCTGAACTTGGCATACAACCGATGTTCTCAAGTTTCTCCGTAACTAGACGCAAATGTTCCTTATGCTCTTCCTCGCTCTTGGAGAATATCAATATATCATCGATGAACACCACGACAAACTTGTCCAGATATTCCATAAACACCTTTTTCATCAAATTCATGAAGTATGCAGGAGCATTAGTCAATCCAAATGACATGACGGTATACTCATATAAACCATACCGTAGTGAATGTTGTTTTGGGTATATCCTTTTCACGGATCTTCAATCGATGATACCGATCAAGATCGATCTTAGAGAATACCTTGGCTCCAACTAGCTGATCAAACAGATCATTTATCATCGGCAGAGGGTACTTGTTCTTGATGGTTACTTCGCTCAACGCATCGATAATCCACAACCATCCTCAAGCTTCCATCCTTCTTCTCTACCAAAAGAACTGGGCTCCCCAAGGTGATGAGCTTGGTCGAATATATCCTTTCTCCAATAACTCATTAATTTGATCCTTGATCTCTTTCAACTCATTCGGTGGCATCCGATAAGGTCTCTTGGATATTGGGGCTGTGCCGCAATAACTCAATCGAAACTCAATGTCCCTGTCCGTGGCATTCCCGGTAATTCTTCCTAAACACATCGAAAAGTCTTGCACCACCGGCACTTCCTCCCGAACTACTCCCGTGAGGGAATGCACCGATTCTTCATCCGGCCGTGCTCGGCTACATACTTGATCCTCTTCGCCCGGTGGTGAGCGAATAGACTTGGGGCACGCCTATGTTCCTTCAACTTCACAACCAATCCATGCCTAGGATTACATCCAAGGTCCGGGTTTCCAACACTATGAGGTCTCAAGGGAAATTTATGGTTCCCGTTGTTGAGGGTTGCATGACAGCCTAAACCTACCATCATTTCTCCTCCCGGAACCGACGCCAAGGGGGCTTCTAAGGGTTTTAGTGGGCAACCCGCTTTTCCACAACTACCCTTGATATGAATGAATGCGTTGCACCGTAATCAAAGAGTACCAAAACTGAACGTGAATTCAATAAAACTTACCAACCACGTTGTCCGGCTGATCATAGACGCCCTCCACGCCAATGTGATTCACCCGAGCACGAGGGAACGGATTGGGCTTCTTCACGAGCCTCCATTGCCGCTTTCCATTCCTCCGCTTGGCCTCCGGCAGTCGGTGGCATAGTGCCCTGCCTTCCGCACTTGAAGCGTGATGTGGCTCAGATCCTTCTGAGTCGGGCAGAACGGTGCTGATTGCCATTACCGCTTCCATTGCCATTGCCATGGCCTCGACTTGTTGTCCTGGCTGCGGTTGTTCCCATTTCCTCCATGGTTATGACCTCCATGGTTATGATGGGTGTGTCCTCCCGAGTATGGTGCATAACGGGCTTCACCGAGCTCCCGAGTTGTGCTTCCCCGGCTGTACTTCCGCTATGCTTTCTATCTGCTGCTGCTTGCCTTCAAGTATGGTGGCCTTGTCTACCAGCTCTCGGTAGTTGTTGAAAGTAGCCACAATAAGCTGCATACTCAGCTCGCCATTGAGTCCCTCAAGGAACTTCTCCTGCTTATGCATCTGTGGCCACATCATCCGGGGCATAGCGAGCTAGCTTGTTGAACTCATCCACGCATCGCGCCACAAGACGGTTCCCCGACGTAAGTTGCGAAACTCACGCTTCTTCGCACTCATGGCTCCAAATGAGACATGAGCGGTGCGGAAGGCTCGCTGGAACTGATCCCATGTGATGGCACCAATGGGATAAGTGGCGTGTAGTTCTCCGCCAAGAAGCTGCAGGTCCATCAAGTTGATGCGCTGAAAGCGCACCTTCTCTCGTGATCGGTGCATCCAACAGTGATTAGCTCTTCCGACTTTATGGAGCCAATCATCAGCCACAATCGCTCGGGCTACTAGAGAACACCGGCGGATTCAGCCTCGTGAATCGAGTCAAGTTGTCCACGTGGGGTGGTGGTGGTGGATTGTTGGTGTTGTTGTTCGATTCGGATGAGAAGCTGCATAAGGGCATTCTGCTGTTGGAGCAGCTAGGTGAGCTCTGCGGAAAACCAAAGGTCACGCCTCGGAGGCATCTGGTGTTTTGGAGTGGATGAGAAAATTAGAATAGAACAATGGTCTAATGAGAAATAACACTACCCATATGAATGCACAATCATAAACACACCAATCATTTATTCATTCCACTCAAACATGGTTCAATCTCGATTACAAAAGCTCATGACTAATCAAGAAATATCGCCTAACTGATCGATTTAAAAGTAAAATAACATGGTGGTCGACTAAAAGTCTTCATCAAAATCCTTGCGCCCTCCGTGTGATGTCCTCTGTTGTGGCGCCTCCTCTTGTGGCTTTCTCCAGTGGAGCTCCCTTCAAAATCCTGATCATTGCTCACGAGAGGTCCATTGTCTCCACTCGGATAAAGGTCCTCTCCCAAGTCCATCTTTTCCTCTATTGCGGCAAGCTTCATCTTCGTGTCGCCGATTGCTCCATGAAGTCCGTGATTTCTTCCTCATGGCCAAGGAAGTCTGCGCGTGCCTTCTCCTCCAGTTCAGCTCACGGAACAAAAGCCTCCTATGTGCCTTCGAGTTACGGCGAGTCTGAATCTCCGCTTCTGAGGAGACACTCCAAGTCCCGGATGTAAGAGAGAGTGGAGTCGCCCTCAACGGTGCGGATGATATCTCCATTCCTTGCCTGCGAGAAACCATGGCGAGGTCTCGAGGATCGAGCTCGCCTCAGACTCCTCTCGGAGATGTCCAAGTGCTCGATAGATCGCCACGTCCCTTCCGATGATCCAGCTTGAACTCGTGAACTCAAATTCAATAGGCTCCGTATGTCCTCCGGGTTCTCCCCGGATATGCACTTCAATCTCAGAAGCGGTGTCCGCTTGAAGTGCGTTGGTTGGCTTCCCGTGATCGAGGGCGAGCAATCTTCAGCTTCTTCACCATCTGGACCAGCTTCTGCGCCAAGGGCATCGCCTCATCGGGCTGGCAAAACTCCGTAACAAAACTGGGTGAACTCGACGCCATCTAGAATGTTGAAAATAGGAGAAGAGTCGAATTGAACAGGGAGAATTACGGAATGATAAGGATATGAAGTAAATGGTCTCTTCCTATGGCTTTCCGATCCTAGGGGTTACGATCCTACGGTCACGTGTGCTCGATACCATCTCTCAGAGCGACCTGACCCAAAATCGTCAAATCTCTGTATTCTGTATTCCATCCCAAGATCATGCCGGTACTCACAAGACATCGATGAAATAATCAAAGTTCAACCACACCTGAATTTATTACACAATTCTCATATAGAGTCTTTATTACAAGAGAATAAATTCGCTCAAGGCCAACTCATGAGAAATAAACTACTAGTGCTGCGGAAGCGAGAAGATAAAGCGAGTCCATCCGACTCAAAGGGCAATCGCCAAGCGCGAGCGTAGCCTCACTCCGATCGAATATACCTCGCAACATAAGACGTTGCAGCCATGTAGGTCAGCTTTTGAATAAGTGGCAAGTCATGAAGAAATAACAATAATAAAGTTACTAACACTATATGCATTTTGGCTGTGGAGCTCTAAGTTTCATCATTTTGCGAAAAGCCAATTTTCTCCTACTACAAAGTGGACTTGCTTGCAAAATTACTACAAATTGTTGGTAGTTATTGAGATGGTTCCGCCAACCAATATCTCATTCCCAAATTATTAAGTCATAAACCCTCAAATTAATTCATTAGTTTTAGTGTTGAGATTTCAATACTCCCAAGTTCCAGAGGCTCAAATTGTCCGTAATCGGGACACGGCTAATCGATTAGATCTTTAAACTCGCAGAGGTTTGCGACTTTCCCCGCAAGAATCATTCCTCCTTTTAAGTCTTCGCACTTCATGGTGTTTGAAGACGGACTAATGAAACAGGTCTTCCAAAGAGTTCTTCCTGCTACCGCCGTACCCATCCAATCCTACCGTTTTTCTACATCTCGTAGTACCGCCCAGCCAGCGTCACTACTAGGGTTAACCCAGCCAGAGCCCATAATGGCTTGCGGCTGCACGTAAGCTTCCAATCATGGGGCATCCATCCTTCTCTTCGTGGCTGGGTGAAGCTTTCCGCAAGATGTCATGGCACTTCTCCATGCATCCCGCCAACCACTGGGTTCTCCAGGTGCCCGCCAACCGCCCTCCACCCAAAGAGTGAATTCAAGTCCATCTTGATCATTGTAGTTCATGGGGTTGTCATCATCATTGACTCTCACATCTTGCTTATGAATTTCACTCAACCAAAACCCGCTCACGAGCATAGCAAAGTAAACTACTTCGTCCCGGGTCATGGTAACAAGGGATTGGTTCATCCTACCACATGATACTACTCAAGATTAATAACTTCAAAATTCCAACTACTGCATGCATGGTGGGTGGTGACAATTTCTAATGCACAAAAACATAGGTATAGAAAATAACATGATCAAAACTTGCCTTGCTGATGATCCTCGTAAGCTAAAGATTCAGAGTAGCAAGCTTCAGACTCAGAAACTCTACCGAGACAAACAATAATCACAATAAGCATATAGCATAGGATCACATAATACAATAGCATAACAATAGCAACATAACACACCAAAACAACCAAATCAAAATCCAAGGAAAATTCAAAGAAAACCAACTCAAGGTTTTCCTACTTCAAACAACAACTAGAATAGTTTTATATAACAAAATTTTCTCAACATAACCTAATCATGGTTTTATATTAACTTAACAGAAAAGATTTCATTAAGCAACTAGGAGCAAAAAGAATTAATTTAAAATCTATTATGAAACTCCTATTAGGCCTAATTCAATTTCTATTAAGAAAATAAAATAAAACTTTTATTTATTATAAATAAAAGTTCATCCTATAAAGTGACAGAAACTATCCTAGAATAACCAATCACATGTTAAAAATAAATTTATTTACTAATTAAAATAATAGAAAAACAGAGCTAGTTAATTAATTAGGATTAACAAGATTCTGCTTAAAACTATTTATTTATAAATCCTAAAATACCCAAATTAATTCCTGTGGTTTGGCAATGTCAAAATAAAGTTGGGACAAAAAGAATCATCCAAAATAATTTTTCTAACTCAAGTTATAGCAGATTTACTATTCTGACTAAAACTAAATTAAAGCAATTTTAATTAATTTTAACCTAGCTAAATATACTTTCTGCAGAAACTATAGAAAATTTGCAAACCAACAAAAAAAGAATCACCTAAAAATATTAAACAGAATAAAAGATATGAATTTTTTAAAACAAGAACTATTCTGTTAAAACAGAAAATGAAAATAAAAGAAAAAGGGCCTAATGGGCCTAAACTACGCACTGTGCGTAATATAAACTAAACGGGCTAGGGTTAAACTAGTCGGGCCGGGCTAATAAAAAAAACCCTAACTAACTAAACCGTAAACGAACCGGTCGAACCGGGCGGTTTTATTTAAAAGAAATACCCCTTCGGGGTGTTCTAATCCTAGCCGTTGAGGGTGAATCGGACGGGGGAGGGGATTCCGGCGGCTTACCGGAGCTCGGCAGCGGCGGCGGCGGCGGCGACGAGTGCGTTGGTGGCTCCGGTCGTCGGGGAGGGCGGCGGAGAGCTCGGCGGAAAGCGACGAGCTCGGGAGGGTCCGTGGAGTCGGTGGGGGTCGGGAGGGTGTAGGGCGATGGCGGCGACGAAAATGGCGGCAAGGGAGGTTCGGCTCCGTGAGCTCGTGAGAGAGGAGGGGGCTCCAAGAGGGGTAAGGGGAATGGGGTGCGGGGCCCGGCTTATATAGGCGGGGCCTCGGCCTTGAACGGGGCGATCGGGGAGATCGACATCCGGATCCCACGGATCCGCGATCGATGGCGGGCGTGGCGTGGGGCGGGGTTGAAGAAGGGGTGGGGCCTGCTTGCGAGAGAGAGAGAGGGTGCGGGCGATCGGGCGACCGTGGCGCGCTTTTGGCGAGGGGGTCGGTCGGTGCGGTGGGCGGGTGGCTGGCTCATTGGCTGGGCCGCTCGATGGGCCTGGCTGGTGGGGGCTTTGGTATTGGGGCAGGGGTACTGGCCACGCTGGGGGGTTTTCTATTTTGAATTTATTTTTTAATAAAACAAAACAGAAATAAAACAAAATCTATAAATATTTTATATAGGACATATATATACCAAAATGATCAGGAATATTCCTATCATTTGAACATTTTTCCAAAGGCAAAATCCAAACTTTATAAAATCCATTTTTTTCAAATTCAAATAAAATTCAGATTTGAATCCAAAACTTTTGGCAATGTTTTCCTCTGATATTTTTGGAGTGTCATGTTTACTCCTCTCATACTTTTGATCAAGTATTTATCAGGCATAGTTTTTTTTTGGAAATGATTCCCACTTGCCAAAGTTTGAATTCAAATTCAAAACTCAAAATCCTCTGAAACTTCAAATGGCTTTCAAATTCAAACAGGATGCTTAGCTATAATTGTAAAACATTCCAAATAGGAAATTTGGGATGTTACACGTTTAGTATATTGTTATTGCTTTCTTCATAACTTATACAAAGTTCCTACAACTATGAGATTATGCAACTCCGTTCTCGGAGGAACACTTTGTGTGCTACCAAACGTCACAACGAATCGGGTGATTATAAAGGTGCTCTACAGGTGTCTCCGAAGTTCCATGTTGAGTTGGCTTATTTCGAGATTAGGTTTTGTCACTCCGATTGTCGGAGAGGTATCTCTGGGCCCTCTCGGTAATACACATCACTTAAGCCTTGCAAGCATTGTAACTAATGAGTTAGTCACGGGATGATGTATTACGGAACGAGTAAAGAGACTTGCCGGTAACGAGATTGAACTAGGTATTGGATACCGACGATCGAATCTCGGGCAAGTAACATACCGATGACAAAGGGAACAACGTATGTTGTTATGCGGTTTGACTGATAAAGCTCTTTGTAGAATATGTAGGAGCCAATATGAACATCCAGGTTCCACTATTGGTTATTGTCAAGAAACAGTTCTAGGTCATGTCTACATAGTTCTCGAACCCGTAGGGTCCGCACGCTTAACGTTACGATGACAGTTTTATTATGAGTTTATAAGTTTTGATGTACCGAAGGTTGTTTGGAGTCCCGGATGTGATCACGGACTTGACGAGGAGTCTCGAAATGGTCGAGACATAAAGATCGATATATTCGGACACCGGAAGTGTTCCGGGTGATTTCGGAGAAAACCGGAGTGCCGGAGGGTTACCGAACCCCCCCGGGAGGAGTATTGGGCCTTATGGGCTTTAGTGGAGAGAGAGAGGGGCAGCCAGGATGGGCCGCGCGCCCCCTCCCCCTCTGGTCCGAATTGGACTAGGAGAAGGGGGGCGACGCCCCCCTCTTTCCCTCTCCCTCTCCCCCTTCCTTTCCCCTCCTAGTAGGAGTAGGACTAGTAGGAGTAGGAAAGAGGGAGTCCTACTCCTACTAGGAGGACTCCTCCTCCTTGGTGCGCCCACAAGGGCCGGCCGGCCTCCCCCTTGCTCCTTTATATACGGGGCAGGGGGCACCATAGAACACACAAGTTGATCTTCGTGATCGCCCTTAGCCGTGTCTGGTGCCCCCTCCACCATATTCCACCTCGGGCATATCGTCATGAGTTTAGGCCAAGCCTGCGCCGGTAGAACATCATCATCGCCACCACGACGTCAGGTCGACGAACTCATCCCCGACACCCCTGGATCGGAGTCCGGGATCGCCATCGAGCTGAACGTGTGCGTAACACGGAGGTGCCGTGACGCTCGGTGCTTGGATCGGTCGGATCGTGAAGACGCACGACTACATCAACCGCGTTGTGATAACGCTTCCGCTTTAGGTCTACGAGGGTACGTGGACACACTCTCCCCTCTCGTTGCTATGCATCACCATGATCTTGCGTGTGCGTAGGAAATTTTTTTAAAATTACTACGTTCCCCAACACTCTATGCCACCTTTCTCATATGGAGCTCGCAGAGTGATGAACTCTTTGCCACCCCTTCAGATGTGGGTGGTGAAGAAAAGAACTAATTTCCTCTGCAGGGTCAGGTCTCCAGGCGTGCTCTAACGTCTGAAGAATTTGCTGGGTTGCCTGAAAGGACGCAGGCTAATCATGAAGAAATGAACTTTCATTTCACACGTCCTCATACTGCTATATCTGTTTTAATGCCTGATGAAATTCATCTGATGAAATTGATATCATATTCTTCACTGATGAAGTATATGAGATCGTAAGTTGCACTAATTCATCTGCAGGATGATCAACCCAAAGCCAATGAGTGGGTCATCGATAGTGGATGTACAAATCACATGACTGTGACAAGAATCTATTGATGGATGCTCCCTTATCACCGTCACATCTGAAGCATATCATCTTTGCTGACAAAGGCAAAATTCAGGTATTGGGTCTTGTTAAGGTTGCGATCTCTAAGGACATACACATGGACAAAGTCATGCTTGTTGAGTCCTTAGGATACAACCTCATGTCGATCCTCAATGCTTTGTGATCTTGATATGGTTGTTGTCTTTGGCAAGTATCGTTGTGTTGTGATTATGGAAGTCGACAATTCCAAAGTCTTCAAGGCTTTAGGAGAGGAGACTTGTATATTGTTGATTTCTCTACAGACCACAACCAGCCGTGTGCCTACTTGCAAAAGCTTCAAGGTTGGCTATGGCATCAACGACTTGGTCACGCAGGCATGAGGAATTTGCACACGCCATGAAGAAGAAGCATGTCATTGGCATTGAAAATGTCAAATTCCTCAAGGATCACTTGTGTGGAGCCCGTGAAGCTGGAAAATGACCAAGGCCAAGCATCCAAATAAGACTATCATGACCACTACTCGTCCATTCAATTGCTTCACATGGACCTCTTTGGTCCTAATCATTACTCAGCGGCTACTAATGATGCATCTCTATATGGCTTTGTTATTGTTGATGATTACTCTCGTTACACATGGGTACACATTGTTACTTACAAACATGAAGTGCAGGAAGTCTTCAAACGATTTTCCTCGAGGGCTTCAACCAACTTTGGTGTGAAGATCGTGCACATCAGAGTGACAATGGAACTGAGTTCAAGAATTCGGTCTTGATGACTATCTTGATGAACTTGGTATTACTCATGAGTTATCTGCTCCCTATACTCCTCAAAGAAATGGCGCCGTGGAGCGCAAGAACGTAACTCTTGTTGAGATGGCTCGCACTATGCTTGATGAATACAAAACGCCTCGTCGTTTTTGGATTGATGCAATTGATACCGCGTGCCACATCATCAACAAAGTATATCTTCAAAAATTCTTCAAGAAGACTGCCTATGAACTCCTCACTGACAAGAAACCCAATGTGAGTTATTTCAAAGTCTTCGGTGCTAAATTTTGGATTAGAGATCCTCATCACAATGCTAAATTTGCAGCGAAAGCACATGAAGGTTTCATGCTTGGTTACGGAAAGGACTCGCACACCTACAGAGTCTTCAACATCGCTCTTCACAAGATTGTTGAAACTGAGATGTGCGGTTCGATGAAACTAATGGCTCGCAAAGAGAGCACCTACCTTCTGTGATAGATGAACCAGCACCGAGGATTCTATCAAGTTCAAGGCGATCGAGGATGTCATTCCCATCAAGAATCTGTCAAGAATTCATTCCAGATCGTGAAGAACGCCGAATGATGCACTGAAGATAATGTCAAGAAAATGGTGTCAAGAAAATGCTGATCAAATTCTCGACGACAACCAGCTCATCCTCGCTTGTAAAAGAAGTGCAAGTTGACAAGATCATCGATGACATTGAAGCACCAGTCCTCTCACACGCTCAAAAGCTTCACATTTATCTAACTTTTGTGGGCACTATGCTTTTGTCTCTATCACAGAGCCCACTAAGGTAGATGAAGAATTTCGAGCCCGAGTGGATTCAGGCCATGCAAGAAGAATTACATCGCCGAGCTCAACAATGTCTCGAACTGGTCAAACATCCAGATCCTCGCAAGCATAGTATCATTGGCACAAAGTGGATCTACCGCAACAAGCAAGATGAAAATGGCCTTGTGGTGAGGAATAAGGCACGACTTGTAGCTCAAGGCTACACACAAAGTTGAAGGAATTGATTTCGATGAAACTTTTGCACTGTTGCTAGACTTGAGGCTATTCGTGATATCGCTTGCTTATGCTAACCATCATAATATCACTTTATATCAAATGGATGTGAAAAGTACATTCCTCAATGGTAAGCTTGAGGAAGAAGTATATGTTGCTCAACCCCCAGGTTTTGAAGATCCAAAGAATCCCGACAAAGTCTTCAGACTCAACAAGGCCCTCTATGGCCTCAAACAGGCCCCACGGGCGTGGTATGATACTTTGAAGGAATTCTTCATGAAGAATGGCTTCACACCCGGTTCACTCGACCCTACTCTCTTTACTAGATCATATGACGGTGAACTGTTTCTGTGCCAAATATATGTTGATGATATTATCTTTGGCTGTACTGACCAACGTTATAGTGATGAATTTGCCTATATGATGAGTGAAGAATATCAAATGTCTATGATGGGAGAATTGAAATTCTTCTTAGGTCTTCAAATTCGTCAACAACACAATGGCATATTCATATCTCAGGAGAAATACCTCAAAGATGTTCTAAAGAAATTGGCATGCAAGGTTGCAAAGGCGCTAAAATTCCTATGCCCACAAATGGCCATCTATGCAATCGATGAAAATGGTATTGACTTTGATCACAAGGTATACCGCCCATGATTGGTTCTTTATTGTACTTATGTGCATCTAGGCCAGATATAATGCTTAGTGTTTGCATGTGTGCCCGATTTCAAGCTACACCAAGGAATCACACCATAAGGTCAGAAGCATATTCTTAGATATCTAGCTCACACACCAACACTAGGATTATGGTACCCCAAGGGCTCTACTTTTGATCTCATTGATATTCTGACTGACTATGCTGGTGATCGTGGACCGCAAGTCAACATCTGGTACTTGTCATTTCCTGACGATCTTTGGTCTGTTGGTCCTCAAGAAACAGAATCTGCGTATCACCGTCTCACTACGAAGCTGAGTACATTGCTGCTGGCTCTTGCCGTGCTCAATTCTCGTGGATGAAGCAAACTCTCAAGGACTATGGCATCAATGTGAAGAATGTGCCTCTCATCGTGACAATGAGAGTGCCATCAAGATTGCTCACAACCCTGTTCAAAGACTCAAGACAAAGCACATTCAGATTCGTCATCATTTTCTTCGTGATCATGTGTTGAAGGGCTTACATCTCCATCGAGCATGTGAAGACTCAAGAACAGCTAGCCGATATCTTCACAAAGCCCTTGGATGAGATGAGATTTAGCAAGTTGCGTGTGAGCTAAATATCTTAGAATCTTCAATGTTCTTTAAAAGGACACACATCCCGACACTTATGCAAAATTGATGACTTAGATGTGCAACACATGAAGAAAAGTTTTTCTTCAATCAATGAAGAATAACACTCTAAGTGTGAAGAAATTAATGAAGAATTTGATTCTCAGAACCCTACGACAATTGTACGCGGTGTCTGAAATCATCATTCTTATACGGTGGATCACGCCACCACCAAAGTTGAAAATCTTAAATTTGAGTTTTTCTTCAATTTTGAAATTCTTCAGTTTTTCAAATTCTTTAACTTTGCAAAATCTTCACTGTTTCCGTCGTTTTTTCTTCATTGGCTATATATATCTGGGTTTATGTACTCTACAACATTCACTTATGGCTATTTCTTCAAGTCGCTTTTCCTGCTAAGTGAATGTGATCGGACCCTTCCCCCTCTATGCTATACTCAACCCAATCTGTTCAGAAATTCTTCATGTGCGTTCTATTTGAAACTCGTTCAAAATCTTCACTGTGTCCTTGTCAGCTGAAGAAGTTGCGAACGAAACTTTTAACTTATCTTATCAAAAATTTCAGGTTTGCCGCTCAAACCGTTCCGCTTCCCACGTGAGACTTATCTATTCACCCACGATCTCCACTTTTCAATACGTGGGTGACACATGTCAAGCGAATGAGAAGGGTCCGGGGCACGTTCGTCAAAAATCTTCGGGCGAACAGTTTTTCACCGTGGCTATATATACCCCTCTCCCTTCCTCACTTCCTTTACTCCGCCGACCGCTTCTCTCTCTCTCGCCGAGCTTCAAACCCTAGCGCTGCCGCTACTCCATCGTCAGCCGGTGAGGAAGAGCTTCACTTCCTCGACCTCGTCGCCGTCAGACTCGCGCCCGATCATGAAATCTTCACTCCGCCGCCGTCGTAGCTGTCTTCCTCCACCGAAGTTAGGCGTGGGAGATCTGAACCGACAAACTTCTAATCTACACTTCTCGGTCGTGTTCTTCATTCGGGTAATTAAAAGTTACTTTTATTACTCGCTTTGATTCTCAAACCTTCCGAAAATCTTCAAAGGTGTTTATCCTTCAAATCTTCACACATATGAACACCTCAAACTAAATACGCCTTGATTCGCTTTCTAAGCAATAATTTTTCTTCAAAATTCCTCAATTGTGTGGATCCTCGATCTATACAACTCGAACCTAAGACAAAGATCGCTTAGTGAAATTCTTCAAGGCTCATCCGTCAAATTCCTCAAACTAGTTCTTTTGAAAACCTTCCGAGAACGATATGACCTCTCCAAATTCCTCGCAACTATACTCTGCTCACTGTGTACTCATGTCCGCTGCTGAATCACTAGGTTCTCATCAACTTAACTCATTTGCAGCGTTCCCCGAAGAAAAGTTGCATACTTCTTCAGAGAATTCGATTGTTCAAATTCCTCAGCTGAAGAATATGGCAGAAGGAAAGAAGCCACCGAAAGGAGGAAAGAGGCTTGAGGTCATGACTGCTTTCGAGATACCTGAGGACATCTATGCTAACTATTGCACACCTTATGAAGCCAGGTTTGGCAAGGAAAACAAAAATCAGCGCAAGGTGCGCATTCAGAGGATTGAAAGGAGATGGGCAAGAGAATGGAGGGAGTATGTATGTTACTCCAAAGTACATGAAGAAATTCGCCTAATCCTCCATGCCCAAGAGCTCCATTGGCACTGCCAAGAAGTCGACCCCACCAAAGATCAAGCGTGGTGAGGACTTTCCCAAGAATGGGCCAAGCGCCAAGCCAAGTTGGCGAGACAAGCCAAAGAAGCAAAGAGGAAATTTAATGAAGACTCACATCGCTCTTGCCACTTAGGCCCCGCAAGCCCGTAAAATCAATGGCAAAGAAGCCAACGCACAAGCCAAGTGCTTCACCAACAATGCCCTCGCGGCCAAAATCCTCAGCAATGCCCTCACGGCCAGAATCTTCAATGCCCTCACGGCCAGTTCCTCATGCTGCTCCTGCTCCTCCAAAGTCCTCACTGCTCCAAAGAAAGTCCTCAAGACTGTGCATCCGCCACGTACAAAGGACTGCAGCATCTCTATTGCCTCTGTGTCTCAAAGAAGTTCCTCACCAGACCAAATTCTTCATCGTGCCCCACTGCATCAAGAAAAGGCAACGGCTGGTCGAGGTCCTCGCCTAGTCCAAAGAAGAAACAGTTGCCTTCCAAGTGCCATCTGATGATGAAGCTGATGATGATGAACTTGCAGAAATCATCAAGGACAGGCAAGAAAGGGCCGCTAGAGCCAAAGGCACACCTGTGCCACTGCTTTTGGATCCAAGGGCGATCCTCGAGTACATTGATCTCTGGCACAAGGATCTAGACACCCCTATGCCTGATTTTCATTTGACTCCTGGACAAAGTCACATGCTGACCCATTTCATCTCTGAAGAGAAATGGAAATTTGAGAAGGCAAGGCAGATCAAGAAAGCTCAATTCAGGAAAGAGAAGTTCCTGAGAAAAAACGTTGTCAGAATGACACCTGATTATCTCCTCAAAATCCAGTCTGAGATCAAAGCCCTCAGCGATGACTTTGATGCCTACTATGCTGATTGGCAAGGAGCCAAAGTCAGGTTTGTCAATCTGACAAAGAAGTTCACAAATGTTGCAGCCCCAACGCAACAAGATATTCCTCGATCGAGCCTCCGCTCAGCCTCATCAAGAACATGCCAAGACTGGCCGATGACTTTCACCGTCAAGACAATGCTAGTTCCAGGCTGATGACTCCATTCCAGCCATCAAGAAATTGCCGTGGCATCCACTAGTGGTGTGCCCAAGAAATCTGAAGAAGTCGTGGCAATCGATCGCCATACCGAGGAAATTCAAACAGATTCCTCAGCTCCTCCCGCACCTACACCAACTCCTATTCTTCCATCTGCATCGGAGGTGAAGAAGACCAAGGCTGCAGAGCGAGCTACAGTGAAGAAAAGGAAAGCATCAGCTGCTCCAAATTCTTCAACCCCGAAGAAAATGAAGCCAATGACCAACTCATTTGAAGATCCAATTGATGCTGTTCCGATTTCCTCCATGCCATCAAAGGACCTTGTTCCTTTTGGTGAAGAATATGAGATCCCAAGCGGATCTGATGAAGAAAATCATTCTGCTGCTTCGTCAGAGCAGATTGATGAAGAAATTGAAGTGGATGCAATCCTTCAACACCAATTATTTCTCGCCAATGCCTCGCCACAGTCAAGAGGTCAAGCGTTGAAGAAATTGAAGAAGATGTGGATATTGTAAGCACAACACCAGTGATGAACGATGACTTTTGGGACAGTCAGCATCCAAATTCTCCACTCTTCACTCCAATACAACAAATTCCTCAGTCCCCTGCACCAACAGTTCAAATGGGCTCTGAAGATACTTATCCCACCTCGTCTGTGCATGAAGAAATTCCAGCCACTAGTGTTGAAGAACCTGCTGCTGCAGATCCTTTGAACACGCAGACTTCATATGAAGAGGAACCAGAAAATCCTCAGCCTGAAGAACCTGAGATTGCGATTCCTGAGGTAGTGATGCAACTCACTGACACTCCACTGCAAAAGCCAAAGAATCCATTCTCAACGAAGCAAAAGTTCAAGGCTGAAGATTTCTTCGGCGAGCATGTATTCTTCACCGACTACAACCCATATGACTCTGCTCGCATAAGGAACAAAGGCTTCGACAGCTAGTCAAGCCAACTTCTATTCCTCTCAGGTTATTCAACAAAGACAAAGTCTTCGATCATGCACATATTCCTCACGTGGACATGGAATCTCTGCTAGGCTTCGAGCCACCTCGGTGTTCTTCATGATGCGTGATTGCTGAATTTCTGCACCGACATCTGTGATTGGAATGAAGAACTCATTCTTCAATTCTATGCAACGCACATCACCGGAGATTCTCAAGATGTGAACTCATGGGTATTGGACCGATGATGAAAATACTCACTACAAGGCACCAAGAATCAATTGCTTCGTGCCCTCCCACTCGATCCTCCCTTGATGGTGCTCGTTGCATCTACAATGAACCTAAGCTTAATCATTACATGCAAGTGCCGATGAAGCCTTTGAAGCTGTGGCAGGCACTCGAACCAAATTCCTCGTCAAGGAATTATCAGATGTGCCTCGGACCGTCTATCGCATGCTGACGAAGACAATGAGTCCTATCAAAGGCCACGACTCAAACGATGAAGAAGTCATTGGCATCATGAAGAATATGCTTTTCAATATCATTCATGGCGTTCCCGCCAACTTCCATGATTTCTTCATGAGGACTCGCAAACATTGCTATGTCACCTTTTGAGTCAAGCCTTATGCACCATGGATTATGAGGTTCATCAGGACAAGGTCTTCACTCAATTACAAGGCTGATACTCTGAACCACTGCAGCTACTTGCCTCCAATTGAAGTCCTCAAACGGACATTTTCCTTAGCTGATGACAAAGGCAAGGCAACTGCTGTGATAGATGAAGGCATTCGTCCATTGGATGGTCAATTTCGCAAGGCTGCATCCTACTCCACCAATGATGACTCGCCACTCATGACTCGCCGCCAATACCTCACCAAGCAAAATCCTCAAGCCACAAAGACCTGTGGTGATGACTGATCGTGAGTTACTCCTCGGTCTTCATCAAGGTTGATCGCAATCATAAATGGGTCAAGCGCCGCTTGGTTCAATTCTTCACAACATGACCTCAACACACAATGCAAAGAAGAAAACCAATACTACCTCCATGAAACCTTCAACCGCACTGGCTGTTCTATCTCATGTCTACGGGCGAAGAATCAAGACAATGGGTCTCAAGGAAGAATTTGACTGGTCTGCACCTCCACCAAGAAATTCAAGAAGGTCAAGGTTCCTTCCTTGGTGGCTAGCCCTATTCTTCATCGTATGCGACATCGATGAAAATGAAGACTTGACGACATCATGGCAGGCCCTACTACGACAACCGACTTCGACAGCACCGGGCGCCTCCACCAACTTGATATTCTTCGTATGCGTTAGTCCTCGCCGATCCTTTTGGTCATTCGATGACAAAGGGGAGAAATTTGAGTTAGTCTTCAAGCCGGTCTATTATATGGGCGTTTTTTGCTAAGTTACAACTCTCGCTCTTCCGAAACTTTTATTGGATCGAAGTTGTAATCTTAAACCCGATGGTGCTCGATACTTTTGATGTGTTCCTCTCGCATGCTTATTCTTTGTTATGTGTTAATACACGCATGCTGAACTACATCACCACCATACTTCGCCATGCATTTCAAATTCTTCATATTATATGTCAAATGCGTACTAATTACAAGATATAGGGGAGATCTCCATGATTCAACTCTTCAAATGTGCAATGCCTCAAAAGCAAATTCTCACTATGCACATCTTCGGGGGAGTTCTTCTATATCTTGCAATCAAATTCCTCAATATCAGTATTTACACTTCATATGTTTATCCTCGTTGAAAACTTAACCTATATTGTCATCAATCACCAAAAGGGGAGATTGTAAGTGCATCTAGTGCCCTTAATGATTTTGGTGTATTGAAGACTTATAGGTTAAGGGACTAATGTGTTTATGAGTGTACACAGGTCTATAAGTCTATGAGGAGTTTGATATTTACAGAGAAAGTCGAATTCTAAAAATGAAGTTCTTCGATCAAGACTTTGATATTCAAGACTTTCAAGACTTTGAAAGTGAAGAAATTAGTGTGACCTTGAAGACTTGGTATTCATTTGAGGAACATGAAGTGTGAAGACTTTTGTTTTCGTAGTTTTGTTTTCTCTTTCTTGAGTCATAGGAAACACCGTACTGTTAAAGGGGGTCGAGGAAATACTAAGGAAAAATTTCCATGTGATGCTCAACTCGAAATCCTACACCTACCAATCCCTTCGAGTGAAGCCTTTGGAAATCTCATACAGTTTAGTCAATGTCTTCAAAGTGATGTAGACGAAGTTCTTCTCGTCACCGAGGAATTTGTTCGACCGAGGAGTTAGGAATTCGCCAAAGGCGGATTGCCTACACAAAGGAGGAACATGATAGCCCCGAGGAATTTGAGAGTCAAATTTCCGACCGTTGTTGCATCTTGGCGCCACCTGTTCAAAATATCTTATCCACCTAACGGTCATATCATTGAAGGGCATTTATGTCTTATCATGCCGGTTGCTCCCTAGGCTATAAATAGCCGCCTCTACAACCACTAGCTGGTTGGTTGCTCGAGAGAACATGACACTTGTCATTTGAGAGCAACCCATCCTCCGAGGACTTTGATCGAAAATCATTGAGTGAGGAAAACCCAAAACCAAACCCTACAAACCCAAAGTGATTGAGCATCATCAAGAGATTGATCCTGCGTGGATCCGACGCTTGTTACCTTTGAAGACTGTGCTTCTTCCAGACGGTTAGGCGCCATGGTCTAGAGCATCCAAGAGCAATTGTGGATCGCCGAGTGACCAAGTCTGTGAAGGTTTGGAAGTCGCTCAAGACTTACCACGAGTGATTGGACGAGGTCTGTGTGACCTTAGTTCAAGGAGAATACGGTGAGGACTTGTGTCCCGAGCTGCGTGCTCAGCGATCGGGTGTCCGGCTGTGTGTCCTCGAGTTTAAATACTCACCGCCCAACCAGACGCATAACCGAGACAGCAGCTTGGAACTGGTATACCAAATCATTGTCTTCACCAACCTTATCGGGTTCTATTTCCTGAACTCTTTCATTTCCTCATAACCGTGTTGAGTGTTTGTTCATATCTGTGTTTGAAGACTTTGATCAAGACTTTCTATTTCTTCAGCCCAATTTCTTCACCGCTTTGTCTTCATCTTGTGTTATCCTGTGTTTACGCTTTCAGTCTGTGATTGTCTTCATTTCATCATGATGACCATGCCTGTATTCTGTTATGCTTACTTCTGAGTACTTATTCCGCTGCAAGCTGTTCTTCGCTAAGGAATTTCCTCACCGCAAATTCCTCGTGAAGAATTCAAAAATCGCCTATTCACCCCTCCCCTCTAGTCGATATAACGCACTTTCAAGTAGCAAATTTCCCTCAAGTGGATGACCTAAGGTTTATCAATCCATGGGAGGCGTAGGATGAAGATGGTCTCTCTCAAGCAACCCTGCAACCAAATAACAAAGATTCTCTTGTGTCCCCAACACACCCAATACAATGGTAAATTGTATAGGTGCACTAGTTCGGCGAAGAGATGGTGATACAAGTGCAATATGGATGGTAGATATGGGTATTTTTAATCTGAAAATATAAAAACAGCAAGGTAGCAAGTGGTAAAAGTGAGTGTAGACGGTATTGCAATGCTAGAAAACAAGGCCTAGGGTTCATACTTTCACTAGTGCAAGTTCTCTCAACAATGATAACATAATTAGATCACATAACAATCCCTCAACATGCAACAAAGAGTCACTCCAAAGTCACTAATAGCGGAGAACAAATGAAGAGATTATTGTAGGGTACGAAACTACCTCAAAGTTATTCTTTCCGATCAATCTATTGGGCTATTCCTATAAGTGTCACAAACAGCCCTAGAGTTCGTAGTAAAGTAACACCTTAAGACACACATCAACCAAAACCCTAATGTCACCTAGATACTCCAATGTCACCTCAAGTATCCGCGGATATGATTATACGATATGCATCACACAATCTCAGATTCATCTAGTCAACCAACACAAAGAACTTCAAAGAGTGCCCCAAAGTTTCTATCGGAGAGTCAAGACGAAAACGTGTGCCAACCCCTATGAATAGATTCCCAAGGTCACGGAACCCGCAAGTTGATCACCAAAGCATACATCAAGTGAATCATTAGAATACCCCATTGTCACCACGGGTATCCCACGCAAGACATACATCAAGTGTTCTGAAATCCCGATAAGATAACTTCGACGGGAAAACTCAATCCATTACAAGAGAGAAGAGGGGGAGAAACATCATGAGATCCAACTATAGTAGCAAAGCTCGCGGTACATCAAGATCGTGCCAAATCAAGAACACGAGAGAGAGAGAGAGAGAGAGAGAGAGAGAGAGATCAAAAACATAGCTACTGGTACATACCCTCAGCCCCGAGGGTGAACTACTCCCTCCTCGTCATGGAGAGCACAGGGATGATGAAGATGGCTACCGATGATGGTCCCCCCCCCCTCCGGCAGGGTGCCGGAACAGGGTCCCGATTGGTTTTTGGTAGCTACAGAGGCTTGCGGCGGTGGAACTCCCGATCTAGGTTTCTTTCTGGGGGTTTCTGTATTTATAGGAATTTTTGGCGGTCTCACGTCAGGGGGTCTCCGAGTCATCCACGAGATAGGAGGGCGCGCCCTCCACCCTTGTGGATGGCTCGGGACTCTTCTGCCCAACTCTTTACTCCGGAGGCTTCTTTTGGTCCATAAAAATCATCAAAATTGGCACGCCAATTGACTCCGCTTGGTATTCCTTTTCAGTAAAACTCAAAAACAAGGAAAAAACAAAACTGCACTGGGCTCTAGGTTAATAGGTTAGTCCCAAAAATCATATAAAATAGCATATAAATGCATATAAAACATCCAAGATGGATAATATAATAGCATGGAACAATAAAAAATTATAGATACGTTGGAGACGTATCAGATGTCATGCTAGAGGAGCAGATTTCATGCATGGATTTCACCGGAGGAGCGAAAGATGAGAGATGGGAAGGGGGAGAGTAAGGCGAGAGAGGCGTGAGGACGAGAAAAGCGACGTCAAGACGCGAGGTGGATGAAAGGATAAGATAGTGGTGGAGAAAGTGAGTGGTCAGCGCATGGGTTCCATGGAAGATGTGGCGAGCGTAGAAGCGACAGATGCACATGTAAGATCCACCACCCGCTTTAAAACATTTACCAAAAAGATAAACATGTGGTAATGAGGCTAACCGTTGTTCCAAGAAGTTTGCTTGGACACAAGGGACATCTGGTACTTATCCGAGAGACTTTCAATGTATGTGTTGTGTAGTGAAGAGGCGATGAGAGTGCATGTCAGGGTCTCAGAGGTACAAGTGCTTGTGAACCAAAAAAATATTTTTTAAAAGAATCACGTGCACATTGGTTCTGTGCGTAGAATTGCACGCATCAACCAATTCACCCTAAAGCTGAAGCTCATGGGAAAGACGAAATGTGCAATTATACTTCAACACTCCCCTATCATGTGTGACTTCCTCGGCCCTAAACTACAACTTTTTATTTAGAGGGAGCGTGCGATGTTTGATCACATCAAACTTGGAAACACTTCCAACACATATCGTCATCTCACCTTTAGCTAGTCTCCGTTTATTCCGTAGCTTTTGTTTCGAGTTACTAACACTTAGCAACCGAACCGGTATCTAATACCCTGGTGCTACTAGGAGTACTAGTAAAGTACACATTAACATAATGTATATCCAATATACTTCTATCGACCTTTCCAGCCTTCTCATCTACCAAGTATCTAGGGTAATTCTGCTCCAAAGGGCTGTTCCCTTTATTACGTACACTTCGGCTCGGGTTTGGGTTCAACCTTGGGATTCTTCACTAGAGCAGCAGCTGATTTGCCGCTTCATGAAGTATCCCTTCTTGCCCTTGCCCTTCTTGAAACTAGTGGTTTCACTAACCATCAACAATTGATGCTCCTTCTTGATTTCTACTTTCGCGGTGTCAAACATCGCGAACACTTCAAGGATCATCATATCTATCCCTGATATGTTATAGTTCATCACGAAGCTCTAGCAGCTTGGTGGCAATGACTTTGGAGAGACATCACTATCTCATCCGGAAGATCAACTCCCGCCGGTTCAAGTGATTGTTGCACTTCGCATAATCTGAGCACAAGCTCAACGATTGAGTTTTTCTCCTTAGTTTGTAGGTTAAGAAAATCGCCGGAGGTCTCATACCTCTCGACGTGGCACGAGCCTGAAATTCTAATTTCAGCCCTCAAACATCTCATATGTTCCGCGACGCTTCAAAACGCCTATGGTGCCTCTATTCTAAACCGCTTAACTGAACTATCACGTAGTTATCAAAACGCGTATGTCCGATGTTCGTAACATCCACAAACGACGCTTGGGGTTCAGCACACCGAGCGTGCATTGAGGACATAAGCTTTCTCCGTCCGCATAATCGCCATCACAACTTTCAACTATATTTTTCTAGGAACATATCTAAACAAAGGAACTAAAGCGCGAGCTTCGACATAATTTGCAAAAGGTCTTTGACTATGTTCAGATAATTAAGTTCATCTTATGAACTCCCACTCAGATAGACATCCTCCGGTCATCTAAGTGATTACATGATCCGAGTCAACTAAGCCGTGTCCGATCATCATGTGAGACGGACTAGTCGACTCGGTGAACATCTTCATGTTGATCGATCTACTATACGACTCATGCTCGACCTTTCGGTCTCTGTGTTCCCGAGGCCATGTCTGTACATGCTAGGCTCGCCAAGTTAACCCCAAGTGTTTTTGCTGTGTAAATCTTTCTTACACCCGCTGTATGTGAACGTAAGAATCCATCACACCCGATCATCACGTGGTGCTTAGAAGCGACGAACTTTAGCAACGGTGCACAGCTTAGGGAGAACACTTCTTGAAATTTTTGTAAGGATCATCTTATTTACTACCGTCGCTCTAAGTAAACAAGATGCATAAACATAATAAACATCACATGCAATTATATAGTAGTGACATGATATGGCCAATATCATATAGCTCCATTGATCTCCATCTTCGGGCTCCATGATCATCATCGTTACCGCATGACACCATGATCTCCATCATCATGATCTCCATCACCGTGTCTTCATGAAGTTGTCTCGCCAACTATTACTTCTACTACTATGGCTACCGTTAGCAATAAAGTAAAGTAATTACATGGCGAGTTTAATGACACGCAGGTCATACAATAAATAAAGACAACTCCTATGGCTCTGCCGTTGTCATACTCATCGACATGCAAGTCGTGAATCCTATTACAAGAACATGATCAATCTCATACATCACATATCATTCATCATATTCTTCTTGGCCATATCACATCACATAGCATACCCTGCAAAAACAAGTTAGACGCCTCTAATTGTTGTTTGCATGTTTTACGTGGCTGCTATGGGTTTCTAGCAAGAACGTTTCTTACCACGCAAAACCACAACGTGATATGCCAATTGCTATTTACCCTTCATAAGGACCCTTTTCATCGAATCCGTTCCGACTAAAGTGGGAGAGATCGGCACCGCTAGCCACCTTATGCACCAAGTGCATGTCACCGGTGGAACCTGCCTCACGAAGAGTACGTAAGGTCGGTCCGGCCGCTTCATCCCACAATACCGTCAAACAAGATTGGACTAGTAAAGGTAAGCATATTGAACATCATCAACGCCCACAACTACTTTGTGTTCTACTCGCAAAGAATCTACGAATAGACCTAGCTCATGATGCCACTTGTTGGGGAACGAGCAGAAATTCAAAATTTTCACGCATCACCAAGATCAATCTATGGAGAAACCAGCAACGAGGGAAGGAGAGTGCATCTACATACCCTTGTAGATCGCTAAGCGGAAGCGCTCAAGAGAACGGGTTGAAGGAGTCGACTGCCGTGATCCAAATCACCGGAGATCCTAGTGCCGAACGGACGCACCTCCGCGCTCAACACACGTGACAGCCCGTGACGCCTCCCACGCCTTGATCCAGCAAGGAGAGAGGGAGAGGTTGAGGAAGACTCCATCCAGCAGCAGCACAACGGCATGGTGGTGATGGAGGAGCGTGGCATCCCGCAGGCTTCGCCAAGCACCAAGGGAGAGGAGGAAGAGGAGAGGCAGGCTGCACCAAGAGGGAGATCAAATCATGTGTTATGGGCAGCCCCTAGGCCTCATATATATAGGGAAGGGGTGGAGGTGTGCGCCTCTAGGGTTCCCACCCCTAGAGGGGCGGCAGCCCTAGATGGGTTCAAGGGGCGGCCAAGAGGGAGGGAGAGGAGGCGCCCACTAGATGGGCCTTAGGCCCATCCGCCCTAGGGTTTGCCCTCCCACTCCCCTTTGCGCTTGGGCCCCTTGTGGGCGCACCAGCCCCTTGGGGCTGGTTCCTCCACACTTGGCCCACGCAACCTTCTCGGGGTTGGTGGCCCCACTTGGTGGACCCCGACCTCCCGTGGTCCCAGACGCTACCGATAAACCCCAAACTTTTCCGTGACCAAAACAGACTTCCCATATATAAATCTTTACCTCCGGACCATTCCGAACTCCTCGTGACGTCCGGGATCTCATCCGGACTCAACAACATTCGGTAACCACATACAAACTTCCTTTATAACCCTAGCGCCATCGAACTTTATGTGTAGACCCTACGGTTCGGGAATCATGCGAGATATGACCGAGACGTTCTCCCATCAATAACCAACAGCGGATTTGATACCCATGTTGGCTCCTACATGTTCCACGATGATCTCATCGGATGAACCACGATGTCAAGGACTCAATCGATCCCGTATACAATTCCCTTTGTCTAGCGGTATTGTACTTGCCCGAGATTCGATCGCCGGTATCCGATACCTTGTTCAATCTCGTTACGGCAAGTCTCTTTACTCGTTCCGTAACACATCATCCCGTGATCAACCCCTTGGTCACATTGTGCACATTATGATGATGTCCTACCGAGTGGGCCCAGAGATACCTCTCCGCTTACGGAGTGACAAATCCCGCCTCGATTCGTACAACCCAATGCACACTTTCGAGATACCGTAATGCACCTTTATAGCCACCCGCTTACGCCAGACGCTTTGGTACACCCAAAGCATTCCTACGGTATCCGGAGTTGCACAATCTCATGGTCTAAGGAAATGATACTTGACATTATAAAAGCTTTAGCATACTAACTACGATCTTGTGCTAGGCTTAGGATTGTCTTGTCCATCACATCATTCTCCCAATGATGTGATCCCGTTATCAATGACATCCAATGTCCATGGTTAGGAAACCGTAACCAACTATTGATCAACGAGCTAGTCAACTAGAGGCTTACTAGGGACATGGTGTTGTCTATGTACCCACACATGTATCTGAGTTTCGTCAATACAATTATAGCATGGATAATAAACGATTATCATGAACAAGGAAATATAATAATAACTAATTTATTATTGCCTCTAGGGCATATTTCCAACAGTCTCCCACTTGCACTAGAGTCAATAATCTAGTTCACATCGCCATGTGATTAACATCGATAGGTCACATCGCCATGTGACCAACACCCAAAGAGTTTACTAGTGTCTCAAACTAGTTCACATCATCATGTGATTAAGACTCAATGAGTTCTGGGTTTGATCATGTTTTGCTTGTGAGAGAGGTTTTAGTCAACGGGTTTTAGTCAACGGGTCCAACCTTTCAGATCCGTGTGTGCTTTGCAAATCTTTAGGTCATATTATAAATGATGCTTCCACGCCCACTTGAAGCTATTCCAAATGGTTGCTCCACTATACGTATCCGGTTTGCTACTCGAGTCACTCGGATAGGTGTTAAAGCTTGCATCGACGTAACCCTTTACGCCAACTCTTTATCACCTCCATAATCGAGAAACATGTCCTTATTTACTCCAAGGACAATTTTGATCATGTCCAATGATCCATTCCGGATCATTCTTGTGCCCCTTGATCGACTCATGGCAAGGCACACTTTCGGTGCGGTACACAAAGATAGCATACTATAGAGCCTATGTCCGAAGCATAGGGACGACCTTCGCCCTTTCTCTCTTTTCTGCCGTGGTCAAGCTTTAACTCTTAACTTCATACCTTACAACTCGTGCAAGAACTCCTTCTTTGATCGATCCATCTTGAACACTTTCAAGATTATGTCAAGGTATGTGCTCATTTGAAAGTACTATTGAGCGCTTTTGATCTATCCTCATAGATCTTGATGCTCAATGTTCAAGTAACCTAATCCAGGTTTTCCATTGAAAACAACCCTATATGCTTTCTAGAAATTTACATCATTTCGATAATCAATATGTCAACAACATATACTCATCGAAATTCTATAGTGCTCCCACTCACTTCTTTGGAAACACAAGTTTCTCATAAACTTTGTATAAACCCAAAATCTTTGATCATCTCATCAAAGCGCACATTCCAACTCCGAGATGCTTACTCCATCCTTAGAAGGATCATTGAGCCAGATACCTTTTAGCATCCTTAGGATCGACAAAACTTTCTGATTGTATCACATACAACCTTTCCTTACGAAAACTGGTAAGGAAACTCGTTTTGACATCCATCTGCCAGATTTCATAAATGCAGCTTATGCTAACATGATTCCGACGGACTTTAAGCATCGCTACGGATGAGAAAATCTCATCGTAGTCAACTCCTTGAACTTGTGAAAAACTCTTCGCCACAAGTCGAGCTTCATAGATGGTGATATTACCGTCCACGTCCGTCTTCTTCTTAAAGATCCATTTATCTCAATGGCTTGCCGATCATCGGGCAAGACCACCAAAGTCATGGATCCTTTCTCGGATTTTATGGCCTCGAGCCATTTGTCGGAATCCGGGCCCACCATCGCTTCTCCATAGCTCGAGGTTCATTGTTGTCTAGCAACATGACCTGTAAGACAAGATTACCGCATACCACTCAAGCGGATGCGCCCTTGTCGCCCCACGAGGTTCGGTAGTGACTTGATCCAAACTTCATGATCACTATCATAAGCTTCTACTTCAATTGGCGTAGGTGCCACGGGAACAACTTCCTGTGCCCTGCTACACACTAGTTGAAGTGACGGTTCAATAACCTCATCAAGTCCACCATCCTCCCACTCAACTTTTCGAGACGAACTTTTCCTCGAGAAAGGACCCGATTCAAGAAACAATCCCTATTGCTTCCGGATCTGAATTAGGAGGTATATCCAACTGTTTTGGGTGTCCTATGAAGATGTATTTTATCCGCTTTGGGTTCGAGCTTATCAACCTGAAACTTTTTCACATAAGCGTCGCAGCCCCAAACTTTCAAGAAATGACAGCTTAGGTTTCTCTAAACCATAGTTTTCACGGTGTCATCTCAACGGAATTACGTGGTGCCCTATTAAAGTGAGTGCGGTTGTCTCTAATGCCTAACCCATAAATGATAGTGGTAATTCGATGAGAGACATCATGGTACGCACCATATCTTATAGGGTGCAACTATGATGTTCGGACACATCATTACACTATGGTGTTCCAGGCGGTATTAATTGTGAAACAATTTCCACAATGTCTTAATAGTGTGCCAAAACTCGCAACTCAGATATCCATCTCTATGATCACATCACGACATTTTATCCTCTTGTCACGAAGATCTTCAACTTCACTCTGAAATTACTTGAACCTTTCAATAATTCAGACTTGTGTTTCATCAAGTAAATATACTCAACATCTACTCAAATCATCTCGTGAAGTAAGAACATAACGATATTCATCAGATGTCTCAAGACTCATTGGACTGCACACATCAAAATGTGTTACTTCCAACAAGTTGCTCTCTTGTTCCATCTTCTCAAACCGAGGCTTTTCACTCATCTTGCCCATGTGGTATGTTTTGCATATCTCAAGTGATTCAAAATCAAGTGAGTCCAAACGATCCATCTGCATGGAGTTTCATCATGCGATACACCAATAGACATGGTTTGCATGTCTCAAACTTTTCAAAAATGAGTGAGTCCAAAGATCCATCAACATGGAGCTTCTTCATGCTTTTACACCAATATGACTTACATGGCAGTGCCACAAGTAAGTGGTACTATCATTACTACCTTATACTTTTGGCATGAAAATGTGTATCACTACGATCGAGATTCAATAAACCATTTATTTAGGTGCAAGACCATCAAGGTATTATTCAAATAAATAGAGTAACCATTATTCTCCTTAGATGAATAACCGTATTGCGATAGACACAATCCAATCATGTCTATGCTCAACGCAAACACCAAATGACAATTATTCAGGTTTAATACTAATCTTGATGGTAGAGGGAGCGTATGATGTTTGATCACATCAAACTTGGAAACACTTCCAACACATATCGTCACTCACCTTTAGCTAGTCTCCGTTTATTCCGTAGCTTTTGTTTCGAGTTACTAACACTTAGCAACCGAACCGTATCTAATACCCTGGTGCTACTAGGAGTACTAGTAAAGTACACATTAACATAATGTATATCCAATATACTTCTATCGACCTTTCCAGCCTTCTCATCTACCAAGTATCTAGGGTAATTCTGCTCGTTGGCTGTTCCTTTATTACGTAGCACTCGGTCTCGGTTTGGGTTCAACCTTGGGATTCTTCACTAGAGCAGCAGCTGATTTGCCGCTTCATGAAGTATCAGAACGCCCCGATGCGGCTATATCTCCCACGTGTCGAGGCACGACTTAGAGGCATAACCGCATTGAAAGCAATGTCGCAAGTGAGGTAATCTTCACACAACCCATGTAATAATTAAGGAAAGATACATAGTTGGCTTACAATGCCACTTCACACAAGACATAAATAAACATCCATCATTCAGAGTACACTCAAGGTCCGACTACGGAACCAAAATAAAAGAAGATACCCCAAATGCTAACACAGATCCCGAATCGTCCCAACTGGGCACCACTATCGATCATCCGAAAAGACACATAGTAACGACCACGCCTCGTCGAACTCCCACTTGAGCTCGGTTGAATCACCCGTGACCGCCTCATCGGAACCTGCAACTGTTTTGAAGTATCTGTGAGTCACGGGACTCAGCAATCCCACACCCGCGAGATCAAGACTATTTAAGCTTATAGGAAGGACAAAGTAGTAAGGTGGAGCTGCAGCAAGCGACTAGCATATATGGTGGCTACTTCAAAAGAGAGCGAGAAGAGGAGCAAAGCACGGTCGTGAAACTAATAGCGATCAAGAAGTGATCCTGAACTACTTACGCCGACATAACTCCAACACCGTGTTCACTTCCTGACTCACGAGAAGAGACCATCACGGTTACACACGCAGTTGATGTGTATTTTAATTGAGGTCAACTTTGGGTTTTCTACAACCGACATTAACAAATTCCCATCTGCCTCATAACCATGGGCACGGCTTTGAAAGATATTACCTGCAGGGTGTCCCAACTTAGCCCATTATAAGCTCTCACGGTCAACGAAGGATATTCCTTCTACCGGGAAGACCCGATCAATCTCGAATCCCGGACTACAAGACATTTCGACAAAGAATAAAACAAGACCAGCAAGACCACCCGACTGTGCCGACAAATCCCGATAGGAGCTGCACATATCTCGCTCTCGTGGCACACCGGATAAGCTAAGCGTCACAGAACCGACGTAATCCAAGTTGCCAAGGAATGGTCCCAAGACGGTGCTCTAGTTTGGACCAACGCTCAAGGAGCACCGCCCGGGTTTAAAATAAGATGACCCTCGGCTCGCGAAACCCGGGGAAAAGGCTTAGGTGGCAAATGGTAAAACCAATGTTGGGCCTTGCTGGACGAGTCTTATTCAAAGCGAACTGTCAAGGGGTCCCATAAATCACCCAACCGTAAGGAACGCAAAATCAAGGAACATAACACCGTATGACGGAAACTAGGTGGCAAGAGGGAACAAAACACTGCATAAGGCCGAGCCTTCCACCCTTTACCAAGTATATAGATGTATTAATTAGCAGATATATATTGTGATATCCCCAACAAGTAAACATATTCCAACAAGGAACAACATCTCCATGTTCCAACAAGGAACAAACTTCAGCTTCACTGCAACTAGCAACGCTATAAGAGGGCTGAGCAAAGCGGTAACATAGCCAATCAACGGTTTGCTAGGAAAGGATGGTTAGGGCTGACATGGCAATATGGGTGGCATGATATAGCAAGTGGTAGGCATCGCAGCATAGGCATAGCAAAAGAGCGAGCAACTAGCATAGCAAAGATAGAAGTGATTTCGAGGGTATGGTCATCTTGCTCGCAATGTTCTCGAGTTGTCGAAAGCTTGATCCTCGGCGTTCTCAACAGGTTCCTCGTTCACGCACTCGCCTCCGACTCTACCCAAAGCAACAACACAAACAAAGGAACCACAATAAATCACGGTGCAATGCACAATCAACATGATGCAAAACATGACATGATATGCGGATGCGATATGCAATGCGTATAAGCGCCCGGAAGGTAATGATGAACCAGGCATCAACTTGGCAAACCAAGCATGCCATTGAAAGATGAGATGATTTCGTTGAAATCGATATAAAGATCACCGAAACGGATGCACGGTTTGCAAATGGCAAGCAAAACAAGAATGGCGCAAATCTGCCATTAACAGCATGATGCCACTTAGCAAGCAACAATTAATTAAGCTACTGCACCCAAACGTAACACCAAAGCACATGGCAGTGATCTACACATGATGCTCGACAAAAGATGAGCACTGAGCTACGGCTAGTTCACATCATAACAGGTTCAAACAAGCATGGCAAAAGAGCATCAATAATCAGGCTGGACATGGCAAAAACAGCAACAGGTTGCAATGTTCAGAGCAACAAAACTACATGCTACAGGAACTTAAAATAGCAAAACAAGGCATGGCATGAATCTACTCAAAGCCTAGAACAAAAGTCCCTTACTGACCATAAGCCAAAAAGGACTAGAAAATATAGTAACACCCATGTCAATATCGAAAGTCTCGTTAACAGATTCAGCAACATGACATGTCAAAAACTGATAACGAGATGGCATGTTAACAAGCTCAATGCACTCACTACAGAGCCTCAAATGATAAACTAAGCATACCTACATCAAGAAGACATGACATAGAAGACATACATGGCAAGAACAATAACATAGCATATATGGATCAACCACAACAAGCTAGGCAAAATTGAATAACATGTATACAATCTGCCAGGAAACATTTGGTAGCAAAAGTAGAGCTCGATTGACTCAAGCTATTGCATCCCATAATTGCAAACAAAGGCATGAATGGATAGAGCAAGACATTCTTTACAAAACACCCTTACTGAAGTATCTCAAAATATGCATAGATCTCTCGGTATCATCAAGTTAACATGGCATCAAAATCAGCTAAAACAGGGCTGAAATCAGCAACATTAGGACACCTACTTTGCATGCTTGTGCTAGTCACCACATAGATCATAAAAATACATGGCATACACCCCTGGAAAGATGACATGGCATTTTACAAAACACATGTAGGACTCAAATCCATAGGGTGCACATATTAATCATGGCAAAAATAACAAAAGTGCAAGTCCTGATAAAAATCAGAAACTAACAGCACATAGCACTCTTCCAACAGCATTTCGGGCATCAAGATGAGCTCAAATGAAAATGATGCAATGATATGAAATGATCTACTCTTCGAGGCGAACATTTTGACATATTATACGCGAAAAATGGATCTACGGACACGAAGATATAGCATGTTGAAAAATGCACAAAATTACAAAGATGCTAAAAAACTTGAGAAAATAGGAGGGGGAGAAGAGGTCAACGGCTCGCTTCCCGAGGCCGGATCGGGGCCCGACCGGATCGGGTCCGGCGACGGCGGGGCGGAGGAGCTCGCCGGGGAGGCGGCCGGCGAGGGGGAGGCGGTCGGCGGGTCGCCGGGCGGCGAAGGGTCGGCGGCGGCGGGGCCCGTGAGGCGGGCGGCGGGCAGCGGAGGAAGGCGGCGACGGAGGCCGAGCCCGAGCGGCGGCGGTGTGGTGGCGGCCTGGCCGCGGCGGCGGCGAGGCGGCGCGGGCGGCGCGCGCGGAGGCGAGAGCGGCGGCGGCGGCGCGCTGAAGCGGCGGGCGCGGACGGCCGCTGGCATGGGGGGAGGGCTGCCGTGGCTCACGGGCTCACTGGCGATGGCGGGGCGGCGGCGGCGTTACGTGGCGCCCCGATTGGCGCGGGCGGCGGCGCGATTTGTCCGGCAAGCGGCGGACACGTCCGGCTTCATGGGGGACGATTTTAGGGTTTCGGGAAGAGGATGATCCGGATTGGGTGGTGTTTAAATAGGCATAGAGGAGCTAGGAGAGTCCAAATGAGGTGTAGTTTTCCACACGATCGTGATCGAACGACGGAGAGCATGGAAGTGACTTAGATGGGTTATTGGGCTGTTTTGAAGGGGTGTTGGGCTGCAACTTAAAAGATACCTTTGCAAGAGTGCGGTTAACCGCTGAGTACCAAACGAGCTCCAAATGACCAAACTTGACCGTGGTCTCCGGTGGTATACCAAGGCCACTAGACAAACCTCGGTCCATTTCGAGAAGGTTTAATACCCGCACACGGAAAAACGTAAAAGGGACCGCCGGGGGAGATAGGAGTGCCGGATTGCAAAACGGACAACGGGAAAAATGCTCGGAATCATGAGACGAACACGTATGCAAATGCGATGCACATGATGACAAAATATAAAATGCATGACATGGACAAAATGCAAAAAGGAGAAAACCCAACCACGGAGGGAAATTATATATCAATGCCGAAAATGGCAAGAGTTGGAGTTACAAATATGGAAAGTTACTTCCGGGGTGTTACAACACTCCACCACTACAAGAGGATCTCGCCCCAGATCTAGGACCGAAAGAACTCGGATACTCGAACGGAGGTGATCCTCGCGCCCCGTGTAGCTTCTCGGTCGGAATGGTGTGACCACTTCACTTTCAGGAATTTGATTGACTTGTTGCGAGTCTTGCGCTCGGTTTCTTCAAGAATAGCAACGGGTGCTCATGATAAGAGAGATCTTCTTGAAGGTCAATCTCTTCGTTGATAGTGCGTTCAGAGTCTTGAAGCACTTGCGAAGTTGTGACACGTGAAACACATCGCACGCTTGCAAAGTTGGATGGAAGCTCGTTGATAGGCGAGATCGCTTCTTTTCCCAATGATCTTGAAAGGACCCACGATCTAGGGGCAAGCTTCCTTTGATACCGGGTTGACGAGTACCTTTCATTGAGAGACGCGAGGTAGACATGGTCTCCGATTTCAAAAGTCACATCACGGTGCTTATCATCATAATAGTTCTTCCGCGCGATTATGCTGCTTTGAGATTCTCACGAATGACTTGGCACATTTCTTCCGCTTCGTGATCAAGTCATTGCCAAGAAGTTGGCGCTCACCGTCTCGGCACTAATTGAGAGGAGTACGCACTTTCGCCATAGATAATTTCGAATGGGGCCTTGCCCAACTCGCTTGGAAGCTGTTGTTGTAAGAGAACTCGGCATATGGAAGACAATCTTCCCACTTCATACCGAAAGAAATGACACAAGCCCCGAGCATATCTTCAAGGATTTGATTTACTCGCTCAACTTGGCCACTTGTTTGAGGATGGAAAGCTGTGCAAACGGATGTTGGTGCCCATGGCCTTCTCAAAAGAATCCCAAAACTTGGAGGTAAAGATGCTGCCACGGTCTCAAGAGATCACTTGAGGAATGCCGCAAGGAGACAATCTCGAGGTGTATAGCTCGCCAACCGAGCTGCTGTGATGGATTCTTTGATAGGAAGAAAATGAGCCACTTTAGTAAGCTTGTCAATGACAACGAAGATAGCATCATTTCCACGCTTGGACTTTGGAAAGCCACCACGAAGTCCATTTCAATATGATCAAACTTCCATTCAGGAATAGCAAGAGGTTGGAGGAGACCACTGGTCTTTGGTGTTCTCCTTTCACTCTTCTGCAGACATCACATTCATTCACGAATTGAGCAATTTCTCGCTTCATTCGAGTCCACCAATATGACTGCTTGAGGTCATGGTACATCTTCGTATTTCCGGATGAATGGATAGAAGCGAATTGTGAGCCTCGCTCATAATGACTTTTCGCAGATCACCCTTAGGAACCACAATCCGTCCTCAAAGAACAGAGTGTCTTTGTCATCAACGTGGAAGCACTTGTACTTGAAATGCCCTTGTCGATACCACGCTTCACCTTTTCACCATGGCATCCAAAAGTTGAGCCTCACGAATCTGATCTTCCAAAGTAGGAGAGACTATGAGGTTGGCAAGAAAGCCTTGAGGAACAACTTGAAGATTCAGCTTGCGGAAAGATTCACGAGATCCGGCTGAAAGGGCTTGAGGATTAGATCACGAAGAAGCTTTCCTGCTCAAAGCATTTGCAATGACATTGGCCTTGCCCGAGTATATTCAATACTTGGGTTGTACTCTTGAATCATTTCACCCATCGAGTCCGCCTCGAGGTTGAGGTTGGGCTGAGTGAAGATGTACTTGAGACTCTTGTGATCGTGAAAATGTCCACTTTCCTTCCCAACAAGAGATGTCTCCACGTAATCAATGCATGGACAATCGCCGCCAACTCAAGATCGTGAGTGGGGTAGTTCTTCTCGTTGGCTTCAATCAAGCGAGAGGTATAAGCCACAACTCTCTTCTCTTGCATTAACACAAAGACCGAGACCTTGAAGAGAAGCATCACGAAAACTTCAAATGGCTTGGATTCATCAGAGGAGTCGAACAGAGCTGTGACGAGTTTCTCTTTGAGGGTATTGAAAGCAACGCCACACTCGGGAGACCGTACATACTTCACATGCTTCTCGAGGAGGTTGGAAAGAGGCTTTGCAATCTTGGAGAAGTTCTCAACGAATCTTCGCAATAGCTTGCAAGACCAAGAAAATCATGGAGCTGCTTGACATTCGAGGAGGTTCCCAATTCACAATTGCGGACACCTTCTGGATCAACAATGATGCCCTTGGCGGAGATGATATGACCAAGATAAAGCACTTTATCAAGCCAAAATTCACATTTGGAGAACTTAGCATAGAATTGATACTCTCGAGCTTGTCTAGCACCAATCGCAAATGTTTGGCATGATCCTTCTTATTCTTGGAGAAGACCAAAATATCATCAAGATAGACCAAGACAAATTCATTGGTGTAGGGGTTGAATATGAAGTTCATCATCCGAGAGAAAGTTGGAGGAGCATTGACGAGGCCGAAAGACATGACAAGATATTCATAAGAACCAAAGCTTGTTCTCAATGTTGTCTTGGGAATATCTTGTTCACGAATGCGAATCTGATGATACCCCATACGAAGGTCAAGCTTGAGAACACTCAGAGCACCTTTGAGTTGCTCGAAAAGCTCATTGATGTTGGGAAGTGGATACTTGTTCTTGATTGTCTTCTTATTCAATGGACGGTAATCGACGCAAAAGTCGGTCCGTGCCATCCTTTTCCGGACAAAAGAACACCACAACCCCAAGGAGATGAACTCGGTCCGATCAAACCAGACGCTCTTGTTCATCGAGCTGCTTCTTCAATTCCTTCAGCTCATCAGTCCAAGCTTGTAAGGACGCTTGCAAACGGGTTCAATGCCGTGCTCAAGATCGATAACGAACTCAATCGGCCGATGAGGAGGCATACCCGAAGCTCTTCCGAAAGACATCTTGGTACTCACAAACGATCGAATCGAGAGATGGCATTCAGTTCGCCCTTCTCATTGAGAGAAAACAACCAATGGTTTCATCACGAGAGGCATAGATGATCACATCATTAGAAGAGTGAGTCAATTGAATTTCTCCGCAGCACAATCAAGCTGAGCTTTGTGCCGATAAAGCCACCCATTCCGAGAATAAGATCAATATCCGAGTCACCAAGAACAAATGGTTTAGCCGAAATCTATAATCGCCCATCTTGATAGAAACATCCGGAATCCTTGTGGTAGCCCTCATAGAAGAGGCCGGAGAAACAACTCCCAAGGGTTTTTCCAACATTTCGAAATGAAATCATGCTTTGCAACAAAAGATCTAGACATGAAACAATGCGATGCACCAAGATCAAATAAGACTTTTGCAGAATATCATTAATCGAAGATTACCCATGATCACATCGGAAGAATCCTCCGCTTGAGCTGCATTCATCATATTGACCTTGGCATACTTTGGATTATGCTTGACCACCGCATTGCTGGAAGATTTCACAGAGGAGGAGGCGGAAGACGCCTCTGTTGAAGCACTTGTTCGATAGTGACCCTTCTCCGACACTTGTTGCAAGTGACCTCGAGAGCGGACGGTGGTAAGGAGCACTTGACCTTGGAGCTTGAGAATTAGACTTGTTCGATAGCTTGGGTTGGGTGGGTGGGAAGATCCACGCCACCTGAGTTCTTCTCACGGTAAGGCCGACGGAACGGAGGAGGGGCAGTAAAACTTCTGCTGCTTGGCTGCCACTTGAGAGGACGAGGAGGACTGAATGCATCCTGATTCTCTTCTTAGAAGCCTCGCATTTGAGCTGAGCCGCTTGCTTGAGTGCCATGTTGTAGAAATCATCATACTTATCTGCTCAAACAGCACAAGAGGTAATTGCAGATCTTCTCTCGCACCACCTCTGAATTGATAGATCATACTCTTTTCATCGTGTCGCCTTGCTTAGCAAAACGAAGCGAGCTCGAACTGGATATTGTATTGATAGACGACATGTTGCCCTGCTTGAGATTGCGGAACTCCTCACGCTTGCTCTCAACAACACTTTTCGAATGTGATGAGCTCGAAATCACGGCGAACTCATCCTGTAATGACACGACCTCCTCTGGAATCTTTGTATTGTCGGTACCACTCAGCAGCTTGATCCTTGAGTTGAAACGATGCAAACTTGACAAAATCCTCGTGTCCGACATTGCTACAATCAAAGTGCTTGCAGATGTCCACTAACCAATCATCGGCGTCGTGGCCTCAACACGTAAACCGAAAGACTTCGCTGATTAGCGAGGAACCGATCGAGAGTAGCAAAGTGTGGCTGATTGTTGCCTTGACCTTGATTGCCTTGATTGCCTTGATTGCCTTGCCCTCGAGTACGCTTCTTGCAAGAGCTGCAAAATCATCGAGCATTGGCATTGGTGGCTGCCATGATAGCTTGCCGTGCCTCCGGAGGCGGAGGTGGAGGTGGAGGTTGACCGATCCCCATCATTGCGATCCGGATTCGACGCGCGTTGGCGGAGCCATCTCAAGAGGGTGACATCCGTTAGTCCTTTGATAGACAAATTGATAAGTAGAATCAACGGATAGAAATTGCAACATATAGTCTTCACAATAAACATTCAACAAGAATGAACGAATGAATTCCAAAGTTAATCATCACACGCCCATTAAGGTGAGAAGCCACTTAGATAAAGGATATGGAAACAACATCATCTTAGAAACAAATCGAATATCACAACTGAAAACAAAAGGTTGGCTTCTAGAATGAGCCGAACAAACACATGATAGAGATTTCGCCCAAAGTGTTAGTGGTGGGGCCCACACGGACACGACGATAGCGGACGTCACGAATGACTAACAAGACGCCCCGAATCAGCATAGCCAAGGATTCTTTAAGACGCCTCGCGACCATCAGAATCGACCGTGAATGGGCGGACCACTAGACGTTGAACCCCAATCTCAAATCATACATCCGCCGGAAAGAATATCCCGTAAGCTACTAGAATTCCCACCTATAAACTCCCAAACTTTCTGGTTATGCAATCTGGTGTTGGGGATACAGGGACACAAAATATATCACCCAAACTAACAATACCTAGATCCAAATTGTATCCATCCGTCAACACATAACCAAGAAATCCTCGAAATCGTGTACCTCGACCTTCAAAAACATCCGTTATACAAGTCATGGCAATACTCCCTTTCGCCACAAGATCGGGCTATCGTGGTTATCTCACCAACAACTGCACAAAAGAGATTTCGATGTCGGCAAAACTCGGTATTCCAGAATCTGCAACGATAAAATTGTGACGACAACACCTCGGAGCTCAACTCCCGGACACCGCCACAACCCCTAAATGTCGAGGCACCAAGAACAATGTTCTCGCCACAAAACCATCGGAACGATTCCAAGATACCCACGTGATTCTAAAAAAATTTAGTGAAATTTGAGGAGAGAAGAGTCAAAACTCTCGTCAGATACCTCACCAGAGCGACGAAGGACCGGGAGTAAAAGAATCCTACTCTCCGATATATATAATCCTAAGACTCAAAACATTTTCCATTCTAGACTCAACAACGCCAAACAATCAAGTAGGGGCTCCTAAGTCGGGAAGGCTCGATTACCAACTTGTAACGCCCGATGCGGCTATATCTCCCACGTGTCGAGGCACGACTTAGAGGCATAACCGCATTGAAAGCAATGTCGCAAGTGAGGTAATCTTCACACAACCCATGTAATAATTAAGGAAAGATACATAGTTGGCTTACAATGCCACTTCACACAAACATAAATAAACATCCATCATTGAGTACACTCAAGGTCCGACTACGGAACCAAAATAAAAGAAGATACCCCAAATGCTAACACAGATCCCGAATCGTCCCAACTGGGCACCACTATCGATCATCTGGAAAAGACACATAGTAACGACCACGTTCCTCGTCGAACTCCCACTTGAGCTCGGTTGAATCACCCTGACCGCCTCATCGGAACTCGCAACTGTTTTGAAGTATCTGTGAGTCACGGGACTCAGCAATCCCACACCCGAGATCAAGACTATTTAAGCTTATAGGAAGGACAAAGTAGTAAGGTGGAGCTGCAGCAAGCGACTAGCATATATGGTGGCTACTTCGCAAAAGAGAGCGAGAAGAGGAGCAAAGCACGGTCGTGAAACTAATAGCGATCAAGAAGTGATCCTGAACTACTTACGCCGACATAACTCCAACACCGTGTTCACTTCCGGACTCACGAGAAGAGACCATCACGGTTACACACGCAGTTGATGTGTATTTTAATTGAGGTCAACTTTGGGTTTTCTACAACCGACATTAACAAATTCCCATCTGCCTCATAACATGAGCACGGCTTTGAAAGATATTACCTGCAGGGTGTCCCAACTTAGCCCATTATAAGCTCTCACGGTCAACGAAGGATATTCCTTCTACCGGAAGACCCGATCAATCTCGAATCCCGGACTACAAGACATTTCGACAGCAATAAAACAAGACCAGAAGACCACCCGATTGTGCCGACAAATCCCGATAGGAGCTGCACATATCTCGCTCTCGTGGCACACCGGATAAGCTAAGCGTCAGAACCGAACCGGCGTAATCCAAGTTGCCAAGGAATGGTCCCAACGGTGCTCTAGTTTGGACCAACGTCAAGGAGCACCGCCCGGGGTTTAAAATAAGATGACCCTCGGGCTCGCGAAACCCGGGGAAAAGGCTTAGGTGGCAAATGGTAAAACCAATGTTGGGCCTTCTTTGGACGAGTCTTATTCAAAGCGAACTGTCAAGGGGTCCCATAAATCACCCAACCGTAAGGAACGCAAAATCAAGGAACATAACACCGTATGACGGAAACTAGGTGGCAAGAGGAACAAAACACTGCATAAGGCCGAGCCTTCCACCCTTTACCAAGTATATAGATGTATTAATTAGCAGATATATATTGTGATATCCCCAACAAGTAAACATGTTCCAACAAGGAACAACATCTCCATGTTCCAACAAGGAACAAACTTCAGCTTCACCGCAACTAGCAACGCTATAAGAGGGCTGAGCAAAGCGGTAACATAGCCAATCAACGGTTTGCTAGGAAAGGATGGTTAGGGCTGACATGGCAATATGGGTGGCATGATATAGCAAGTGGTAGGCATCGCAGCATAGGCATAGCAAAAGAGCGAGCAACTAGCATAGCAAAGATAGAAGTGATTTCGAGGGTATGGTCATCTTGCACGCAATGTTCTCGAGTTGTCGAAAGCTTGATCCTCGAAAGCGTTCTCAACAGGTTCCTCGTTCACGTACTCGTCTCCGACTCTACCCAAAGCAACAACACAAACAAAGGAACCACAATAAATCACGGTGCAATGCACAATCAACATGATGCAAAACATGACATGATATGCGGGATGCGATATGCAATGCGTATAAAGCGCCCGGAAGGTAAATGATGAACCAGGCATCAACTTGGCAAACCAAGCATGCCATTGAAAGATGAGATGATTTCGGTTGAAATCGATATAAAGATCACCGGAAACGGATGCACGGTTTGCAAATGGCAAGCAAAACAAGAATGGCGCAAATCTGCCATTAACAGCATGATGCCACTTAGCAAGCAACAATTAATTAAGCTACTGCACCCAAACGTAACACCAAAGCACATGGCAGTGATCTACACATGATGCTTGACAAAAGATGAGCACTGAGCTACGGCTAGTTCACATCATAACAGGTTCAAACAAGCATGGCAAAAGAGCATCAATAATCAGGCTGGACATGGCAAAAACAGCAACAGGTTGCAATGTTCAGAGCAACAAAACTACATGCTACAGGAACTTAAAATAGAAAAACAAGGCATGGCATTAATCTACTCAAAGCCTAGAACAAAAGTCCCTTACTGACCATAAGCCAAAAAGGACTAGAAAATATAGTAACACCCATGTCAATATCGAAAGTCTCGTTAACAGATTCAGCAACATGACATGTCAAAAACTGATAACGAGATGGCATGTTAACAAGCTCAATGCACTCACTACAGAGCCTCAAATGATAAACTAAGCATACCTACATCAAGAAGACATGACATAGAAGACATACATGGCAAGAACAATAACATAGCATATATGGATCAACCACAACAAGCTAGGCAAAATTGAATAACATGTATACAATCTGCCAGGATACATTTGGTAGCAAAAGTAGAGCTCGATTGACTCAAGCTATGGCATCCCATAATTGCAAACAAAGGCATGAATGGATAGAGCAAGACATGCTTTACAAAACACCCTTACTGAAGTATCTCAAAATATGCATAGATCTCTCGGTATCATCAAGTTAACATGGCATCAAAATCAGCTAAAACAGGGCTGAAATCAGCAACATTAGGACACCTACTTTGCATGCTTGTGCTAGTCACCACATAGATCACAAAAATACATGGCATACATCCCTGGAAAGATGACATGGCATTTTACAAAACACATGTAGGACTCAAATCCATAGGGTGCACATATTAATCATGGAAAAAATAACAAAAGTGCAAGTCCTGATAAAAATCAGAAACTAACAGCACATAGCACTCTTCCAACAGCATTTCGGGCATCAAGATGAGCTCAAATGAAAATGATGCAATGAGATGAAATGATCTACTCTTCGAGGCGAACATTTTGACATATTATACGCGAAAAATGGATCTACGGATGCGAAGATATAGCATGTTGAAAAATGCACAAAATTACAAAGATGCTAAAAAACTTGAGAAAATAGGAGGGGGAGAAGAGGTCAACGGCTCGCTTCCCGAGGCCGGATCGGGGCCCGACCGGATCGGGTCCGGCGACGGCGGGGCGGAGGAGCTCGCCGGGGAGGCGGCCGGCGAGGGTGGAGGCGGTCGGCGGGTCGCCGGGCGGCGAGCGGGTCGGCGGCGGCGGGCGGCGCGGCCAGCGAGGCGGGCGGGCGGCATGGCGGGAAGGCGGCGACGGAGGCCGAGCCCGAGCGCGGGCAGTGGTGGCGCGCGGCGCGCGGGCGGCGGCGGGCGGCGCGGGCGGCGGCGCGGAGGCGGAGAGGCGGCGGGAGGCGCGCTTCGAAGCGGCGGGCGCGACGGTCGTCATGGGGGGCGAGGGAGGGCAGCCGTGGGCTCCGGTCGCCCTGGCGTGTGGGCGGCGGCGGGTTAATGCGGCGCCCGACATGCTGGGCGGCGGCGCGCGATTTGTCCGGCTGGCGGCGGACACGTCCGGCTCGCGCGGGGACGATTTTAGGGTTTCGGGGAAGAGGATGATCCGGATTTCGGGGGTGGTGTTTAAATAGGCATAGAGGGAGCTAGGAGAGTCCAAATGAGGTGTAGTTTTCGCCCACACGATCGTGATCGAACGACGGAGAGCATGGAAGTGACTTAGATGGGTTATTGGGCTGTTTTGAAGGGGTGTTGGGCTGCAACTTAAAAGATACCTTTGCAAGAGTGCGGTTAACCGTTGGAGTACCAAACGAGCTCCAAATGACCCGAAACTTGACCGGTGGTCTCCGGGTGGTATACCAAGGCCACTAGACAAACCTCGGTCCATTTCGAGAAGGTTTAATACCCGCACACGGAAAAACGTAAAAGGGACCGCCGGGGGAGATAGGAGTGCCGGATTGCAAAACGGACAACGGGAAAAAATGCTCGGAATCATGAGACGAACACGTATGCAAATGCGATGCACATGATGACAAAATATAAAATGCATGACATGGACAAAATGCAAAAAGGAGAAAACCCAACCACGGAGGGAAATTATATATCAATGCCGAAAATGGCAAGAGTTGGAGTTACAAATATGGAAAGTTACTTCCGGGGTGTTACAGTATCCCTTCTTGCCCTTGCCCTTCTTGAAACTAGTGGTTTCACTAACCATCAACAATTGATGCTCCTTCTTGATTTCTACTTTCGCGGTGTCAAACATCGCGAACACTTCAAGGATCATCATATCTATCCCTGATATGTTATAGTTCATCACGAAGCTCTAGCAGCTTGGTGGCAATGACTTTGGAGAAACATCACTATCTCATCCGGAAGATCAACTCCCGCCGGTTCAAGTGATTGTTGCACTTCGGACAATCGAGCACAAGCTCAACGATTGAGCTTTTCTCCCTTAGTTTGTAGGCTAAGAAAATCGTCGGAGGTCTCATACCTCTCGGCGTGGGCACGAGCCTGAAATTCTAATTTCAGCCCTTGAAACATCTCATATGTTCATGACGTTTCAAAACGTCTATGGTGCCTCTATTCTAAACCGCTTAACCGAACTATCACGTAGTTATCAAAACGTGTATGTCCGATGTTCGTAACATCCACAAACGACGTTTGGGGTTGAGCACACCGAGCGGTGCATTGAGGACATAAGCTTTCTCTTGTCCGCATAATCGCCATCACAACTTTCAACTATATTTTTCTAGGAACATATCTAAACAAAGGAACTAAAGCGCGAGCTTTTACATAATTTGCAAAAGGTCTTTTGACTATGTTCAGGATAATTAAGTTCATCTTATGAACTCCCACTCGATAGACATCCCTCTGGTCATCTAAGTGATTACATGATCCGAGTCAACTAAGCCGTGTCCGATCATCACGTGAGACGGACTAGTCGACTCGGTGAACATCTTCATGTTGATCGATATCTACTATACGACTCATGCTCGACCTTTCGGTCTCTGTGTTCCCGAGGCCATGTCTGCATACATGCTAGGCTCGTCAAGTTAACCCCAAGTGTTTTTCTGTGTAAATCTTTCTTACACCGTTGTATGTGAACGTAAGAATCCATCACACCCGATCATCACGTGGTGCTTAGAAGCGATTTAACTTTAGCAACGGTGCACGCTTAGGGAGAACACTTCTTGAAATTTTTAGTAAGGATCATCTTATTTACTACCGTCGTTCTAAGTAAACAAGATGCATAAACATAATAAACATCACATGCAATTATATAGTAGTGACATGATATGGCCAATATCATATAGCTCCATTGATCTCCATCTTGAGGCTCCATGATCATCATCGTTACGCATGACACCATGATCTCCATCATCATGATCTCCATCACCGTGTCTTCATGAAGTTGTCTCGCCAACTATTACTTCTACTACTATGGCTACCGTTAGCAATAAAGTAAAGTAATTACATGGCGTGTTTAATGACACGCAGGTCATACAATAAATAAAGACAACTCCTATATTCTCGCCGTTGTCATACTCATCGACATGCAAGTCGTGAATCCTATTACAAGAACATGATCAATCTCATACATCACATATCATTCATCATATTCTTCTTGGCCATATCACATCACATAGCATACCCTGCAAAAACAAGTTAGACGTCCTCTAATTGTTGTTTGCATGTTTTACGTGCTGCTATGGGTTTCTAGCAAGAATGTTTCTTACCTCGCAAAACCACAACGTGATATGCCAATTGCTATTTACCCTTCATAAGGACCCTTTTCATCGAATCCGTTCCGACTAAAGTGGGAGAGACGGCACCGCTAGCCACCTTATGCACCAAGTGCATGTCGATCGGTGGAACTGTCTCACGTAGAGCGTGTAAGGTCGGTCCGGCCGCTTCATCCCACAATACCGTCGAAACAAGATTGGACTAGTAAAGGTAAGCATATTGAACATCATCAACGCCCACAACTACTTTGTGTTCTACTCGTGCAAAGAATCTACGCAATAGACCTAGCTCATGATGCCACTTGTTGGGGAGCGAGCGAAATTCAAAATTTTCTCGCATCACCAAGATCAATCTATGGAGAAACCAGCAACGAGGGAAGGAGAGTGCATCTACATACCCTTGTAGATCGCTAAGCGAAGCTCAAGAGAACGGGGTTGAAGGAGTCGTACTCATCGTGATCCAAATCACGGAGATCCTAGTGCGAACAGACGGCACCTCCGCTTCAACACACATACAGCCCGTGTGACGTCTCCCACGCCTTGATCCAGCAAGGAGAGAGGAGAGGTTGAGGAAGACTCCATCCAGCAGCAGCACAACGGCATGGTGGTGATGGAGGAGCGTGGCATCCCAGCAGGCTTCGCCAAGCACCAAGGGAGAGGAGGAAGAGGAGAGGCGGGGCTGCACCAAGAGGAGATCAAATCATGTGTTATGGGCAGCCCTAGGCCTCATATATATAGGGAAGGGGTGGAGGGTGCGCCCCTCTGGGGTTCCCACCCCTAGAGGGGCGGCAGCCCTAGATGGGTTCAAGGGGGCGGCAAGAGGGAGGGAGAGGAGGCGCCCACTAGATGGGCCTTAGGGCCCATCTCGCCCTAGGGTTGCCCCTCCCACTCCCCTTGCGCTTGGGCCCCTTGTGGGGCGCACCAGCCCCTTGGGGCTGGTTCCCTCCACACTTGGCCCACGCAACCTTCTCGGGTTGGTGGCCCCACTTGGTGGACCCCGGGACCCTCCCGGTGGTCCCAGACGCTACCGATAAACCTCAAACTTTTCCTATGACCAAAACAGGACTTCCATATATAAATCTTTACCTCCGGACCATTCCGGAACTCCTCGTGACGTCCGGATCTCATCCGGACTCAAACAACATTCGGTAACCACATACAAACTTCCTTTATAACCCTAGCGCCATCGAACCTTAAGTGTAGACCCTACGGGTTCGGGAATCATCGATATGACCGAGACGTTCTCCCGTCAATAACCAACAGCGGGATCTGGATACCCATGTTGGCTCCTACATGTTCCACGATGATCTCATCGGATGAACCACGATGTCAAGGACTCAATCGATCCGTATACAATTCCCTTTGTCTAGCGGTATTGTACTTGCCGAGATTCGATCGTCGGTATCCGATACCTTGTTCAATCTCGTTACCGCAAGTCTCTTTACTCGTTCGTAACACATCATCCCGTGATCAACCCCTTGGTCACATTGTGCACATTATGATGATGTCCTACCGAGTGGGCCCAGAGATACCTCTCCGTTTACGGAGTGACAAATCCCGCCTCGATTCGTGCCAACCAATGTAGACACTTTCGGAGATACCGTAATGCACCTTTATAGCCACCCGCCACGTTATGACGTTTGGTACACCCAAAGCATTCCTACGGTATCCGGAGTTGCACAATCTCATGGTCTAAGGAAATGATACTTGACATTAGAAAAGCTTTAGCATACTGAACTACGATCTTGTGCTAGGCTTAGGATTGGGTCTTGTCCATCACATCATTCTCCCAATGATGTGATCCGTTATCAATGACATCCAATGTCCATGGTTAGGAAACCGTAACCAACTATTGATCAACGAGCTAGTCAACTAGAGGCTTACTAGGGACATGGTGTTGTCTATGTACCCACACATGTATCTGAGTTTCCTGTCAATACAATTATAGCATGGATAATAAACGATTATCATGAACAAGGAAATATAATAATAACTAATTTATTATTGCCTCTAGGGCATATTTCCAACAGAAGAGGCCTCCAAGACAGGTGCAGCCAAAATGGCATGGGGATAGAAGATGTTGATATTTCCCATTGTTGCCAGAGTAAACGAAGTGGTCAGGAAGAGATGGAAACGCTGGCGACAAGCGTGTACTAGACGAAGACAAATATGTGGTTGATGGAACCAGAGGTAGCCTGAAGGCGGCATGTTGGTTGCCTATAGAAACATGATGACAGTGCTCTAAGTAGGCGAGGAAGAACCCAAGAGCGTGACGAAGACCATACATAGACGGTGGCCATCCGGTGCCTAGGGAGGCGGCGCAACGAATGCCAAGGTAGGCGTTAACGCGCGGAGGTGGCGATGTGGACCGCATGCAGTGACGCTACGACCCATGGGAGAGACATAACTACAGCTCGCGAGTCGGTGCAATAATGAGGAGGACCACAGAGCGGCGGCATTGCGGCCCAAAGGGTCCACACATCGGCAGCACATTGCTCGAACGGTGAAAAGACATGCGTACTTGGTGACATCTTTACAGCAACCTACGTGCGCACACAAATGATTGTTTAGGTCGGTTACGCGGCGCGGGTGGTGGCATCCCAATTGAAGAAGGCAATGACGATGACCCGTTGTATATCGACATGCAAACCAAGGAGCAATGAGGTGTGTGATTTCTGCGTGACAGTTCTTGCATTTCGTTTGTTGCTTACGTTGTGGGGACCAAGAGGTCTTCTTAAGAAGAGTTGCTTTGATGAAGACTTTGAAAGAACATAGAAGTTTGGATCCACAAAAGTATGCTTTGGCAGTTTCTTCGTTAGCCCCTACGGGTCCCATGATTATCGATGCGGTATCCTTGGTTACTTGTAGTTTCATTCAATACAAGCAGTTATGTTGTACAATTGATTAGCCAACCAAACTTGTTCTGTTGTTCTCGACAAACTCGTTGGCTATTGAGTGACGGGTCTAGAACGGAAGGAATGTTTCATCTAATGAAATCTACCATGTTCAGCTTCATCATAAACATACGTGTTCACCTGCAACCGCAAATAGGCTTTCTACAATTGCTACCGAAACGGGGCAACTGAAAAATGAGATTGAAGGGCACCGTTGAGTACTAAACAACCAGTTGAGAAATGTTAGAATAATGGAACATCGTATTATAAATCTCGGATCGTTTTTTTATCAGAAGCTTGTGATTTAGTTTTTGCTGCAGCAAGTCAGGGAGAAAGTTTCTTAATTATTGGTCCAAAAAATACAGCCAATCAACGCGATCAATGGATGAACCATTGCGCAACCTCTGATAAAGATCGATCTCCCCGGGCCGGCGCCAGCGCGGAAGCTAGGTCAGCGATGTAAGTAAAACCAAGCAGCGCTAACATCTGACGGTCTGTGGATCTACATTTTTGGAGGGGATGAGAAGGTCTTTTTAATCATGATTAACAGCATGGGATCGGATCAGCAAGAAGACAAATCAGACAAATTGACAAGATCGATCGATCGGGCGCCGGACGATTACCTGCTACGCGCGCGTAGTAGGGCCACTCTACAGCTTACGGTCTCGGCGTCTCCGCGCCCTGCGCCCTGTGAACCTTGGCAGGTTTGGTTTGGCTTGACGAGGTGCTACGCGTTTGACCCGATCGGCCGGGACGGGGGCCCCGCCCCGCGCGGCCCAGGCGCGGGTCACCGTCGCGCGTGGGTCGCGGTACTTGATGTCGTCGCTCTGGGACGACACAGCCATCGGCCGGGCCGTGCTCCACTGTTGCCGAGGCCCCCACGGGCGCTCATCGCGGTGGGCTCGATCCGGCTCTCCGCGTAGTAGCAGCAACAGGTACGAACCAGTCGGCCACCGCTATTGGTTATTGGTTGGTTGGTTTTCCTGCGCGCCGCGGTCGAGCGACGAGCAGCGGTGGGCGGTGGGCGGCGGCCGGGGCCGACTCTCGCGCGTCCACCCCCACGCGACACCTATCATGGACATGGAGGGACACCGGCGCTAGCACGACAGAGCAGCGCGCACAAGGAAGCGAAGCTGCAAAAGGGGTATATTGAAAGAGCCCATGGGCAGCACGGCCTGCTCTCACTCGGTCGGGCTGGCCGCCGACATAAACGGGAGGGGAGCACCTATTTCTCGTTTTTTTTTGCTAAAACAACCCCAGATCTATTAAGCCAGCACCAGCATACAACCCTGTCAAAGAAAGAAAATACAAGTTGGTCCTCGGGTCGCCGAACGTCTTCCACAACCAACGTGAGCCCATGACGCGCCGCCGCTACCGCTCATCGAGAGCCGGCCAGACATTGTTCTTCGCAGCCGGGAAGTCATGAAGAAAAGGTCCTCTCGGACCAGCACCTCGGAGAAGACATCGCCGGAGCAAGCCACACAGATCCAGACACCACGACAGCATCAACGGCACCGCCCTGGACACCGGCTGTCGATCTAGCACCTACAAATCATCCGCAGAACTCGTCGTCAACGCCGGAGTCGTTGTTGAAGCGGGATCATGTTCACCTATTTCTTGTTTGACGTGAGATAAAAGCTAGCGTTGCCTCAAACGAGATAGATTTGAAAAAATATTAATCATGTACTTGAGAAATGTTAAACGTCACAAAATCCAAAAAGTAGACATGTGAAAAATGTACAGCATGTGTGAGAAAAGTACACATGTGCTAAAAAATTAGAAAAAAAAAAAGACAAAACAACAGAAAATCCAAAAACTCAAAAAACTATAAACAAACACAGAAAACCCAAACACAAAATAAAATCATCAAAGCCCGATGTAGAAAAGAAAAGGAAAAACACAAAAGGAAAAACTGAGAACCGAGAAAATCAAAGAAAACGCTAAAGAAACATAGCAAATGGGAAAAACGCAAAAAAAAAAACAGATAAAACCAAAACAGAGAGAAAAAAACCATGCCGAAAAACGCTCCTGCAGTAACCCATATTGGGCTGGCCCAGTAAGGCCTCGACGTGAAAATCGGTGGAGCGAGTTGAAAATTGCCAGGGCTATGTGTCGCCCGTACCGAGACCTATTACGTCTCGCCTGAAACATTCGCCCGCTCGCTCACTGTATGTGTTCTCTTCGCTTGCTCGCTTGGTTTTTCTTCGGTTTTGATAGGTTTTTCCTTTTCGATTTTTGTCGTTTTTCAGGATTTCTTTGTTTTTTAGCCAGTGTCTATAATTTTACTGTTTTTCTTTGTTCGGTCACCGATTTTTTTTTCCTTTTTTGGTTTCTGCTGCATTTCACTGGTTTTCTTAGATTTCTACAGTTTTTATTCTTTTTTATTTTCCTTTGGTCTTTAAGACATGTCTAGTTTTTTCTATACACGGTGTACATTTTAAGTGTATACGTTGAAACATTTTCTGATACACGTTGAACATTTTTTAATAGACGAGGTACATATTTCTTAAATACATTTTTTGTTTCATTTTTCAAATACATGTTGAATATGTCCATAACCATTTTATAACACTGCATGAATAAAAAATTATATTTGTATAAACATTTATGTCATTGACATTTTTTTGAAACAAGGGAATATTTGTTTATAATGTCACGTACTCGGTTTCTTATATTACACAAACATTTTTTATACTGTGTAGCCTTGTCATAGTCTAGAGAGGTCACATATAAGCTTTCACCCAATTCGAAGTTTACTTGATGCTTATCCCTCCAAATCAACTCACGTCCAAAAACAGAATGACCATGCTTCGGCTTATTGTTCTTGTGCATCATCAAGGTCAAAACAATGTCCTGCTCTTCGGTCATGTCATATTCCTCTTTGAATGAGGAATCATCTAATTAAGAGAATGAATCTATTGAACTCGCCTAAAATGCAATAATTTTAATTACCATGTACTCATTTTTCCACAACCAAAAAAGGAAGAAGCAAAAAAAACTACCTTCTACACAATTCGTGAAACCTCTAAAGTGCGAGGAGGAGGAAATTGACCGGAAGCGCGTCACAGCCGATGTGGTCGTCGTGCCTGGGAGAATTGGTCGCATAGACGTCGGGAAGGGCCTAGCTGTCAGGACCTCGATCATAAGTCACACCGATCTAGCATGTAACACTTAATATCACTTTGCGGCCTCACGCACGGTATTCCCACGGGTGCAACCTTACCTGGCCCGGGACCGTTTGCGCCTTTTGGCTCACATATATGATAGTGTCGCTAGCATCCATATGACAAAGAACCCGGGTCGACATGACTAGCCGTGAACCAAAAGTGACACTAACTTACGGGGACAGGCACACGTGACCCAGCCACGAACGTGTCGGTCATCAGCGTGTGAATCCGGGCTGTAGCAGGCTAGCAGGACTCCAGAAGTCATCACGTGACATTTCCTCGAAGGGACAGACACAAGAACGAAGTGGGACACATGCCGGCCAGTCTAGGTGTTCCGGAGCAGTAGTAATCGGCTAGCGGACTCCGAAAACCGGGTTGTAGCAGAACTACCATGGCTCGGGGAAGCACCAGACTACATTTCCCCATAAGAGAGGCTACCAAGGATAGACAACTAGGTTGTCGGATCCCATACATACCAAGCATTTCAATCATACACACAATATGCTCGATATGTGTAAATACAACATGGAATCACAGCAAAACTCTACGACTCAAAGTATTTATTCTTTAGGCTCCGAGGAGCCAGATATTACAAACATGGTTCTGATGACCCAGCATTCAAGTCATACAAGCAACAAGCACAAGCGGAAGTTTAACTTGTCTGAGTACAGACAACTACAAATGAAAAGGCTGAGAAGCCTGACTATCTATAAGACCCTGCCGAGGGCACAAGATCGTAGCTGAGATAACAAGCTAAACGTCGAAGTCCACGCGGAACTACTAGTGAGACTGAAGTCTCTTTGCTAAAATATAAATTAAGCAAACGTGAGTACAAATGTACCTAGCAAGACTTAAATCAGAACTAGCTACATATGCATCAGTATCAACAAAGGGGTGGTGGAGCTTAACTGCAGTAAGCCAGCTTTGACTCGGTGGCTATCCTAAACTACGACTGCAAGTAACTCTTTTGGGGTGGCGCACACGAGTCCACATATTCACCAGTCAATACACCACTATGGATCCGCTCCCGTCTCCCTACGAGAACACCATCCATAGCACTCACGCTTATCTTGCGCATTTTAGGGTATCCTCTTTCACTTGTCTATGAACTGTACAGTCAACCCAGAAGTCCTTTACAGCGGACGCGGCTATTCAAATAGATGATGTTAACCCTGCAGGGGTGTACTTCTTCCCACACGCTCTCGCCACTTACCACCATGTACACGTCGTGTATCTCGGCAACCTTCAAGCGGAAGCCTGGCGAGGGAGTCCGCCACGACCTGACTAACCACACAAGTCTCTAGTCCAGGTTTATCGCCTATTCGGGTTCCATCCGAAGGAGATCCGGCCGGGTGTCGCTCACGGACCCAAACGATGAGAGCAGGGTTCCCGAGGCACCAAACGGGCGTCCTAGTACACCGTGCCTCGTGTCTCTACCGCAACATAGCCCTCCCCTAGGGTCAGTGCTACGCACGGCCCCCAACACATATCCTACAAACACGGAAACACCAGAAACTAGTTGCAACTCCTGTACAGAGATCTAGGCGGTTAATAAGTCGAGAGGGGCACTTAAGCATTCCAATGTGTGGTAGTAGTTGTTCACGGATCACAAACACAGAACTCAGTTCCTGAGGACGGCTGCAATGAGACAACCCACCATGTACTCCTACATGGCCTCTCACCGCTACCTTTACCAAATCGTGTTCACACACTTAGCTCTCAACAGTAGGACATGTTCACCACATTCCAATTCATCCCCGATGAATCACACCTGACTCAACTCTAAGTAGTAGCATGCATGACAACAAGCATGAATGAGTAGGCACATCAGGGCTCAAACAACTCCTACTCATGCTAGTGGGTTTCATCTATTTACTGTGGCAATGACAGGTTATGCAGAGGAAAGGGGTTCAACTACCGCAGCATGTAACAGTTGAATCGTTGTTGTCCTAATGCAGTAAAAGAGAGCAGGAGCGAGAGAGTGGGATTGTATCGAAATGAACAAGGGTTTTTGCTTGCCTGGCACTTCTGAAGATAGTATAGTTCTTCATCTGTATCATCGATCTCATCGTCGGAACCATTTCTTCTGAGAGGGGACAAATACTGGCAACAGAGAAGGAACACAATCAATGCAATGCTCAATATGATGCATGATCAGGACATGTCAAAATGAGTGTGTTGGGCTAATGTAGATACAACCAGCTGGTTTGAGTCATTTTGAACCAAAGGTTGAATCCCAAACTCAACTTATGAATTTAAATAGTGCTTTATCATGTTTTGCACTAAAAAACAAGGTTAAGTTGCTTAAACATGCATGAAATGGAAATATTGGATTTTTATGATCATTTTTCATATATAAAACTTTGCATTTGGATTTAAAGATTAATTTCTATGATTTTTAGAAGTTTAGAGCATTTTCTGAAATAAATAAATCATTTAAGATTTATTTAAATTCCAGAAATGAATTACTATGTCGAGATGACGTCACTTTGTGATGTCGTGATCGATGTGGCCGGTCCAAGTCAAACCCGACCGATGGGGCCCGCATGTCGCTGGTCGTGGCTTTAATTAAGAAGGTTTAAACATAAACCGTGGATTAAGCTGGTAGTGGGTCCCAGTGTCAGTGGCATTGTGTTTAGTTAGCGGAGATTAACCTCTAACAAAGGGCAATTAGCACTAATTATAACCCTACACTAATTCAGTCAAAGGCCGGCCCCACATGTCATGGACACAGGGGGTCCCGCCGTGGTCAGTGGGTCAAACCCGCGTTTAGCCACCGGCCGGTCAACGCGCGCGCGGGCGCTTCAACGCTCCTCCCACGACCATTTGAGCTAGGCAGCTCTGCGGAACCGAAGAGTTGCAGCACAGATCGAGTGGTGGCGGTCGAGGTGTCTTTGGTCTTGGCCGGAGTTGAGCGCGGTGTCGACCTCGACGGTCGCCGGAGCTCGGACAACGACGGGATCGGCGCTAGGGGTCGAGATCGACAGAGGGGAGCGAGGGAAACACTACACCACGGTAGAGCTTATGTGACACACTTTTGTGGGCAAAGGTCCACTAGTCTCCACGAAAAAACTGTCGGGGTAGCTATGAAGTTTTGTTCCGGGACCATGTGTCGGTATAGATACATCATTGTGAACACACTATGTGTCAGCAACCACGAAGCAACAACTTAGCCGTCGGCAACTGGTTAACAACACGTTATGTGTCGACACATGTGTGGGCCCTAACAATTTATGTGTCGGCGTAGGTACATGCTTAGTGACATCTAATATGTCGCTAGGGTGTATGCACACAGAATAAGTGTCGGTGTAGGTGCACACGTGTCAAGCCATTGTAGCTTGGAATTTTTTCTTTTCAAAATCCTGAAACTTGAAAAGTTGGCGCACCATTTAGGCGCGAGAGGGGAATTTTTTTTGGCTGGCCCATGCAAAAATATCCCCCAAATCGGACCAAGTCTGTAACCTACCCGTGCCAGCCGCCACCCTCGCACCCCATCCCTATCCCCTCGTCCTAGCGCTCAACCCACGGCCCTGCCGCCGTCGCCGCCGTATTCGCTCTCCACCCACGGTCCTGTTGCCATTGCCTCCGTCCTCGCGCTCTGTCCGAGATCCAGCCGCCGTCCTCGCGCTCCGCCCGAGATCCAGCCGTCGTCGCGCTCCGCCCGAGATCCAGCCGCCGTCCTCGTGCTCTGCCTGAGATCCAACCGCCGACCTCGCGCTCAGGGATCCACCCTCTTCCCTGATCCCCGTCCTCCAGCCCCCAACTTCGTCCGTCATCTCCCTCGCGCTTCTCCCCTGTCGCCCCCACCCCGGGCCCCAGCCCTACCACGAGCTCTCCATCCGTGCTCCCCGTTCCTGCTGCCGCCGGTAGAGATCCATCCACGAGCTCTCCATCCCGCTGCGCCCCTCCCGAAGCCAGCCGTCTGTTGCTGCAGATATCCGCACAGACTCGTCTTTTCCAATAGGTAAGCATCGGCTCCTCCTGAGATATCCTTTTTCTGTACTGATGCATGATGCGTGCTTGTGCATTGCTGAACTTTAAACCATATGTCATTGCTGAACTCTGAAAATTAGGGTAACACTTTCATATCTTCTGCTAAGATTTGTTTATTGTACAGTTCTTATTCCTATTTCTCAGCATCTCAATTTTGATACATAGATTGGTGCTACAAAACATAGCAAGCCATCTGACATCCGTGTCTCATAGCTGATTTTCATTTTTATATTCATCATACGATTCTGAACACTTTATCTCCTTTAAATTAGAAAGTGATTATTCCTTTAACATTTGATATGGGTGAATGTTCATATGTTGTTAGCATTGTGTGACTTCCTGATTTCTAGGTGGTTCAATTTTGTTATTTAAAGCCGTGACCCATTGTGTGACTTCCAATTCTGCGGGTGAGTTGTCCTGGTCAAACGGAAGCTCCTGTAGGTGCATAAGCTCATGAAGCACTTTTGATTGTCAATACGTATTTTCAAGTTATATAGTGCAAATGATCGAGTTGGCTTCAACTTTGTTGTAGAACTGAATGTTGTTTGTGCTGTAACATCTTGTAGTTTCTGATGCTTCATGGTTTAATTTTGGGTCGACGTGCTTGGTGCTGCAGGAGCGGTTGTACATGATGTTGAGCTTGCAGGGCAGCAAGTACGTGGTACTACCTGTCAACGAGGACGAGGAGGTGGGCGAGCGGAGGGCGCCGAGGTGGACCCTGAGTCCAGTCAGCGTTTGAGGAGGCACATTCCAATTTTATTCTCCATCATTTATGAATAACGGTGTCTTCGTTTGATATAATTTTTTTATGTGAGCACGGTGTTGTTTTCCTTTTGCATGGATATGGCATTAGCATTCAAACCTTAGGTTCAATATATACTCTCATCTTCCTCTACAGCCACATACCTTCAACTACTTGAAGCTGCATATGGTTTCCAGAGGGGAGTTGCAAGTTCCGATCACAATCAAACCTTAGAGGCACCTTCTCATAGTGCCCCACACCACATTGTTTGTACATGTGAATTCAAATGGTAGAGTCAGCCGCCTCGGTGCAGTGGCTAGATAGTTTTAGAATTCAGACTTTCAATGTACTTTTATGAGATGTTCGTGTTCATTCTGGTTGATGGCAATAATATTTGTTCTTTTGACAAGTTCATTCATTATACTAACCAAGTACATAACTTGCAGACCTTTGGCCTTTACTTTATGATTTGATTTATGGGAAGTCGAGTTATCTATATTGAACACATCTTTCTTTTTTTGCAGGATGGTTGATACATGTCTACACATTTTGTCAGAGCAATTTGCAGTGGAAGTTAGCCTCAAACTGATAAGAAGGCAACGGTTATTTCTGTGAAGTAACGGTTATTGTTGTAGATCAAGGATGACAAGAAGGCAACTAATGTACCAGGTGCAGGTACTAAACATACTACATACATTAAGTTTATTATTTCTCATATATATATATTAGGGTGGGTCTATTATGATAACACCCCTTAAGACCTTATTCTGCACATCAAAACGCTTATTCGCTAATGATTAGGCAATCGCAAAAAACCCGAACCGAACCTCCACAACCCACCCCCTTTACTCCCTAGTCAATCTGGCACCCCACCTCCCGATCCACCACCACGCGATTTCCCGCCCAAGAACCAACCACCCCACGCCGCCTGCCACGGCCACCACCCAACCACCACGCCGCCCGCCCTCCTCGCCTCCCCTTCTTCTTCACATCGTCACCGTCTTGATGGTCGCCGTGCCCACCACCTACTAGTACCTTCTTCCCCATGAGCACAACCCGGGCGTGAGGTGGTCATGGCACCACCACCTACCCCAAGCCCCGCCCCACAACCCTCCGGAGAGCGGTGATCATGGGCGGACCTGACAACCATGGCGCCCACCCCACCACCACCCCTCCCCTCCCTCCTCCGCCCCCACCATCCTCCTCGACCCGCCTTCCTATCCACTGGCCACAGACAGGCCATGGCCCCGCCCACCAACTACCTCCGTGGCCAAGCCCGAGCCGCGACGGCTGGATCCGGCCTCCCGCCTCATGTGAGCCCACCTACCTCCACCACCTTCCTCCTCATCCGTGACCGATTAGCACTGGTTCAGCGCCATGGCTGTCGCCAGAGAGTGACCCGCCACCACCCTGGTCCATATGGCGGTAGCGGGGTGGATAGAGGGAGGAGGAGTGTTGCTCACACCAGCGTCCACCCATGAGATCCATGGCGGAGGACGCCGCCAACACCGCCACAAGCTTCCAATCCATCCCGAGTGTTTTGTTAAATCGACGGTGACATCTTTTGTGGCAATACGCTGTCTTGCCTCGCCCTCCTCACCTCCTTTTCCTCCATTCGGCAACCTCCTCCACGAGTCCCTAACGCTGTCGTCTTTCTTTGGATCGGACGACCACCGAGCACGGCCTCTTCTCACCGTCATACGCTGTTTAGGATTCCCGCACTGTTCCACCTTACCCGATCCGTAACTCCGCCCCGATATAGCCATTCTTAGCTCGTCCCTTGCCTTTCTCATCCATCTCCTTCCATCGCCCTCCTCCATTGCCTTCTGCTGCTCCGACACTCTCCAACTAGCGAAGCACATCGAATCAACGATAGGGATTGGGAAGAGAGCCCTCGGGCATGCTTGGATCCATCGGATTCGAGAGCACCCCAACTCGCAGCCTCTCTCCTCCACAACATGCGGCTCGCCAAAGAACGCCCTACACGCCACGATTCATTGCATATTGATGATGTGGAACACATCCGCATCAAGATCTTGATATGCTCTGCGTCTCCGGAGATCCCCGAGTGTGCAACTCGAAGTTTTTTACCTTTTCAGATTTGGTATCGCCGGTTTTCATTTCTTTTTCTTTGTTGTATGTTTTGCGGTGCGGTGCGTCGGCCCACGGCCACGATCGAGTCCTGCTAGCCCCAGCGTCTTGCGCTTCGTTTGCATGTTGCATTGGAGTTTTACAAATACAAGTTCATTGTTGTGAGAAAAAACGTGCGCTTTGCTATCTTATTCACTCTGCTTACATTCCATGAACAATGTGCGACTTGGACCTAGACCTTTGTGTTTGGCCGGTGTTTGCGGCTCGCTTGCGCCTCTGAATGTTGAATACATGATGCAACTCACCAATGCACCGCAGATTTTGCCATTTAGTTGTTTTTTCTGGATCGGTTTGTTCCTTTTGTGTTAGAGGTCGAACAATGAAGAGAAAAGAGAACCGCTAGTTTTGTATGTGGGGTGTTCTTCTTTGTATGTGTATGTGATTCCCTTTAGTTGTTTTTACACCGAGTACGACCGGGCGTGCCATGCGGTCCCAAGCGATGCTCTTACGCACTTGGTCAACACACAAAAAAATATATCAAAAGAAGCACGCTTCTATATTAGATGTAGTTTAAAAAGGTTGAAAAAAATGACAAATATGTCATGCAGTTTGCTTTGATTTGTGTCGTGGTTCACTTCGCCCTCATGTGAAGGGCACTCATTGCATGTGGTGTCGTGTGTTCAAAAACAATAAAAATTGCGCCGACATTTGCGAAGCACTTAGTCGTCATGTGAAGTTCCTGTTTCGCCATTGCAAGGTCGGGTGCCCATCCTTTTAGAAGTAAAACGTGAGTGTGGTCGTGTACAAATCATGCGATCGCTTATAGGTCGGTTAGGCGTCGATTCAAAGGCGCAAGCACTTGAGGATGATTGGCACGCACTTCGATTTTGGTCGTATGGAAGTTCTTTGTATGGATGCGTAAAAATAGCATAAAAATGAAGTGCACTTTTGTTGTATCCAAGTTTCAGTTCCCCCTCAATATACATTGGACATGCAAAAAAAACTATGTCCAGAGGTTCACTTTTATCGACGGAGAGGTTCAGTTTTATTGTGTGGAGAGGTTCACTCCACTATACTAAGCACCTTTTCTGTTTTTTAGAGGTTCGCTTCATTGTATTATGCATTTCTTTTTGTTTTAAACAATAACAAAAAGAATCATGTGCAATCTTTGTGATGACATTGCGGTCGCTTTCCGCTTGATGCAAAGACATTAACATCGACAAATATGGTCCACTTAACCCTATGAAAACAAGTTAGAAAAGACAAAGAAAAATCATACGGTACACTTAGCCTTGTGTCTCGGTTCATTTTTCGCTTGATGTGGTTCACTTACACCCGATATGAAGTGCACTCCACTTCCTCGTCTAAGAAAAAATTACGTTTGAATAAAAGAAACCATGCAGTTCTCTTACCCGTTCGATGCAGTGCGGTCTTTCATTCGATGCAGTGCGGTTTTCAGTCGGATGAAGTACCCACGTCGATTTGGATGTCGCGAAAAACATAGTGTCCGCATTTCGGTAAATTTAAAACTGCTCTTAAACCGTAACGAATTAGAGAGAGTGTTCTACATGAAAAAGTTGCGTCTCGTTCTGTCTTAGTGAATCCCAATTCGACATTAAAAGTATATGCATTAAGGAGGGTGGAGTCAGGCTAGATCTATACTATAATATCCTTAATGTCTATAAGTGGAGTCCTGAAACCATGCAGTTCTCTTACCCGTTCGATGCAGTGCGGTTTTCAGTCGGATGAAGTACCCACGTCGATTTGGGTGTCGCGAAAAACACAGTGTCCGCATTTCGGTAAATTTAAAACTGCTCTTAAACCGTAACGAATTAGAGAGAGTGTTCTACATGAAAAAGTTGCGTCTCGTTGATATCTTTCCAACGACATATCATTTGAATCATTTCGACGACCGGTTTGTAAAAAAATCGCAAAAAACGGCCGCTGCCACTTATCGTCCGCCACACGATTTTCAAAATTAACTTAAAACCGTAAAGAATCTCAAAAACATTTCAACATATAAAAGTTGCGCCTCATCCATAGCTTTTCAACAATATATTACACGCCTCGTTTCGACAAACGGTTAAAAAACTGGAGCGAAAACAGTACCGAATATTTGAAAAATTTTAAAAAACAGAATTCCGCGATTTAGTAAATTTGAAGCTGCTCTTAAACCGTAAGGAATTAGAGAAAAATTTATATATGAAAAAGATGCGCCTCGACGATATCTATCCAACGGCGTATCGTTTGCTTCATTCCGACGAGCGGTTTGGAAGCAATCGCGAAAAAACGCTCGCTGCCACTCGTCATGGGCCGCGCCATTTTTAAAACTGCTCTTAAACCGTGTGGAATCTTGAAAAGTGTTCAACATGTCGAAGTTGCGCCTAATCCATAGCTTTTCAACGGTATATTACACGCCTCATTCCGATAAACGGTTAAAAAATTAGAGCGAAAACAATACCGAAAAATATAACGCGTGCAGTTTTTTCCGACGAGAAGTTCACTCGTGTGAGTACTGCAGCACACTTGGTTCAAAGAATGACGTGCACTTGCGTTCAGCGTGCAGTGCTGAAGTGGTGTGCATAATAGTTATTCTGCTAATATTAGCAGAATAGACCGTCTGCCTGAACTCGTGTGAATACTATCATTTTGAGCCTTCACTAGAAAGCCAGATTTCTGCCTGAACTTGTAGCATTACTAGATACGTATTGTATCTTGTTGATAAAACTCCACATACTGCAGTTTATAATTAAAAATATGAAAATGACACAACATGATTCGAAGCGCATATACATTACTTAGGAGTTAAACATACACACATTAGTTTGGTGTTATCCCTTTGGTGGTTACAATCTGAAGATCACATGGCATAAACTGAACTTCACATACTACAATTTTTTTGGCCAGAAGTTGTACATTTTAGTTCTACTTCATCAGATAACGTACAAACACTTATTTGTACCATTATTTTCAAACTTTGAAGACCACATCAGCTAACTTCGTATTAGAACAAATACAACTTCACGTTGGCTTATCCTACTACATTTTCTTGCATGTAAGACGTTGAATAAAATTTGTAGATATGCATGCCATGGCGAAATACTTATTCTATGCATATGTAGATATGTCTGCATGATGATTCCTTTCAGCATTTTAGAAATATTTTACCTCATGTATGACAGAACTATGTTATGTCTGTTATGGACATATGTCATAAATAGTTAATTCTTGTGCTTCTCTTGGCTGCCAATCTCCCTATGAGCTTCAAAGCACTTGAGCTGACTGCACTTTCTACAAAATTCTTGTGGAGTATTTTCAGGTAATCAGCAACCTAGTACGCATGAATGTGATGACTTTGAAGTTATCTGGAGCATTTGGCTGTCTGCAGTATTTTGGACCAGCCAACTTAATTGTAATCGTGAATCTTATGTGTTTTCTGGACCATTTGGTGCTCAAGTGTTATGTAGTAGAAATCTTGTGCTCATGGATGTTACTCAATTATTTGGACCATTTAGTGTTTGAACTAATTTAGACCAACGAATAGGGGTCCTTTTATGTGACTTGTGTTTTCTGGATGGTTGCCAAGATGGCCAAACTTTGCTTTTGTGAAGATTGACTTGTGCTTGAACCTGCGAAGAATATATATATATAGGTAAATTGTTTGGGACACCTAGGTGCCTGGGCACCTAGGGCTGTTATGGTAATTCATATTCATTAGTGCGTGGCATACAATTGATAATTAATGGCTTTCCATTTCTTTTGCGTGCACTAGTAACCTAAATGGTCAATGATTTCTTTCCAAAACAAAAATAATATGAACACTCGTACCTGGGTGCGTATACACGTACATGTAACAAAGAGATAACCACGTGTACATGTTATACCTGGGTGCATATACACGTGCATGTAACAAAGAGATAACCACGTTACATGTTATTTGACCAGTTAATGGGTATTATACCTAATGAAAATATGTACGTGTTGTTCTATACTCAATAAAAATATACACATAAATGTCATAAATTTTAATAAGTACGTGTTGGTGTTATATTCAATGGAAATATACACATACATATAGATACCTTAATGTGAATATACACATGAATATACATACCTCGATGTTAATATACACATGAATATATACGCTTTGGTGTTATACCCAATGAAAATATTCACATAAATATATATAACTCGATGTAAATTTTATTTGTATATACCCATAAATTTCACATAAATATATATAACTCGATGTAAATTTTATTTGTATATACATAAGTGATACATGTACCCGAGAAATCCAAACATACATTTTATTAGACCGTGATACCAGTTAGCGAGTATTATACCTAATACAAATATGCACATGTTGGTGTTATACCCAATGAAAATATGTACGTGTTGGTGTTATACCCAATGAGAATATATATATACGTGTTAGCGTTATACTCGATCAAAATGTGTACGTGTTGGTGTACGTGCTAAAAATGTCGGGTATTATTTTTCTAATAAATTTATCTTGCATCTACCATCATGCGAAAAATTATGATAAATAAATAATTACAATTTCCAATCAAGAAGGGACAAATAATGACACGTATTAATTAGACAACCATTAGTACTTCCCATAATAATAACGCCATGCAAACAAATAGGAAAGTAGTAATGCAGGTATGCATGCAAAATTTAGACACATCTTATCAACAAAATATAGTATGATCCAACGGTATCTAGGCAAGGAGCCTGGGCACCATCCAATTGTATCCAATTGTTGTTTTGGCTGTGCACCATCTTACCAACAATTTATATGTCGGCAAAAACATTCCAACGCAGACAGTGTCGGCAAAAGTATACCCCTAACTAGACAAACCATGTGTCGGCAATACTAAACGTCTTTAGACAGACTAAGTGTCGGCATAGGTAGGGTGTACATTGACTTACCATGTGTCAGCATAGGTAGGATATACGTTGACCAACCATGTGTCGGCGTAGGTAGGGTGTACATTGACAGATTATATGTCGGTGTAGGTAGGGTGTATGCTGACTAAAAAAGTGTCGGCAAGCGAACTTCTGTCGGCAATACCTTTCCCCACAGCAAGTCCTCCGACTGTTTTATCTTCTGTCAGCATATGTGTTAGCTACAATTTATGTGTCGGCAAAGGTACCCTATGCCAACAGATAGTTGTGTCGCCAAAACATGATCGTGGTGTAGTGAAACGACGGAGGGCTCACAGGGGAGTCAGACGGCGGTTCAGCAAGCTCGGGGAGGCACCGTGGACGATGAATGAGCGGCGGCGATCTCGGCGACCGAAGCTTGAACAAGAGGTTGGGGAAGCCGTTGTGGGGCGCGTCTGGTCGCGTGGATCGGCGGAGATGGCGCAGGGGTCAACGGCGTAGCTCTTGGACAGCTCGGGGTAGCGCGGTGAGCACGGTGGCTGCGGTGAACGGTGTCGGCGGTGACGAGCTCCGCTCGGGTTACGCGGGAGAGAGAGAAGGGGAGGGGGAAAGGGTCCAGGGAGAGTGGGAGAGGTCCAGGGGGATGGGGTGATGCACGTGGCATCGTCGGCCGCGTCGGGGAGGAGCCATGCAGGCAGGGAGGGAGGAGGTGGCCGGCGTGCGTCGGGCACGCGCTCAGCGTCCTCCTGGCAGCAGCTTAACGACGTCGGCGGTGTGGGCTGGGCCTGCAACAGTGCTGGGCCAGCTGAGGCGCCAGGTAAGCTGGCCCAGGTTTGCTTCCTCTCTCTCTTTTTATTTCTACTTTTCTATTATTCTGTAACTTGATGGCTTTATTAAAAATACCAGAACAACCTCAAAAATCATGCAACTGCTTGAGGCCACTGTTTGGATTATTTCCAACAGCAAACATTTCATTTCATGAATATTTGGACATTTAAAATAATATATAAAATTTAAATGCCCAAATGCAAATAAGGTATGATTTAATCTGATGACCCAATGTTGTCCTAGAAAATGTGCACCATTTTGGCGGAGGTTCTAAACCAATTCAAAATGATGAACATTTAAGAAGGGCATTTTGGGTTCATTGAAAGATTTAATTTTGACCCTAGTTGAATTTCATTTGATGCTAGGGTTTATTAGTCCCCATTTCAAGTTCCAGATAAAAATAGACATGATGCATGGATGCGATGCCACTATTTACGAACATGAGTCTAGGGTTGTGACAACTCACCCCCACTAAACAAGAATCTCATCGCGAGATTCAGACGTGAGGTAAGAAGACAGAGGGGACACAATACTACACAATCTTCATGATCCAACTGTCCTTCTCGGAGATGTTAATTCATTGCTTCATATTGATCTTGACGTCTTTGCTTTCGAGATCTTCATTCAACGCGTTGACGACAGAAAGAAACTCTACAGGAAACGATCTCCTCGAAATAACGGCATACTCGGGCTAGAATGGATGATGTGGACTACCTTGTTGAAGACAGCGCAATGGATGATTTTTGCTTATCATCGGAAATGGAAGGGACCCATGGTAGTAACACTTTTGAAGATGATCCTGAATAGGAGTTACTAAAAGGGGCAGCCCACGGGAGATCGGCACAATGGCGATGCAAGTTGGGAACAAAATGCAAATACTGGGAATGTTCCAACCATCATATCTGCCTGAGATTCATATCCGATTGGTGATATGATACTTCAGACTCAGCATGTCTGAAAACAAAGTTTGCAACACAAATCGACGAGATGACGTTGCGAGATTCTCAGGAAATGAACTACGTTGGCAAGCTCCAAAACATGACCTGGTTCTGCTACACACATGTGAAGACGCTGTCCCAGATGAGGAAGACCATGTAGAAGTCTTATAATAAAACACTATCGAGTTCAGGTGGGGACCCGTCAACGAGGATATCGAAGTCCTTTTATAAGCCCGGTTAGCTCTTAAGAAGGAGCTTCTCCTCCTTGAACAATTCAATCAGTGGCTTGGTGTGCTAGGGAACCCATATGGAGTGGAGGTAATTAGTCTACCAAACCATAGAATACATTCGCACATGCATAAGTGACTTGGGATGGTACCAGAGGAAAGAAAACCAATCTTTCTCGAACTCACGGCGGCAACTTGCACCGAATGCACATGAATTCGAGGAAGTCACTTCTACCATCCAAGCATAAGCTTCATGAACGGAACACGAAGGCATTGCTTACAAAGTTTTCAACACTAGGTTGATGTTCAACATGAATCATGGGGGAGACAAAATGCTGCTGATGGGTTCAACAACAACTCATCGGAATTTCCATATCACTGGACTTCCACCATCATGTGAACACGGTGATAGCATTGGTCATACCAAAAGATGTAATGGTGTATGCTCGAGGGATCAACCACGAGTAAGACAACATTACGAACATCGTTGGTTCTGATTTGACTTGACGATAGGCCATACTCAAGTCAAAGTTTTGACAAGGAAATAGATCCAACAACTGATCACGATGACCAATCAATGGAGATATCATCTTTCTTCAACACACACACACACACACACACACACACACACACACAAAAATATATCCCTTAACATGAACTAAGTCAGACAAGCTTTTATCTTCCAACTCTCCAAGTTGTTGTTTGGCTTAACCAACTAGCTCAGGGGTATCTCACACAGATTCTTGGAGAATGGGTGGTTTGGAGGAAACCCAACATGTTCACGAACTCAACATAGCGGTCAGGTGACAACCTGGTAACACTTCCGAGAAGATATTCGGAACATCACGAACCACCGATATGTTACTAAGCTCGAGAACAATCTTGCTTTTCAGAGCAGGACGATATGATCAAATAAGCAAGGAATTGAATAATCCTTACTCATTGATCGAAGAGTGCACCCGAAATAAGGACTAGGTAGCTCAATCTATCTTAGAATGATGATTCAATAACCAACATGCTAAGAATGAGAATATTGTCCATTTACTACCAAGAAACCAGTTGCTAGGAGTATTGATTTCACACATCATGATTCACTTGTCGGTATTCTGGTCGCAGCAACATGGGAAACGAGGAATGAACAACGATGGCGAGAGGTATCACTGTATCAAGAATTCATAAGATGGTGTGCAATTCCCATAACATTCTTGACATAAGACGGTAATACCTTAGAGTAGAACAGAATCAAAAGCTGGATTGGCATTTTGATCTGCGAAGTACAACTACTTTGACCCAATCCTAGATATGGATGAGGTACCGGAGTTTGTTTCTCCTAGTCATTCTAAAATAGAATGGCTTGACGGACCACTAGAGTAATAGGCATCGATAAAAACGATTGCCAACTACTCCTTACTATCAATTGTTAGACGTGAAAACAACTAAAGAGGGACAACTCAAAAGAACATCTGATTTTCTAAGTTGTGGATGCATAGATTAGTATGTCGAGCGAAGCTCAACATTTCTTTCGGATAACCCATGCAGGAAGGTAGAACTGGCAGATTCACAATGTAGAATGAAGAACTCATCAAGAGCACTCTTATTGTGATCTTTTGGTTCAAAGGCACTCCTGCCAAGGATGGTTCATGGTATTTGGAAGAATGATATACCACGGACCTCGAAGACTATCTCAAAGGTTACTAATATCCTAAAGGTACGAGCAACACTATCAACACGAGGTAAGTAGAGTGAATCTTGGGTCAAGAACCCAGGAGTAGAATACCTACTACTAAATGGCATCACGGGATGCTTTCGAGAATGGTGGCCAGAATCATCACACCAGGAACACAAAACATGGCTAGTTTACTAGGTAATCTTCTAAGACACCTAGGGTCGTAATAATAACTCCAACATATATGTCGAGGCAATAGAATACCTCAACTCAGCAATTAGTGTGATTAACCTAGCCTAAAAGAACAACAAAACCAGAGGAAAAGGATTTTGCAAATGCATCAGATGGTTTAGAAACCTGGGATGACTCGGACAGCATAACGGCTGTAAATGCTCAAAGGATTTGAGACACCCTGAAAAAATGGTGGCATAACCACTCAAAAGCACAATATCAAGGTTCCGAGACCAAATATGAACACACAGAAATAGTAGATACTGAACTGAGGCTTAAATCCAACAATCTTATAAGTCTATGGATTAGTAACACGTCATCCTGATAGATAGATGAGAAGGCCTAGTTCTAAATCCCCGTAGGAAAGATAAGATGACTCGGATCAGAGGGCATGAGGTATAAGGAGTAAAAAGAGCCTTACGTTCCATCCCACAATCAATTCTCCTACATATAACTAAAGCAATTATAGACTCAACTTCGACCAGTTTGGCTTGGTAATCCTACAGGCATTCAGGCTCTGATACCAAAGCTGTCAGGACCCCGATCCTAAGTCACACTGATCTAGCATTTAACACTTCATATAAATTTGGGGCCTCACGCACGGTATTCCCACGGGTGACACCTTACCTGGCCCGGGACCGTTTACGCCTTTTGGCTCGCGTATATGATAGTGTCGCTAGCATCCATATGAAAAAGAACCCGGGCCGGCATGACTAGTCGTGAACCCAAAATGGCACTAACTTACGGGGACAGGCATACATGACCAAGCCACGAACGTGTCGGTCATCAGCATGTGAATCCGGGCCGTAGCAATTGGGCTAACACGATTCCGGGAACCCGGGCTGTAGCAGGCTAGCAGGACTCCGGAAGTCATCGCGTGACATTTCCCCGAAGGGACAGACACGGGAACAAAGTGGGACACATGCCGGCCAGTCTAGGTGTTTGATACGTCTCCAACGTATCTATAATTTTTTATTGCTCCATGCTACTTTATCTACTGTTTTGAACTATATTGGGCTTTATTTTCCACTTTTATATTACTTTTGGGACTAACCTATTAACCGGAGGCCCAGTCCAGAATTGCTCTTTTTTGCCTTTTTCAGTGTTTCGAATAAAACGGAATATCAAACGGAGTCCAAACAGAATGAAACCTTCGGGAACGTGATTTTCCAACCGAACGTGATCCAAGAGACTTGGACCCTACTCCAAGAAGTGCCAGAGGCGGTCACGAGGGTGGAGGGCGCCCCCTGGGCGCGCCCCTACCTCGTGGGCCCCCTGACGCTCCACCGACGTACTCCTTCCTCCTATATATATATCTACGTATCCCCAAACGATCAGAACAGGAGCCAAAAACCTAATTCCACCGCCGCAACTTTATGTATCCACGAGATCCCATCTTGGGGCCTGTTCCGGAGCTCCGCCGGAGGGGACATCTACCACGGAGGGCTTCTACATCAACACCATAGCCCCTCCGATGAAGTGTGAGTACTTTACTTCAGACCTTCGGGTCCATAGCTAGTAGCTAGATGGCTTCTTCTCTCTTTTTGGATCTTAATACAATGTTCTCCCCCTCTCTCATGGAGATCTATTCGATGTAATCTTCTTTTTGCGGTGTGTTTGTTGAGACCGATGAATTGTGGGTTTATGATCCAGCTTATCTATGGAAAATATTTGATTCTTCTCTGAATTCTTTTATGTATGATTGAGTTATCTTTGCAAGTCTCTTCAAATTATCCGTTTGGTTTGGCCAACTAGATTGGTAGTTCTTGCAATGGGATAAGTGCTTAGCTTTGGGTTCAATCTTGCGGTGCCCTTACCGAGTGACAGAAAGGGTTGCAAGGCACGTATTGTATTGTTGCCATCGAGGATAACAAGATGGGGTTTTTATCATATTGCATGAATTTATCCCTCTACATCATGTCATCTTGCTTAAGGCGTTACTCTGTTTTTAACTTAATACTCTAGATGCATGCTGGGTAGCGGTCGATGAGTGGAGTAATAGTAGTAGATGCAGAATCATTTCGATCTACTTGCCTCCGACGTGATGCCTATATACATGATCATTGCCTAGATATACTCATAACTATGCTCAATTCTGTCAATTGCTCAACAGTAATTTGTTCACCCACCGTAGAAAAACTATGCTCTTGAGAGAAGCCACTAGTGAAACCTATGGCCCCCGGGTCTATTCTCATCATATTAATCTCTATCACTTTATTTACTTGCTTTGTTTTTACTTTGCCTTTTACTTTTCACTTTCCATCTATCTATCAAAAATACCAAAAATATTATCTCTATCAGATCTCACTCTCGTAAATGACTGTGAAGGTATTGACAACCCCTAATCACGTTGGTTGCGAGTAGCTATCGTTTTGTGCGGTGAACGGTGTCGGCGGCGACGAGCTCCGCTCGGGTTGCGCGGGAGAGAGAGCAGGGGAGGGGGAAAGGGTCCAGGGAGAGTGGGAGAGGTCCTGGGGGGATGGGTTGATGCACGTGGCGTCGTCGGCCGCGTCGGGGAGGAGCCAGGCAGGCAGGGAGGGAGGAGGTGGCCGGCATGCGTCGGGCACGCGCTCGGCATCCTCCTGGCAGCAGCTTAAGGACGGCGGCGGTGTGGGCTGGGCCTGCAACAGTGCTGGGTCAGCTGGGGCGCCAGGTAAGCTGGCCTAGGTGTGCTTCCTCTCTCTCTTTTTATTTCTACTTTTCTATTATTCTGTAACGTGCTGGCTTTATTAAAAATACCAGAACAACCTCAAAAATCATGCAACTGCTTGAGGCCACTGTTTGGATTATTTCCAACAGCAAACATTTCAGTTCATGAATATTTGGACATTTAAAATAATATATAAAATATAAATGCCCGAATGCAAATAAGGTATGATTTAATACAGTGACCCAATGTTGTCCTAGAAAAATGTGCACCATTTTTGGCAGAGGTTCTAAACCAATTCAAAAATGATGAACATTTAAGAAGGGCATTTTGGGTTCATTAAAAGATTTAATTTTGACCCTAGTTGAATTTCATTTGCTGCTAGGGTTTATTAGTCCCCATTTCAAGTTCTAGATAAAAATAGACATGATGCATGGATGCAATGCCACTATTTACAAACATGAGTCTAGGGCTGTGACACTCATAGCCACCGACAAGTGAATTTCATGGCCAAAAAAGGCAACGTCGCACCGTTGACGATGGCCGAGCAGCACAGTGGTCGGGCTCAGTGGCGACGGGCGCGAGGCCAGCAACGACTGTCGACAGCAACTAATCTGCGTTTGTGGCCTGCTACGGGACGACAAGCGCCATTACAGGCGGCAGAGGCCAGTGACTAGCTGTAATTGCATCTGAAGCCAGCGCGGTGATGGATCCCAAATCAGCATGCCGACGAGGCGCCCGCGGTCGTCCAGAGCGGCAGGGTCGGTCCACGGAGTCGCGGCGGGGCCATAACCGGGCGGAAGAACTACACGGTTGTGGTGGCGGCTGAAATCAATCGGCAGCAGGCAGGGCGCGCGTGAACTTTCAGCTCGCGGTGGGCATACATGGATGTACATGCTATGCTTCTTTTTTTTTCAAAAAACAGAAATGTGCTTGTGTTTCCCTTTACGGGGGCACAACTGTGCTTCTTGCAGAAGCACATGTAGTGTTTCTCATGAAAAAGCACGGCTTGAAAAAAATCCATCAAAACACAGGAAAACACAAACAAAATTTGAAAGCCACAACAAAAAAACAAAAATGCGTGCAGAAAAAAGAAAACAAAATCATGGGGTTGGATGCACCATTTGTTGTGCTCTCAGACCAAGAAAAACAGACCTTTATGAAAACCCTAGAATTGATTCTCCTTTATTAGTTGCTCCCGGTTAACGAACTTATGTACAAAAGGTGTTGTAGCTACAGAATAGCTACAGTAGTCTTTTTTTTAAGACAAAGCTATAGTAGTCTCGCCCATTAGATACTTCGGTAAATAGAAAGAGCCCATCCAGGCCTGGCAACCAAGCCCAGAAACAAGTGAACAATTTGTTGGTACCCAACTTCAATTTGACGCTTTATGCGGGGAACTCCTATGCGCTTTCTGCGGCAGAATGTTGAGCTATCGCATAGGAGTTCCCTCAACTGGGCCGGCCCACAAGGCAACGAGCGGTGCAAAAAATTGAACGAACAACAACAACGCTTCAGCTATGATTCGAACCTGCGACCGCAAGCCTACAGAGAGGAATTGCTAACCATTGCGCTTGAATCATTCAGATGGTCAAAAGGCAACGCGAACATATTAGACATAGTTACACCGGCAGATCGGATTATTTTTCTTCTTTTTCGATCTTTTATTGTCAATTATGATTATATTTTTTACAAGTAGGAACGTTTTTGACAGAACCCATATGAGTTCTATAAAAATGTTAGAAATTTTTCGAATTTGCAAGCAAATTTGAAAAACAGGAACAATTTTGAAGTTGTGGACGAATATTGAAACATAGGAACCTTTTTTTAATTACGATCAATTTTCGGTAAACACAAAAAAAAGTTTCGAAAATGTGAATAAGTTTCTAATAGTGATATTTTCAAAAACATGAATATATTTTAAAGGAGAACAAATTTTGAAACGTGAACAATTTTTTTTGTAAAAATGAATATTTTCAAAACCATGAACTTTTTTGTAAACAGGAATATTTTCAGAATTTTCGAACAAAATTTTGAAATGGGAACAATTTTTAAAATAACAAGCAAATTTTGGATTTTAGAACAAATTTCGAAATGGAGAACAATTTTGTAAATCCCAAACAAATTTGAAATGTGAACAATTTTTCAATACGTGCACAAAAAATTGAAAAATAAGAACATTTTTTGAGTTTGTGAACATTTTTTGAAATTCGTGAACATTATTTAAAAAGGAACATTTTTTGAAATCCATGTCATTATTTGCAAATTTCTCAAACAATGAACAAAAATAATTCGAACATTTTTTGAAAAACAGGAACATTTTTTTAAAATTAGGGACAATTTTTTTGAATCCGGGAACATTTTTGAATTTGTGAACAAATTTTGAAAAATGGGAACATTTTTGAATTTGTGAACAAAATCTGAAAAGCAGGAACATTTTTTTGAAATTCAGAAACAAAATTTGAAAATAAACTTGAAAAGAAAAAAGAAAAGAAACAGAAAAAGAAGAGAAAATACGGAAAAAAGAGATATAGAAAAAATAAAAACGAAAAAGAAACTGAAAAAGAAAAGGCCGGTTCCGGAACCTTCTAGAAGGTTCCCAAAACCAGAAAAAAACCGGCTGGAATCATAGAAGGTTCCCAAAAACCAGTGTCTGCTGAAACGCTAAAACGGGCCGGCCCACTCGGTCGCTCGGTCGGACCTCCTCCTGTGCGAAGCTTCCACCGCTTGCCAAGCTTCTGGAAGCTTCCAATCGACGTTTTTGGTTTTTCTCAACTAGTATTTGTTCGGGTCATTCTGTTTTGAACTGTGCAATAAAAACAATCGAGTTGGCGGAACTGGGAATCGAACCCACCACCTCTTGGCAGACCAAGATAGTTGCAACCATCCGGTCTAGATTAAGTCAATGATTAGATTGAGGTTAGATAGTATTTGTACTGGTACTTAGCGCGACCTGAAAACGAACCATTTTTCTTTTTTTCTTTTCATATTTTTTATCCTATATAGATGGCTCGGCTGCTCTGTTAATATTTACAACATCATAGTAATTTTAACATAGTAAAAATTGTTGACATATCCCAGTAACTTCGTTGTAAATAGCATGCCAGGGTACACAGGTTTTTTTTCGAGGGTACAAAAGTTATCAACACTCTGGTACGTAACTTATGATGCTTTTTATACATAGGTTACCGGGGAATATTTTAAATATTTTTTCTTGGGTCAGAGTTACGGTAGGTGTTGTACAAAATTATTATGCTTTGCAGTCTGTAAAAAATCATGATATTTACACAAAAGTTATCATGGCAGCGGTACATAAATTATCATACTATTTACATATTTATTATCAGGGTACGTTTCAAGCACCCCTCGTGTTGAAATATTACCTTCATATTTGTATCTAAATAATCATGGCTGCAGTGCATAAATTATCATGTCATTTACACAACAGTTATTCTGAGTTATGTTTTCCAAAGAGAAAATTTTCAAAGTCAAAGTTATCAGCTATGTTGTGTGTATATTATCATGTTTTTTGCACAGAAATTACCGAGGTATGATTTTCAATAACTTTTATCCTGGGGTCAAAGGAGTTACCACGGTGTTCGTACATGGGTTATCAGCTTTGTTGTGTGTATACTACCATCCTATTTACACAGAATTTACCTAGGATTGTTTTTTAATATTTTTCCTCGGGTCAAATGGTTACCATAGTGTTTGTACGTGAGTTATCAACTTTGTTGTGTCTATATTATCATGTTATTTACATACAAGTTACCGAACTAGATTATTTAACATTTTTTTTGGGTAGAAAGGTTATCATGGTGCTTGCACGCGAGTTATCATCCTTGTTTTGTTTATATTGCCATGATATTTGCACAAAAGTTACCGGGAGTATTGTTTTCAACAACTTTCATTCTGGGGTTAAAAGAATTACCGTAGTGTTTGTATGCGAGTTATCGGCTCTATTGTGCGTATATTACCATCATATTGACATAAAAATTACCGGGGTTTGTTTTTCCACTAAATTTTTCCCCAGTCAAAACTTACCGGCTCTATTGTGTGACCACGAGTGTTTGTTACATTATCAGGTTGTGCCTAAATTACTGTGTTATTTACACAAAATTGATGTGTATATTATCCTGTTGTTTAGACAAAATTATTGGGATATGTTTCAATATATTTTTTCCTGGGTCAAAATTACCATGGTATTTGTATGTAAGTTATTAGATATACGATGCATAATCGTGCTATTTACCCATAAGTTATCACGGTCTTTGCATCACAATTTACTAGGTCCGCATGCGTCAAATACCATGCTATTTACATACAAGTTCCCGGTTTTGTCACGTGAGAGAAGCGGATCGAGTTGTTTTTCTTTTCCACTCATTTAATAAGGTATAAAATACATGTAATCTGCATAAAAAACCAGAGGAGACAGTAAGCTCAGCTGGTAGCGTGCTATGGCCTCAACCAATAGGTTCCCGGTTCAATTCTTGCAAGCGCCTTTTTTACTTTCCACGCGCGAAACTGGAAAAAAATGGATCGATTGTTGCGCGGGAGATGAAAAAAAAAAATCGATCGAGCGATTGTTGCGCGCGAGGAGCGGATCGAGCGGTCGCCAGGTCGTACGTGCCTGTTGCTAACGAACAGTCGGCAGGAAATTAGCTTTATCGTTCTGTTTTTCTTTATCTTTTTTATTTTTACTTCCCTTTTCATTTTCTTTTTTTTATTTCTTCTTTCTTAGTTTTTTTGGTTTTTTATCCTTTTTATATGCTTGAACTTTTCTAAAATTCAAAACCTTCTACAAATTCATGAACTTTTTTAAACACATGACTTTTTTCAAACTTGTGAACTTTTTTTGAACCCGCAAGATTATTTTGAATTCATGAATATATTCAAATTCACAAATGTTTTCCAAATTTACTATCTTATTTTCAAGAATTGCAAATAAAAATTAAATTCATGAACTTTTCAAAACTAGTGTACATTTTCCAAATCCGTGAACTGTTTCAAACCTATGGTTTTTTTTTTCAAACTCAATGACTCAAATCCGCAATCTCCTTTTTTAAATCCATATTTTTTTTCATATTCATGAACTTTGTATCAAAATCGATGAACTTTTTCAAATCCTTGAACTTTTTTCAAATTCATGAACTTTTTTGAATTCACAAACTTTTTTTGATTTTGTTGTGATTTTTTCCAAAAGTCAACGTTAGCTGGTCAACTATCAACCAGTCTACTGTTTGACCAAGTGAACCAGGAGCGCCCTGGCGAGCGATCGCCTCGCTGCGTGATGTGTCGGCAGATATATGTGGGCGCGTGGGCGCTGGAAACCCTAACCGGCACAGAAGGCACCGATTAGGAGGTCTGTCGCGAGTTCCCTCTCCTATGGTGCACATCTCTTAGCGTGTTCTACAGATTGGTGAGCAGTGCAATAGACGTTACATGAGAGCGGAAGCGTTCAGATCATGATTGGCTGGTTCCTCCTACACACTAGCTAGGCAGCGAGCAGTGAGGCGGTGTCGCGCTTGTCAAACAGGTCCGCGGGTGAACTCGTGCGCTAGGTAAGGCGTCCGGCCCGCCAGTGCTAGCAATGCTCGCACAAGCATGCAAAAGTTTGATTTAAAGTATGATGTTCGTCTCCTTTTATTCAAAGATGTTTTTGTATCTCATTTAGTTCAAGATCTCGTTTAATTCAAAGCGATGTTCCTTCTTTTCGCAAAAAAAAGATACGTTGCTTCTGTTTTTAAGGTTCAAACAAGGTTACTTAGAGCACAAACTTAAGTTTTTTGAAATTAAGAATTGATAAATTGTGCTGATTGATTACGAAAAAGGGTTTCCTCCCACTTTATATATAAAGCAATCGCCTACAAACATCCAACAATAGCAAAGTTCAATGTTCAGTAGTATGAGAACAAGAAGTGCAGAAAGAAAACTAAAATAAGTTCCGCTGGGGACACACAACACAACACGCCCCAACAAAATGAAAAGCTAGCAACTAATCGGGCTCCAGTGGAGGTGGCGGGGTTAGAGGAGCAAGCGAACTGGCGGTGGAGGGGAGACCGGTGATGATGAAGTCAATGTTCTCCCGATCGGGCCGCTTGCTAAGCGGTCTCCAGAGCTGCAAGGAGTCACACATTTTTTAAATGGTATCAGTCACTCGGTTAGGAATCACGTGTTTGATTACTAGCTTTATGGGTTTGATTAAAGTTTGAACTGACACTTCTTTTATTTTGGTACTCCCTCTGTAAACTATCTAATCGCTCTTATATTTCTTTATATAGGGAGTTTATTGTTGTAGATTTATTATGAAGACTTTCTATTGGGAGTTAAAAAAAGACTTTCTATTGGGGAAAACCTTTCGATTCATCATCTGTCAAGGCACAATACAACAAATCCTAAAAGTAAAAAATTACAACCAAGTCCGTAGATCACCTAGCGACGACTACAAGCACTGGAGCGAGTCAAAGGTGTGCCGGTCATCGTCCCTCCCTCCCTAAAGCGGGGCAAACATTTTTATAGTAGACGGTCGGGAAGTCGTCATGCAAATGAGACTTGACATTTGATTTTTAAAACGCTTTGCAACACCTTATTGATCTGTGCTTTTGCTAATTTCTGTACTAGTATGTTGGTATACGACATGTGGCGAGATTTTTCTTTCTCAGCTGGACCGTCCCGTACAAACATAATGCATACGACATGTACGTACGGTTAATGTTACAGTACACTTCTTTGAGTACACTTGATTGTTCGCCTTTGTAATGAAATGCATGTGTACAAATCGACATGCTTTACGTAGGACGGTTTGTTGGCCAGGAGGGTATGTCATATGTCATCCCTTTTGTACCTTGATGGAGAACAAGGGCGACCCGGTAAAGCGTATGGAGGTTAGAGGGCGTACGTGCACCTCGAAACGCCCATACGCCACTGCGTACATGTGTCCTGCGCATACCGATCCCGATCCCATCAGTGGGCGCAGATAATATGTCTCGCCAACTTGGCCTACGGTCCGCCCTCGGTCTAACAGGCATAGATGACAAGCTGCCGAGAGAATTATGAAGCATGCTGGCTCCGCATACACACATAGAAAACGCACAAGATTCCACTGCATGATTGCTCGGCAGTTCGGCCTGATGAGGACGTGCCGCGGCAGAGATCGATGCCAGTTTTCCAAGGAAACGAGATCGATTATTACAGGAGTACGTATGGGTATAGCTAGCTGCTTGCGGGCCAGCAGATTGATTCTCACTTGACATGCATGTTTGTCCCTGCAAAATCCAAGCTCCGTTTGGAACTTAACTGGGAGTTGCCACATGCAAGCAACACCCCCCTATTGGCCACTGCGCTCAGATGACGCGGATCAAGCTTGGCTAACTTCCGAAATGCGCGAGCTTTGAAATGGACGTGATGCAGAATAGAACATGCATATGTACCCGTAAAACAAGTTCTTCCATTCTTCTTCTTTTTCTTTTCTTGGAGAAGATAAACCATATATATAGGTCCGCCTATTCCTCAGGTACATGAAAGGAAACTAAGTGTCAGTGGAAAATCCGAACCGCTGGATGAAGAATGAACGGTTGGATGATCTTCTTCTACCTCTAGTCGTTTCCTTTCCACGACCGAATCCAGCAGTGCACGATCTCCCCCGCACGAGCCCCCCTCCAGTGCCGGCTGGACCACCTGCTCCCGGCACCCGTGGCGCTCCATCGACCGGCCCGCCCTCCTATGGCCTTACCATAGTACTGCCGCCGCCCCTGCCATCTTTCTACCCCACCACACCTCATGTTCTTCTCTGCCCTAGCCGTTTCCTTTCCACGACCGAATCCAGCAGTGCACGATCTCCCCGCACGAGCCCCCTCCAAGGCCGGGCTGGACCACCTGCTCCCGCCACTGTGGCGCCCATCGACCGCCCGCCTCCTATGGCCTTACCATAGTACTGCCACCGCCCCTGCCATCTTTCTACCCCACCACACCTCATGTTCTTCTCAGCCCCCCCCAACACACACACAGCTGAACCTTGAACCCTCTGGCTCAGAATAGAACATGCATATGTACCGGCAAACCAAGTTCTTCCATTCTTCTTTTTCTTGTTTGGAAAAGACAAAGCAGTATATATGCAATCTGGACTGCATATCATGCACGATTGTACTACTACTTATGGAATGCTTGCACATGCATATTCATCTAAGGATACTAGAAATAAAGGAGCATGCATGGAGGTTTTTCAACAGGAACTGCAGTTTTACAGCGGAAGAGTGTCTCCAGTTCCAAAAAGAAAAAGAAAAGAACACTAGTATTGTATCTTCTCTAGGAACAACGCAATGGTGTTTCCTGTGTAGTGTGTACTGAAATCTGAACTGTGCTGTACTAATTTACAATTTTACATATGAGTTTTATGATTGCAATACATGGCATCATTCAAAGGGCCGATACGATCAAACGAAACCATCTCATGCAAGCACGTACACACTCGATCCTTCACAAATCTATATAAACGACCTCACACACTATACCTACAGTACCAATGGAATTAAATAATTCAATAGCTAGCTTTTCCTTCACAACGTATACACAACGATCACTGGGCGCGCGCGCACGACCGGCCGGCATCAGCTCCACGCTTGGGGGAACCTCATGGCCCCAAGGGTAGCCGTGTCCTCGAACCCCGAGTCGAAGAAGAATCCGCACTCATCTCCCGCTCCTCCTGTGGCCATCATCGGCGAGCTGCCCGCCATCTCTTCCTGCGGGTACTGATCAAGAAGAAGCGAGTTGTATTGCTGCCACATCGCCGCGTTCATCAACGGGTTGGGGCCACAGATCATCTCCTCCTGCCGTGGCGGCGCGAAGCCGGCGGCGCCCGAGCCCATCATCTGGTCGCTGCTCGCGTCCATGACGGGCAGCTCCTGCGCCGCCTGCGACGAGCCGGCGAAGGGCGGCGAGGAGGAGCGGGCGTTGTCTTGCTCGCCGTCCAGTTTCTGCTTCTGGAACACCCTGCAGAGCACCCAGTCCTCCTGCAGAATTGCATCCAGGTTAGAAACGCCGGCCGATGCAATTGCAAAGAGGAGGTAAACCTGAAGAGTACGACAAGTGATGCGTACCCTTGGCGGCAGGTGCGGCGAGTCGAGGCGGAACTCGTGCATGACCCAGCTGGTCTTGCTGCCGTTGGGGGCGCGGCCCTGGTAGAAGACGAGCGTCTTCCTCATGCCGACGACGGCGCGCGTGACCGGGCTGCGCACCTCCCGGTCCTTGCCGGTGGCCTTCCAGTAGCCGGTCTTGGTGGCGCGGTTGGTGCGCGACCCCGTGGCGTACTTGCGGTCCCTGAAGCTGAAGAAGTACCACTCGCTGGCCGTGAGCTTCGCCACGTCTGCGCGCGCCCAAAGCATAATTAATTACCTAACAGTGTCAGTGAAAACTCATACGTATATACCGGGCCTCACAAACCGTAGTACAAAGCTGCAACTTGCAAATGATGGGAGCATACGTACTAAAAGTGAAAATTGATTACCGGAAAGCGAAACGCTGCTCCTTTTCTATGAGGAAACCGAAGAAACGGAAATCCGAAATGTAACTATTACGCATGTGATGTCGCGAGGAAATGGACAGGACCGGAGGACGTCGTCATCGAGACGTTCACGAGGACAGCACTGCGCGTTCTGATCAGTTAATGCATTATTGGCAAGTGATTATCGTGGATTATTCCATGCTCATTGATTAATGGGCATATATGGGACATTGGCTAGCGGGTTAAGCTACTAAACGGGACAAAAATACTCACAAGCAGGCTGGTTGATCAGGAAATCATTCTTTTTCTGTTCATTATTATGACTGGGCTACCTATCACCACGGGGAACCGAGATATAATTGTACTAGCATCTCTTCAACAAACGCCATGCTGATTTCAGCCATACTCCGGAAGGTCATGCTCGTAATCACTTGGATGGCTCGATACTCTCAGGCTAGCAACTACTAGTAAGAACTCTTTCCTGACACAGCACAGCAGCTAGGCTAGCATGCATCGATCTAACCAACATATCCGGAAAAACAGCAGGCCGGGACGGGGCATGGCAAGAGGAATCCATGGAAACCAGACTCCAGATAGAGGGAGACGAACCTAGCGAGGAAGGAGGTAGTGGACTCACCAGGAAGCTCCCATGGCTCGCGCGCGTGGAGGTCGACCTCGACGAGCGTGCCCTGCGAGCTGGCGCGCTCGTTGGTCACCTTCTTGTAGAGGTAGTGGCAGACGAGCTCCTGGTCGCTGGGGTAGAACCTGAACCCCGGCGGCAATGTGGACTCTATCTCCCTCAGCCCCATCCCTCCCGGTCTCTCCGTCCGTCCACGCAGCCCACCTGACCAACAACCAATCCTCCCGGCCGGCACCCGGACAAGCTTAATGATTAACTGGCCTGCAGCTAGCTAGCTTGGAACCTAAGTCTTAACCACGGCAGGGGAGCTAGCTAGCTGGAAGAAAAGAAGCAACCCTGGGCTATACACCATGGGAGTGGCCGGATGGCTTGGATCGACTGGGCTCTTTATATAGCGGGGATGGAGCCGATGGAGGAGAGACAACTCGATATATCCATATCGTGTCAGGGAACAGTGGAGGTGGGGGAGGCCGGAAAGCGGTGCCCTAGCCAGCTCTTTCCGCTTAACTACACTTGACAGCAGCAAGCTCCGCAGCGGCCGCCGCGGGCTCCGTCGCTGTCCCGGTATCCCCCCGGACCCGTGTGGGCCGTGCTGCTTAGCTTAGCCTAGCTTAGCTTAGCTAGCTAGCCTGCTTATGTGGAAGATTCCAACGCTACGGATCGACATGCTGCCATGCATGCTTGTGGCACAAGAACCGCGCCGCTGACGATCCACCCAGGAGCCCCAGCCTCGCAAGCTAGCCCATTTCCACCCCCGCAAGTCATGACATGGAGCACTCCCACGTGGCACGCGATCAATAAATTAAGCTCGCGCTGTTCATTCTCAACGTCTTTTCTTTTGTACAGTTCAAAAGATTGTTAAATCTGAAGGAAGTGTGCACTCCGGTTACGGTGCTGATCCTGGAAATTCAATCGAAAAATACTGCTAGTCCCCACAAGATAAGAGTACAGTACTCCCTCCCTAAAGAAATATAAGAGCATTTAGAGCATCTTCAACAGGTGCGATATTGGCGCCGCGATGAAAAAAATTACATTTTTGCGCTCGCGTAGTCGTTCACTCTGTTGATCTTTCTCATCTCTCTGTTGGTGCCGCTGCCCGCTGCTTCCTCCCTTCCTCTCCCCTCCGTCGCCCCGCGCGCGGGCGGCCGAGGGGCCCCAACCTTAGCCGCCGGGCGCCGGTCACTCCTCCTCACATCCCTCCCCTCCGCCGCCGCTGGAGGAAGCCGTCGGGCTAAGCCTGGGCGGCTGACGACGGTGGCGGAGGAGCCTCTCTGATAGATTGAGATATTGAAGAAGTAATTGTTGTATTGATTGGGGCCTCAAGGGCTGTTTATATAGATTACAAAGTTTGGGCTCCAAGACTAGACTAATAGAGATAGATTACAATACGAATAGACTTTATACTCTAAGATCCCCCCGCAGTCTCAACGTCAGGTGAAACAATGTTGAGACTGGAGCGTATGTCGGTGAACGATGCGCAATGGAGTCCTTTGGTAAAAATGTCAACAAATTGGGCACTTGTAGGAACATGAAGAACGCGAACCTCGCCAAGAGCCACCTTTTCACGAACAAAGTGAATGTCAATCTCAATGTGCTTTGTGCGACGATGTTGAATCGATTGGAAGCCATGTATACCGCAGAGATGTTATCACAAGAAACAATGGTAGCACGGGGAGCGACGATGAAGTTCAACGAGAAGTCTGTCGTAGCCACACCGCCGCCACAGCAGTGAGCAACCGCCTATACTCAGCCTCAGCAGAAGACCTGAAAACTGTTACCTGCCTTTTAGAACACCAAGAAACAAGATTATCACCCAAATAAACGCAAAATCCGGATGTAAATCGTCGAGTATCCGGACAACCTGCCCATCTGCATCGAAATAAACTGTCAAGCTTGTAGGTGAAGAAGAATTAATAAGGAGACCGTGATCAAGAGTGCCTTTTAAATAGCGGAGAATGCGTCGACATGAGCGGATGAGGAGCACGAGGATCATGCATAAAGAGACAAAGCTTGCTGAACTGAATAGGAGATTTCGGGACGAGTAAGAGTGACATATTGAAGAGCGCCAATGATGCTACGATATAAAGTAGGATCGAAAGAGGATCACCATCAATCGACGGTTTAGCACCAACGCCGGCCGGAGTACGAGAGGGTTGACAATCGACATACCGTAACGAGAAAACAAGTCCAAAATGTATGACCGTTGAGAAAGAAAGAGGGAAGATTTTGTGCGAGAAACATGAATACCTAGAAAATGATGAAGAGGACCAAGATCAGTCATGGAAAACTCCCGATTGAGAGAAGAGATGGTATGTTGAAGAAAAGAATCGAACTAGCCGTGAGAATGATATCATCAACATAAAGCAAGAGGTAGGCGGTGAGTAGAAGACCGATAAACAAAGAGAGAAGAATCGGATTTGGAGGAATAAAGCCTATGGTTTGAATAAAAGTAGCAAAGCATTGAAACCATGCACGAGGAGCTTGTTTAAGGCCATAAAGAGATTTGTTGAGGAGACAAACAAAATTTGGAGATGAGGGATTCTCAAAACCAGAGGGTTGCCGACAATAAACAGTTTCATTGAGAGTGCCTTGAAGAAAAGAATTTTAACATCAAGTTGATGAATAGGCCAAGAAGAGGAAACAACAAGACTAAGAACAACACGAATAGTGCTTGGTTTAACAACAGGAGAAAAAGTCTCATCAAAGTCAATACCAGTTGTTTGGGAGAAACCACGACACACCCAACGAGCTTTGTAACGAGCGAGAGTGCCATCCGAATAAAATTTATGACGAAAAACCCATTTGCCGTAAACAATGTTAACACCAGGAGGTTTGGGAACAAGAGTCCATGTATTATTTTGTCAAGAGCTTCAAATTCATCGCGCAGACAGCGTAAAGCCGAGAGGGTCAAGAAGAGCTCGCTTATAACTGGTTGGAACAGAGAGATGGTTGGGGTGGCGGTAAGATTGAAATGTTTGGTGGGGAGAAGAAATCCTCGTTTTCCACGGGTGCACATGACATGATCATTGGTGAGCGGTGGTATAAGAACGGCATTGGGTGGCAGTGGGTTTTCGGTTGAAGAGGACGGTGAGGAAGAAGAATCAGAGGTGGTGGGTGTCGAGGGGGTTGCCGTGGTAGGATGTGGTGAGGGAAAGACGGCCGGGTAGAGGATGCAGCTATGGAGAGGTGGGGGACGGGGCAGGAGGGCGGCTAACGTTGGGCGATTCCGGCTGAGAGACGGAACAAGATTCCATGGCAGCAGAGATGACCGAAGGCCGAACTAGGGAAGGGGTTTTGGTGGTGGCGGATTGTGGTGGAATTGGTGTTGTGGTTGTAGTGACAGAAAAAGGAAAAGTATTTTCATCGAATGTGACATGACGAGAGAGAATGATACGACCATAAGATGGTTCGAAACAACGATATCCTTTGTGATCATCGAAAGACCAAGGTGAATGCAAGGTAGTGAGCGTGGTTCTAGTTTGTTGGAGGCGGTAGAGGCGATGTTGGGAAAGCATAGACAGCCAAAACACGCAGAAAAGAATAGTCGAGGTGGGAGAAAAAGAGATTGGAAAGGCGAATAAAGAGGGCAAGTTTTAGTTGGTCGAATATTAAGAAGGAGTGTGGCGGTGCGAAGGGCTTCAACCCAAAAACAGGAAGGAAGAGAGGCTTGTAAAAGCAATGTGCGAAGAACATCATTAATAGAGCGAAGACAACGTTCAGCTTTACCATTTTGAGAAGATGTATAAGGGCATGAAAAGCGAAGAAGAATGCCTTGGGAGAGAAAGAAGGTGCGGTTTTGGGTGTTATCAAATTCACGACCGTTATCACATTGAATAAATCGAATTGGCAAGCCAAAGTGTGTGATTACATATTGTCGAAAGTTGAGAAAGATTGCAGGTACTTCAGATTTAGCGGAGAGGAAAGGTCCAAGTATAGTGAGAATAATCATCCAAGATCACAAGATACTATTTATAACCGTAAACACTAGGGACCTGGGAGGTCCATAAATCACAAAGAAGTAACTCAAAAGGAAAAGTACTAATGGTAGTAGAGGTTCCAAAAGGTAATCTAACATGTTTGCCGCATTGACATGCATTACAGAGAGGGATTATGGGGACTGCTAGAACTAGGGATACAAAATTCCGGAGTAAAGACGCCAAAGTGTTTTTTTTGGGATGACCGAGGCGACGATGCCATAGATCAACGGATGCGAGCATGGCACGAGGGGTGGATGTGGGCGCCCATGAAGAGGATAAAGATCGCCTGTGCTATTGTACCGAAGCGAGGACCGCCCGTTGTCGATTCTTCACAGACAAACCAAAAGGGTCAAAGGCCAGGATAACTTTGTTGTCAATGCAAAATTGTCTAACAGAAATAAGATTTTTGATGATGGAAGGAACCACAAGAATATTGCGGAGAAAAAAATTGGCATGAGAGGAAGGGATGTAAGAGTGACGGTGCATGAAACAGGATGGTGGAGCCATCGCCAATGGTGATAGTGGAAAAGCGTAAGGAAAACAAGCTGACAATAAATTCATATTTGAAGACATATGCATTGATGCACCGAATCGAAAATCCAATCCGCACTGCGTCGTTGAGGACAAAATTGTTCATGGCGTTGATGAAGGCGGCTTGGTCCCAAGCCGGCTGTTGGGGAGGAGCAGAGGGCCAGGAGCTTGCATGTTGACGAGGGGATAGCGGATGGGTAGTATGCGATTGGGGCCTGCATGTTGCCGTAGAAGACCGGCATGGTGTTGGAGGCGATGGCGGTCTGGCGTCTTTGGTAGGCGGAGTGGGAGTGGCGGTGTAGACGTCGCCGCGGCCTGGGTCCAAGGAGTCCGGAGAGCCGGTGGTCGGACGAAGACCGGGCTCCACGTGCCTGCACGCAGGAGGGGCACCACTCGGCGAGGGGCCGACCAAGGCATCGACCAAGCCTGGACGAGGCCAGTCCAAGGATCATGCTGAGGAGGCCATGACGACGAAGCTGGTGGCACGGGAGCGGTGAATGACGGGTTTGGGGGGGAGGTGTTTGGGTAGTTGTAGAGGAAGAGGTAGGGGATGGGGCGCCGGCGGCGCGGAACTCGGCCATGGAGAAGAGGGGTCGAATCGGCCAGGGCGGCGGCGCGGGTGGCGGAGCTATACCTAGGCGTCAGATACCATGATAGATTGAGATATTGGAGAAGTAATTGTTGTATTGATTGGGGCCTCAAGGGCTGTTTATATAGATTACAAAGCTTGGGCTCCAAGACTAGACTAATAGAGATAGATTACAATACGAATAGACTTTATACTCTAAGACTCTCCTTCTCGTGCATGAGGGTGGCGCGGGGCACCCGGGCAAGCGGAAGTGCGCCCCGGATCTGAGCATCCGCGGCGGTGGCTCTCTCCCGGCGGCGAGCGGCGGCGGATGGCTGCGGCGTTGCGGCACCTCGAATCGGCGGGGGCGTGGAGGGCTTTGATGGACTGGTCGCCTGCGGGCGTGGTTGGCCCTTCAGTCAGATCTGATCTGGCCAGAGTGGCTTGCTCCCTCCGCGGTGGCGGAGATCGGTGGTAGTCCGTGCGCACGATGCGAGATGGAGGTTCGTCGAGCGGATCCGGGTGTAAACCTCGTTCTCGGCTTGTTGCCAAGACCGGCGATGGCGGCACTCTTTTGTGTCATTACCTTCTTGAAGGCATCGCCGTGAAGAAGCTCCAGACCTCTGTCCGCTACCTCCGGGGGAAACCCTAAATCAGTAAATCGGATGACGGCGGCGCTCTAGTGTCGTTTCCCCCTTGGGGGCGTCATTTTTGGAGGTGTACACGGGCTCGAAGGACCAGTGGACGGCTACTTTGCTGGAGCGGCACTTCATCTTACTCATTGATGGCGGCGGATCTCGGCGACTCGGCGTCCGATGCGCGGAGATGGACTCATGGAGGAGGAGGACGCTGTCTGGCGTCATAGTGGCGTCGATGGCAGAGAGGCCTGGCAAGGTCGGTGCGTTAGTTTCTGCTCTGAAGATGGATTGATGAAAGACGGCGGCAACGACACATGAGAGTGCGTCGGACCGGTTTGTACCACAAATCCAGTATGTGGCTCGGTTGGGGCCTCCGGCCTTTAGATGTTAGGTTTTGGTGCGATGCTTGTTTGGTATTAGGCTCGGACTATCGGCACCCCTTCATCAAGTGGATAGGAGTAGCGACAGTTGTTGGTAAGACGATGGCTTCAGACTAACTGATGTACTACTCCCTCCGTCCTATAATATAAGAGCGTTTTTGACACTACAGACTACACTAGTGTAAAAAGTAATCTTATATTATATTATGGGACAGAGGGAGTACTTGTCTTTGTGAATAATTAATAAAGGGCTGCATGCATCGCCCAGATGCAAAAACCGGGGTAATCCTCCTTTTAAAAAACTCTCTGTTGGTGCAGGGTCAGTTTATGCTGCTGCTTCCGCGGGGAAGGAATAGAAAGGGCAAATTAATTGATCGGGTCCGCCTGGCGGGAAAGGAAACGAAAGGGTCCTTTTAAGGTTGTTAGATGATCACGTATGATTAGAGGACCGGCGACGGCGACGCGACGGCCGGCGTTCGGGCGTATGTGTTCGCGGGCCGGCGTGAGCGGGTGTACAAGCTTGCTTTTTGTCAAGGCATAAATAATGCAGTTGCGCGGTACTGTACTAGGGCGGGGCCCTCTGCCCCCGGGACTGCGGAATCATGCACCCATCGCTCGCTCTCATGGATGTGCTTTACATGACGATGCGTGTTCATCATTTGCGGGGGATTCATTAATTGTAGACCGCTGTAGTACTACTACGTGTAGATGGCGCTATGACCGTGGACATGACACCGCTCTTAATTATGGCGGGAGCGAAAAGACTTGGCCCTGCTGACGGTCCAGCTTTCTCCTGTCGAAATTAATTCGGTCGGCCTCGCTGACGGGTGGGGCCGTGCTTGATGGTTTCAATTCTTGTAGTCGCATAGTTTTCGTCCAATCGGCAGCATGACTTTTTTTTTCTGAAGAAGTAGGATCACCCCCGACATCTGCATCCGACGGATGCATACGATCATATTATTAAAAGGTGCCAATAAAAAACAAAGTCTGCAACTTTGTTTCCGAATAAGATGTGAAGATGTAAATAGAAACAGACCTATTGAACACGTATTGCGTTTCTTTTTCGTCGTCGCAAAAGTCAAATCTTTGGCGTACAGAGTAATAGAAACGACGCCACTTCGTGATCTATATCTCGACAAATCGAAAATGTGCTTTGTGTTTCATGCGGAGAGGCAATCGTGCTCCACAATATATATCGAACACGTGTCGCCAAATTCGAAGCTCATGTACAATACGTAGTGACTGCTGCGTGCGACCTGTGAGGTGCACTGCACAGGAGCATCGAACAGAGTAGATTGTAACGTCAATCACCCAAGGCAAATCAAAATTATGATGCTGTCAACTCTACTCTACTCCTTATGCTCATCATCATCTTTTTTTGAGGGCTCATCATGCATACGGGAGCACGTACATGCGATTCCATCTGCGCGTTCAGATAGCAGCATTGTTTGTTACATAGAGGTGATGCATGACGCATGCAGGGTCAGGGTCACGTGCACAGCGGGTTTACGATTGATCATTCATCTCAACTCATTCTAGCCCTTGCAAGTTCTCTCGCATATATACTACGTAGCCGCACGTATACAGTACGAGACTGGTAGCACAAGGATTACCTGAACGAGCATTATTGGATTTGACGTAGAGCACTTATGAAAGCTAGACTGGCAGAGCACTTATCCGGATGGATTCATTGCAGGCTTCGAAGCGATCTTCAGAGGCTGATCGAGAGAGAATGTTGAATGAACGTGTTGCTCAGAGCTGCCGAAATGATTACTCCTGCCTCGTTGTCACTAGGGCAGTAGGGCACTGCTGTTGCGAAAATGCCGTTTTACCCTGCTAACGATGATGCGCAACGGGAAAACTGGGATTTGTGAAGGCCCCCCCCCTAGAACACGTCTTCACTTGTCATCGGATAATCTTGTTGACGCCAAGGCAACACATAATCTTGGTACTAGTTTATGTATTTAGGAATTAACGTAGAAACATGAGTAAACACAAAAGGTGATGGAGAGATGTGCACGAACTCATTATGTCGCGCAGCTTGTGCAACGGAACCAATGATCCGAATCTGGTCCGGACATCATGGTCGACCAGTCCATCCAGGAAAGCACTAAGGGCCCCACCAAAATGAGTGAAACTTGGTCAACATTTTATCCTACCTCCTGGCCGGGTTCCATTAGGCTGCTTGTAATGGGTAGTACCATAAGTTAGTATCATGCATATGATACTAGTGTGTGATACTACCTCCCTAATGCATAGTATCATGTACTAGTATCATAGATGATTTTATTTATTGCCATGCATGACACATAGTAGCATTGCATTTATTATGATACGGTATCATTGTATGATACTCAACCATCTTTTTCCTCATTTAATTCTATGCCACATCATCAAAATTGCCTACTAGGCATGCATGATACTAGCTATGATACTCCCATTACGACCAGCCTTAACTCATGACAACGGAAGCATTAATTGCCGTTACGGCTAGATTTTTTCGATGTATGGTTTTGGTTGTAAACTTGTAATCACCCTTTTCCATAGAATTGTTTGTGTCCTGCAGGTTCGGTACCAAATTATATATCTAGTTTGTATCTAACGTTCTCTTGACCTCTTTCTATAATCTTCAACTATATAATCTCAGCACCGTAGTAAAAGGACCTGCTTTTTGATCATCCTCGTTGCTTCGGAACTTTGGAAGGAACAAAAGAATAAGCCACTCCCTCAAAAACAATCTCCGTCACTGTCTATACTCTTGTTGGTGCAGACAAAAGGATTGATCCAGCTAGCAGTGTTAGACAATCTTGGACTCACTAAATCAGTGTCCTGCCCTACATTGGACAACGAGCCTGCTACACCAGTGAACTCAATAACAAACCACAAAAGGTCTTGCCACCACCACCACCACCCCCTCGCCGCCGCTTTTTGATAGGAGGAGGAGACCATCACCCTACCGATCTGGGACTAAATACCTACTCAATCTAGTTATTTCGTAATTTTGCAAGGGTTGATTAGTAGTTGTAGTGGCGGATTCTTGTTACAAGAATCCGCGACATGCTGAACTCAAAAATCAGTTAATGCACGGTTATAATATTTCCATTTGGGACTCGGATCAAAATCAACAGTAGTTAACATGAACAAATTAGGTGTGTTTTCGTCAGTCCTACATCAATCTAAACTACACATGCATTAATGTCCACAAAAAGGTGCAAATGACAAGGGAAGTGAACTGATCAAACTCCCATCATCTCTTTGCATTTGTGCATGCAATTGCTTATTAGAAAATGAGAGCTTACCAAACTCACAATTTATGTACGTTGATAAAGAAAAGAAAAACATGACAACTCATGTTTGTGAAAAACATTCTCCACATAAGCTCTAATGTGTGGGTCCACCTTGTCAAAACCCAAAAGAACTTAGAAGGGGTATAAGTGCCAAATGATTGGTTAAATGAAGTAAAATGAAGGAATTTCTATAAAGTGGGGTAAATCCTGCAAAATAATGAAACTTAGGGGTAAATTTTGGAATTAAATCAAACAAAAACAATGTAAGAAAAATACAAGGTGTTTTGTCGTCCCACGAAAATTATGAGATGAATTTAAGTGCACAAACTCATGTAGCATAAGGTAATCTTTGTTCAAACAAAGGAAGAAATAAGATTTCAAAGCAAATGCCCTAGTTAATATTCCATGGCAAGGAGTATATTTTCTTGATTTCAAGCAATAGAACTGTACACTGAAAAGGAGTTAATGCCAGCACCACACCGATCAATAGTACAAGATGTGGACATCTGGATTACAAGGATGTAGAATGTGGAAGCTATCAATCTGATTCCCTTCAAAGGTTAGTTCACATTACGCATGCCCCCCCCCCCCCCCCCTAAGGATGTGAACTTAGAGCATCTTTAGCCGATCATCCATTACTTAATTCCCGATCATATTCCTTACCATTTAATTTCTCATCAGCCGCTCCCCCAAACAAACACGACCCCACAATTTTGTTCGAAAATGAGGATTACCCCCCGGCCTCTGCATCGGAAAATGCACATCCATTTATTAAAATGAACCAAGTATTAAAGTGTCACGAACAACTCCGGTACAAAAGAAGAAGAAATACATGATGAAGTGCCACAACCGGCACAAATAGGATAAAATGCCTACACACATATCCTATTACTGGTGGTTGGGGCCTGCCATCGCAGGCCGCTTGAGAGGAAGTTGTGCACGTGTTTCTTCATCTTAAAGAAAAAAAAAGAGAAACCTCAACTTCATCTCAAAATATAAATAAAAACTTTCTCGCATCACATGGATATCACATCCATCTTGAAAAGAAAGGAAAAAAAATCTCACTTCCGTCTTTCAAAAAAAATCTAAAACTTTCTCACTGTGATGAGCCAGCATGTGCCACATGGCATAGCTGGCTGGCTGGCCTTCCACTCTACCTTAATGTGTTTGATTGGACCGTCATCCAAACCGGTTATGCGTATCTCGTGCCACCATGGTTGCGTCCAAAAGTCATAAGCTGCATTGCTTTCGCGTGGTGTACTAATGACTATGTACGTATCCATCAGAACGCTCTGTATATGACCTACAATATTTTTAAATTTTTTTCTATTGAACAACCGTCCCGACAATTCCATATAACCCATATAACGCGCAAACTCCCACACGGATTTGTGCTGACATATGGGCTCTACGCCTCTACCACACCTAATCAATTACCAAACAAATTTGATATAGAAGTTGGTGGAGGTACACTAAAAGACATATGTATTGTTTGCCACAAAAGTTTGGCCAGTGAGAAATTATCAAATAAGTGCTTAAAAGTTTTCTCTTGGTCACAGAAACAACACCTTTTATTATCTTCCTTGTGCGTGAATTACATGAAAATCTTCGTCTTCGTCTTCTTCTTATTCCTTCTCTTTCCCTCTTCCTCTTCCTTCACATGCGGCCAACCATGACTTCTCATTAATACTCCCTCTGTCCGATGAAGAGTGTACGTTTGGGTTTAAAATTTGTCCACAAAAGAGTGTACTTCTATCTTCCTAATGCACTTTAAAGTATTTTCTCTCATCACAGGGTAATCAAGACCAATAGCATTCTATACATAGTCTTCTTAATTTTTACATGCACTTTGCTCATTGGGGGTTGGGTAATTAAAAAGGAGAGAGATTGTGGCTTGCATTTTTCCAATGCATTTTTTACTTCACTCCATATTTTGTTCTAAAATTTCTAGATATACACTTTTCACCGGACGGAGGGAGTAGATGATATCCATGAGCTAGCTAGGGCCTATGATAGATGAGCCGCAAAATTAATTTGATAAAGGCTCACCGAGCATGACGCACACATGTGAAGGAGCGGAGAAAGTAGGCAAAATTTATCCTCCACGGGCCATGGTTCAGGTACTTCTTCATCTGAATTGGTTCTTCTCATCTTTCTTCTCCTACTGGCGCGATGGTGTGGTCTGAAACACAATAAATCATCGGAATCAACAACGGCGGCCATGTTTCTCTATACACAAAAAATGCAGCAGCCACGGGCGGCAATGTTCAATCCTCATTTTTAATGAGAAGTGATTTCCCTAGAGAAAAATGAGCTAAAAGGTTTTCAAAGATCAAAAGTTATATATTTTTGGGAACTAAACGTTTGGGGGATCGGCTAGACGTGGCTTAATTCCCCAAATATAACTTTTAGGGGATTGGCTAGAGATGCTTGAGCGAGTCCTGGATTAGGGGGTGTCCGGATAGCCGGACTATGACTTTTGGCCGGACTCCTGGACTGTGAAGATATAAGATTGAAGACTTTGTCCCGTGTCCGGATGGAACTTTCCTTGGCGTGGAAGGCAAGCTTGACAATACGGATATGTAGATCTCCTACCATTGTAACCGAATCTGTGTAACCCTAACCCTATTCAGTGTCCATATAAACCGGAGGGTTTTAGTCCGTAGGACGAACAGCAATCATACCATAGGCTAGCTTCTAGGGTTTAGCCTCTCTGATCTCGTTGTAGATCTACTCTTGTACTATCCATATCATCAATATTAATCAAGCAGGAGTAGGGTTTTACCTCCATCGAGAGGGCCCGAACCTGAGTAAAAACATCGTGTCCCTTGTCTCATGTTACCATCCGCCTAGACGCACAGTTCGGGACCCCCTACCCGGGATCCACCGGTTTTGACACCGACATTGGTGCTTTCATTGAGAGTTCCTCTGTGTCGTCATCTTTAGGCCCAATGGCTCCTCCGATCATCAACAACGATGCGCTCCAGGGTGAGACTTTTCTCCCCGGACAAATCTTCATATTCGGCGGCTTTGCGCTGCGGGCCAATTCGCTTGGCCATCTGGAGCGGATTGAAAGCTACGCCCCTGGCCATCAGGTCAGATTTGGAAGTTTGAACTACACGGCTGACATCCGCGGAGACTTGATCTTCGACGGGTTCGAGCCACAGCCAAGCGCCGCCAAGATCGCCACGAGGGGCATGATCTAGCTCTACCGCAGAGCGGTGTCACGGAGGCCGCATCGAGTCCGCCTCCGCCCTTTAGCTCGGAGCCGATCGCGCCGATCGAGGACGGGTGGTCGGACACCGCCTCGGGCTGCGATCTCTACGGCGATTGAGCCGTACACCTATCCGTCCCTTTGCGGCTCAGAACTCCAAGGTGCCGGATTCCTCTCCGGACTCCAAGCCTTCCGCGCCCCTGCTAATCGAATCCGATTGGGCGCCGATCATGGAATTCATGCGCGGACATCTTTCAGCACTCGCCCTTTGGCGACATTCTGAAATCACTAAAGTCTCTCTCTTCATCAGGAGAGCCCTGGCCGGATTATGGTCAGGAAGGTTGGGATGCGGACGACGAAGAAAATCAAAGCCCACCCACCACCCACTTTGTAGCCACTGTCGATGATTTAACCGACATGCTCGATTTCAACTCCGAAGACATCGACGGTATGGACGACGATGCAGGAGACGACCAAGAACCAGCGCCCACAGGGCACTCGAAGGCCACCTCGTCATACGACATATACATGGTGGACATCCCAAAAGATGGGAATGGTGATGGAACAGCGGAGGATGACCCCTCCAAGAAACAGCCTAAGTGTCGGCATCAGCGGCGCCGCTCTAAACCCCGCCACAGCAAAAACGATGATTCCGGCACGGGAGATAATAACACCCCGGGCAGTGCCGAAGACAACCCCCTCCAACAAGATTCAGCGCAGGAGGATGGAGAAGACAACCCTCATGAGAGAGCGGCAGAAAAAGAGGTAGATGACGATAATTACATGCCTCCCTCTGAAGATGAGGCAAGCCTCGACGACAACAAATTCGTCGTGCCCGAGGATCCCGTCGAACAAGAGCGTTTCAAACACAGGCTCATGGCCACGGCAAGCAGCCTCAAGAAAAAGCAGCAACAGCTTAGAGCTGACCAAGACTTGCTAGCTGACAGATGGACTGAAGTCCTTGCGGCCGAAGAGTATGAACTCGAGCGCCCCTCCAGGAGCTACCCAAGACGCAGGCTGCTACCCCGATTAGAGAAGGAAGCACCCAAACCTACATCACCAGTGCATGATATGGCTGACCGGTCACCTCGTGGCCGCGACAGAGAGGCCTCTCGGCCCTCAACTCAAGCCGCACCCCGTCGCCGCTCAAAAAATACAAAAGCGCGCGGAAATCCGCCAGACCTGCGAGATATATTGGAGGACAAGGCAAGGCAAACAAGATTGATCTACGGATCGCGTGGGCGCCCTACGACACGTGACAATAACCGTCACGCCGGATATGGCAACTCCGGCCGGGCCGAACACAGTAGGCAAAGCTCATTTGAGCTGCGTCGTGATATAGCCCAATACAGAGGCGCCGCACATCCACTATGCTTCACAGATGAAGTGATGGATCATCAAATCCCTGAGGATTTCAAACTCGTAAACATTGAATCATACGATGGCACAACAGATCCTGCGGTTTGGATTGAGGACTATCTCCTTCACATCCACATGGCCCGCGGTGATGATCTACACGCCATCAAATACCTCCCACTCAAGCTTAAAGGACCAGCCCGGCATTGGCTTAACAGCTTGCCAGCAGAGTCAATTGGTTGTTGGGAAGACCTGGAAGCCGCATTCCTTGACAATTTCCGGGGCACATATGTGCGACCACCAGACGCCGATGACCTAAGCCACATAATTCAGCAGCCAGAGGAATCGGCGGACAATTACGACACGGTTCCTAACCAAGAAAAATCAGATCGTCGATTGTCCGGATGCCGAGGCCCTTGCAGCCTTCAAACACAACATCCGCGACGAGTGGCTTGCCCGGCACCTAGGACAGAAAAGCCAAATCCATGGCAGCCCCACAACACTCATGACCCGCTTTTGCGGGAGAGGATAGCTGGCTAGCTCGTAGTAACAACATGACCAAGAGTCCTGGTAATTCGGATACCAAGGACAACAATGGCAGGTCGCGTCGCAACAAGCACAAGCGCCGCATTAATGGCGATAATCTTTGAGGATATGGCAGTCAATGCCGGATTCAGAGGCTCTAAACCCGTCAGTGGAAAAAGCCATTTAAAAGAAATACTCGGGCCCGTCCAATTTGGACCGAATACTCGATCGCTGCGTTCGGATACATGGCACTTCGAAAGCCAGCCAATCACACCAACAGGATTGTTGGGTGTTCAAGCAGCATGCAAGTTAAATGCCGAAAACAATGACAAGGGGCTGCATAGCGATGACGAGGAGGAGCCCCGACCGTCGAACAATAGAGGACAGAAGGGCTTCCCCCCGCAAGTGCGGACGGTGAACATGATATACGCAACCCACATACCCAAAAGGGAGCGAAAGCGTGCACTAAGGGACGTATATGCGATGGAGCCAGTCGCCCCAAAGTTTAACCCGTGGTCTTCCTGCCCTATCACTTTTGATCGAAGGGACCACCCCACTAGCATCCGCCATGGCGGATTCGCCGCATTGGTTCTAGACCCAATCATTGACGGATTTCACCTCACTAGAGTCCTAATGGATGGCGGCAGCAGCCTGAACCTGCTTTATCAGGATACAGTGCGCAAAATGGGCATAGACCCATCAAGGATTAAACCCACGAAGACGACCTTCAAAGGCGTCATACCAGTGTAGAGGCCAATCTATGCAGCTCGATTACACTTGAAGTGGTCTTCGATCCTGGATAACTTCCGAGCGAGGAGTTAATCTTCGACATAGTCCCATTCCGCAACGGCTATCATGCACTGCTCGGACGAACCACATTTGCAAAGTTCAATGCGGTGCCGCACTACGCATATCTCAAGCTCAAGATGCCAGGTCCTCGAGGAGTCATCACGGTCAATGGAAACACCGAACGCTCTCTCCGGACGGAGGAGCATACGGCGGCCCTCGCGGCGGAAGTACAAAGCAGCCTCTTAAGGCAATTCTCGAGTCCGGCTATTAAACGTCCGGACACCGTCAAGCGCGCCCAGAGTAACCTACAACAAGACCGCCTGGCACGTTCCGAGCACGCATAGCAATGTGGCCCAAGCCCCAGCCCTCGCAAAATTGCGAAACCAGTACTACGCGTACATAATTACGCTCTGGAAATACCATGGGCATAGGGGAAGGGGCACGACCACGGCATGCCCAGAATGCGGCTCAACCGCACCAGGAGCTCCCGATTGTGTCATTCTTTTTTTCTTCTTTCTTTTTACTTTCAGGACTCTGTTCTCACGAAGCCCTGTCCGGCATTAGAATCGCCGAACACACGATGCAACAACCAGGGAAGCAGAAAGCTACGTCGAGTGTCCAGGTGGTCTCTATTACGAGCAATATATTTGTTTTACACACCATCCCGCGGCTTACACCTGGAGGGAGACATGTTAAAAAGTCCCTTGCTTATCGCACTATTTGTATCATTCTGCTCCTACTGCAGTCCTTTTGAATAAACAATATATAGCTTCTTTCTATTATTGAATTCCCTTATATATATATATATATATATATATATATATATATATATATATATATATATATATATATATATATATATATATATGTGTGTGTGTGTGTGTGTGTGTGTGTGTGTGTGTGTGTGTGTTCATTTATGACATTGTGCAACCGTACACTTTGGTACGGGCAATACACCAGGGGCTTAAGTCCCCATAACATGGTGTGATAAGTCCGAACACTTTCACAAGTGTGGCACTCCAAACTTATAGCATTATATGCATCGGCTCCGAATCATGTCTTGGGTCAATAGTTGGGTTTGCCCGGCTCCCATGTTTTGGTACCTTACGTTCCGTTATATCAGCTAAGGTAGCGCTGGGAGAACCACTACGATTGTGCCCCGGTTGAGATGGGTTAAGCACCTCAGTGGATAAAGCTAAAACTGACCGTCATGATAGGGCGAGAGCCGGTCGCTGTTCGAGAGCTTTTCGAGTCCCTAAAGACGTATGCAGCTTAGAGAGAGGAGTCGGCATTGTCCGGCCTAGGCATGGATAGCGCCTCGAACTCGGTCTTCCGAATACTAGGGGCTTCGCCTAAATTTAAAATTATAGAATTCTATGGCTAAGTGAGAGTGTTCAAGCATTATAGTCCGGTTGCCTTGTTCGTTGCGTTGAGCGCCTCCCTCGAAGGACCCAAGAATGGGAACAAGAGCGCTCAAGTTCATCCCGAACACCCCAGCACTCGTGGCATGGGAGCTGAAGCCGACGACTAGCCATCTCTGAAATTTAATACACGGCCGCACAAAAGGTAATATTTTAAATCCAAATGTGTTGCTTAGCGCATATGAACAAGTTTTCAGCGTACAGGATAACAAATGCGAGTCTACTCAAAAAATATATCTTTGGAGCATTCATCCGCTATAAGGCAGGCACTCTTTAGGACGCCCTCATAATACATTACAGGCTTACGATGCTCCTTCTTCGGTGGTGGTCCGTCCGTCACAAGCTTCTCAGCGTCCATCTTGCCCAAAGTGCACCTTAGCAAGGGCAAGGGCCCTCGGCACCTTCGATGCAGACGGAGCGTTTGATGACTTCAACCCATGGACAGGCGTCCACCAGCCGCCTCACCAGCCCAAGTAGCTCCTGTGCATGGCTTCCTTAGGCCACAACTGAACTATGAGGCCTTTCATGGCCTGTTCGCCACCTTATGGAGCTCAACCAGCTGCTTCAACTGGTCGCTATGGGCATCGGTGTCCGCCTCGGATATCGAGACCGAGAACACCTTCTCCGTCGAGCTTCCCTCCTCGGCTCGGTAGAATCTGGCAAAGATCAGCCACATCATGGGGCAGATCTGCAAATGCTCCTGGAGAGCTCCGGATTCGGGTAAGTAACAGATAATTCACTTTCACATGCTTGCTTTGCATATAGAATGCCTTACCCGCTGCTATCTTCTTCGTCACCTTAATCTCCTGGAGGGCTTTTTGGGCTTCGGCCTTAGCGGCCTTGGCGCTCTCAAGGGCCGAGGCGAGCTCGGACTCTCGAGTCTTTGAGTCACGCTCCAAACTCTCATGTTTTTCCACGAGAGCCTGGAGCTCTTGCCGCACCTCCGCCACCCGCGCCTCCTGCTTCTCTCGCTCGGTGCGCTCCACGGCCGCATTGCTTTCGGCCTTGGACACCGCTTCCTTCAGGGTCGCCACCTCATTTGTGGCCCCTACAATATTCATGTTATTCCTGTCATTTTTTTTGCAAACACATCTTTTAAATACTCCCATAAGGTATTACTTACCTTCCTTGTCCTCGAGCTGCTTTTTGGCAAGTCCGAGCTTGTTCTAGGACCGCTCGAGGCCCTGCTTTAATGCATCAACCTCCGCAGTCAGTGCGGCAGAGGTTAGCAGCGCAGCCTGCATTTGTTGGGGAACGTAGTAATTTCAAAAATTTTCCTACGATCACGCAAGACCATGGTGATGGCATAGCAACGAGCGGGAAGAGTGTCCGTCCACATACCCTCGTGAGACCGAAAGCGGGCGTTATAACAACGCTGTTGATGTAGTCGACGTCTTCACGACCCGACCGATCCAAGCACCGAACGTCGGCACCTCCGAGTTCGCACACGTTCAGCCCGATGACGATCCCGGACTCGATCCAGCAAAGTGTCGGGATGAGTTCCGTCAAGACGACGGGGCGTGGTGGCGATGATGATGCTCCACCGACGCAGGGCTTCGCCTAAGCTCCGCGACGATATGACTTCTCCAGCGCAGGCTTCGCCTAAGCTCCGCGACAATATGACCAAGTGGAATATGGTGGAAGGGGCACCGCACACGGCTAAGGAAATCAACTTGTGTGTCTTGGGGTGCTCCCGCCCCGTATATAAAGGAACCAAGGGGAGGTGGCGGCCAAGAGGAGGAGGCGCACCAAGGAGTCCTACTCCTCCGGAGTAGGACTCCCCCAATCCTAGTTGGAATAGGATTCCGGAGGGAGAGAGAGAGAGGGGCGGCCCACCTTTCCTAGTCCTAATAGGACTAGGGAAGGGGCGCAGCCACCTAGGGCTGGCCCTTCTCCTTTCCTCCAAGGCCCACTATGGGCCCATGTAGTTCCCGGGGTTCCGGTAACCTCCCTGTATCTCGATAAATTCGATTTCACTCGAACCTTCCGATGTCCAAATGTAGGCTTCAATATATCAATCTTTATGTCTCGACCATTTCGAGACTCCTCGTCATATCCGTGATCACATCCGGACTCGAACAACCTTCGTGCATCAATACTTATAAACTCATTATGACCGCCATCGAAGCGTTAAGCGTGCGGACCCTACGGTTCGAGAACTATGTAGACATGACCGAGACACCTCTCGGTCAATAACCAATAGCGGGACCTGGATGCCCATATTGGCTCCTACATATTCTACGAAGATCTTTATCGGTCGATCAAGCATAACAACATACGTTGTTCCTTTGTCATCGGTATGTTACTTGCCCGAGATTCGATCGTCGGTATCCAATACCTAGTTCAATCTCGCATCGGGCAAGTCTCTTTTCTCGTTCCGTAATACATCATCTCACAACTAACACATTTAGTTGCAATGCTTGCAAGGCTTATGTGATGTGCATTACCGAGAGGGCCCAGAGATACCTCTCCGATAATCGGAGTGACAAATCCTAATCTCGAAATATGCCAACCCAACATGTACCTTCGGAGACACCTGTAATGTACCTTTATAATCACCCGATTCGTTGTGACGCTTGGTAGCACCCAAAGTGTTCCTCGGCAAACGGGAGTTGCATAATCTCATAGTCATAGGAACATGTATAAGTCATGAAGAAAAGCACTAGCAACAAACTATACGATCAGGTGCTATGCTAATGGAATGGGTCATGTCAATCAGATCATTCAACCAATGATGTGATCCCGTTAATCAAATAACAACTCCTTGTTCATGGTTAGGAAACATAACCATCTTTGATTAACGAGCTAGTCAAGTAGAGGCATACTAGTGACACTCTGTAGGTTTATGTATTCACACATGTATTATGTTTCCGGTTAATACAATTCTAGCATGAATAATAAACATTTATCATGATATAAGGAAATAAATAATAACTTTATTATTGCCTCTAGGGCATATTTCCTTCAGCTCCCACTTGCACTAGAGTCAATAATCTAGTTCACATCGCCATGTGATTTAACATCGATAGTTCACATCATCATGTGATTAACACCCATAATTCACATCGCCATGTGACCAAGACCCAAAGGGTTTACTAGATTCAGTAATCTAGTTCACATCGCTATGTGATTAACACCCAAAGAGTACTATGGTGTGATCATGTTTTGCTTGTGAGATAATTTTAGTCAACAGGTCTGTCACATTCAGAGCCGTAAGTATTTTGCAAATTTCTATGTCTACAATGCTCGCACGAAGCTACTCTAGCTAATTGCTCCCACTTTCAATATGTATCCAGATTGAGACTCGAGTCATCTAGATTAGTGTTAAAACTTGCATCGACGTAACCCTTTACTTACGAACCTTTTTCACTTCCATAATCGAGAAACATATCCTTACTCTACTAAGGATAATTTTGACCGCCCATTGATCTACTCCTAGATCACTATTGCACTCCTTGCCAAGCTTAGTGGTAGGGTATGCAATAGATCCGTACACAACATGACATACTTTATAGAACCTATGGCTGATGCATAGGGAATGACTTTCATTCTCTTTCTATCTTCTGCCGTGGTCGGGTTTTGAGTCTTACTCAATCTCACACCTTGTAACACGTGCAAGAACTCTTTCTTTGACTGCTCCATTTTGAACTACTTCAAAATCTTGTCAAGGTATGTACTCATTGAAAAACTTATCAAGCGCCTTGATCTATCTCTATAGATCTTAATGCTCAATATGTAAGCAGCTTCACCGAGGTCTTTCTTTGAAAAACTCCTTTGAAACACTCCTTTATGCTTTGCAGAATAATTCTACATTATTTCCGATCTACAATATGTCATTCACATATACTTATCGAAATGCTGTAGTGCTTCCACTCACTTTCTTGTAAATACAGTGCTTCACCGCAAGTCTCAGATAAAACTATATGCTTTGATCACACTATCAAAGCGTTTATTCCAACTCCGAGATGCTTGCACCAGTCCATAGATGGATCATTGGAGCTTGCACATTTTGTTAGCTCCTTTAGGATTGACAAAACCTTCGGTTGCATCATATACAACTCTTCTTTAATAAATCCATTAAAGAATGTAGTTTTGACATCCATTTGCCGATTTCATAAAATGTGGCAATTGCTAACATGATTCGACAGACTTAAGAATCGCTACAGATTGAGGAAATCTCATTGTAGTCAACACCTTGAACTTGTCGAAAACCTTTTTGCGACAAGTCGAGCTTTGTAGATAGTAATACTACTATCAAGATCCGCCTTCCTCTTGAAGATCCATTTATATAACATGGCTTGCCGATCATCGAGCAACTCCATCAAAGTCCACACTTTGTTCTCATATATGGATCCCATCTCAGATTTCATGGTCTCAAACCATTTCGCGAATCTGGGCTCATCATCGCTTCCTCATAGTTCGTAGGTTCATCATGGTCTAGTAACATGACTTCTAGAATAGGATTACCGTACCACTCTGTGCGGATCTTACTCGAAGACCTACGAGGTTTGGTAGCAACTTGATCTGAAGTTTCATGATCATCATCATTAACTTCCTCACTAATTGGTGTAGGAATCACCGAACTGATTCTGTGATGAACTACTTTCCAATAAGGAGAAGGTACAATTACCTCATCAAGTTCTACTTTCCTCCCACTCACTTCTTTCGAGAGAAACTTCTTCTCTAGAAAGGATCCATTTTAGCAACGAAAAATTTGCCTTCGGATCTGTGATAGAAGGTGTACCCAATAGTTGCCTTTGGGTATTCTATGAAGACGATTCTCCGATTTGGGTTCGAGCTTATCGGTGAAAACTTTTCACATAAGCATCACAACTCCAAACTTTAAGAAATGACAGCTTAGGTTTACTGCTAAACCATAGTTCATACGGTGTCATCTCAACGGATTTAGATGGTTGCCCTATTAAACGTGAATGCAGCTGTCTCTAATGCATAACCCCAAAACGATAGTGGTAAATCGGTAAGATACGCCATAGATCGCACCATATCAAAATAAAGTACGGTTACTGACGTTCGGACACACCATAACGTTGTGGTGTTCCGTGGCGTGAGCTGTGAAACTATTCCACATTGTTTTCATTGAAGACCAAACTCAGTAACTCAAATATTCATCTCCACGATCAGATCGCAGAAACTTTATTTTCTTGTTGCGATGATTTTCCACTTCACTCTGAAATTCTTTGAACCTTTCAACTATTTCAGACTTATGTTTCATCAAGTAGATATACCCATATCTGCTCAAATCATCTTGTGAAGGTCAGAAAATAACGATACTTGCCACGAGCATCAACACTCATTGGATCGCATACATCGGTATGTATTATTCCCAATAAGTCAAGAGCTTGTTCCATTGTTCCGGAGAACGGAGTTTTAGTCATCTTGCCCAAAAGGCACGGTTCGCAAGCATCAAATGATTCATAATCAAGTGATTCAAAAGTCCATCAAGATGGAGTTTTCTTCATGCGCTTTACACCAATATGACCTAAACGGCAAGTGCCACAAATAAGTTGCACTATCATTATTAACTTTGCATCTTTTGGTTTCAATATTATGAATATGTGTATCACTATGATCGAGATCCAATGAACCATTTTCATTGGGTGTGTAACCATATAAGGTTTTATTCATGTAAGCAGAACAACAATTTATTCTCTTACTTAAATGAATAACCAGATTGCAATAAACATGATCAAATCATATTTATGCTCAACACCAAATAACACTTATTTAGGTTCCACACTAATCCCGAAAGTATAGGGAGTGTACGATGATGATCATATCAATCTTGGAACTACTTCCAACACTCATCGTCACTTCCCTTCAACTAGTCTCTGTTTATTCTCAAACTCCTGTTTGAGTTACTAATCTTAGCAACCGAACAGTATCAAATACTGGGGGCTACTATAAACACTAGTAAGGTACACATCAATAACCTGTATATCAAATATAACTTTGTTCACTTTGCCATCCTTCTTATCCACCAAATATTCAGGGGTAGTTCCGCTTCTAGTGACCAGTTCCATTGCAGCAAAAGTACTCGGTCTCGTGCTTAGGTCTAGACTTGGGCTTCTTCACCGAGCAGCAACTTGCTTGCCGTTCCTTTTGAAGTTCCCTTCTTCCCTTTGCCATTTTCCTTGAGACTAGTGGTCTTGTCAACCATCAACACTTGATGTTTTTCTTGATTTCTACCTTCGCGATTTTAGCATCGCGAAGAGCTCGAGAATCTTTTTCGTCATCCCTTGCATACTATAGTTCATCACGAAGTTCTACTAACTTAGTGATGGTGACTAGAGAATTCTGTCAATCACTATCTTATCTCGGAAGATTAACTCCCACTTGATTCAAGCGATTGAAGTACTCGGACAATCTGAGCACATGCTCACTAGTTGAGCGATTCTCCTCCATCTTTTAGCTATAGAACTTGTTGGAGACTTCATATCTCTCAACTCGGTATTTGCTTGAAATATTAACTTCAATTCCTGGAACATCTCATATGGTCCATGACGCTCAAAACGCCTTTGAAGCCCCGATTCTAAGCCGTTAAGCATGGTGCACTAAACTATCAAGTAGTCATCATATTGAGCTAGCCAAACGTTCATAACGCCCGCGCATCCGCTCCTGCAATAGGTCTGTCACCTAGCGGTGCATTAAGGACATAATACTTCTGCGCAGCAATGAGGATAAACCTCAGATCACGGATCCAATCCGCATCATTGCTACTAACATCTTTCAATACAATTTTCTCTAGGAACACATATGAAAACATAGGGAAGCAACAACGCGAGCTATTGATCTACAACATAATTTGCAAAATACTACCAGGACTAAGTTCATGATAAATTAAAGTTCAATTAATCATATTACTTAAGAACTCCCACTTAGAAAAATATCCCTCCAATTCTCTAAGTGATTGCGTGATCCATATCAACTACACCATGACCGATCATCACGTGTGATGGAGTAGTTTCAATGGTGAACATCAATATGTTGATCATATCTACTATATGATTCACGCTCGACCTTTCGGTCTCCGTGTTCCGAGGTCATATCTTATATGCATAGCTCGTCAAGTATAACCTGAGTATTCCGCGTGCGCAACTGTTTTGCACCCGTTGTATTTGAACGTAGAGCCTATCACACCGATCATCACGTGGTGTCTCAAAGACGAAGAACTTTCATAGCGGTGCATACTCGGGGAGAACACTTCTTGATAATTTAATAAGGGATCATCTTATAATGCTACCGTCAATCAAAGCAAGATAAGATGCATAAAGGATTAACATCACATGCAATCAATATAAGTGATATGATATGGCCATCATCATCTTGTGCTTGTGATCTCCATCTCCGAAGCAATCGCCATGATCACCATCGCCACCGCGCGACACCTTGATCTCCATCGTAGCATCGTTGTCGTCTCGCCAACTATTGCTTCTACGACTATCGCTACTCCTTAGTGATAAAGTAAAGCAATTACATGGCGTTGCATTTCATACAATAAAGCGACAACCATATGGCTCCTCGCCATTGTCGATAACTCGGTTACAAAACATGATCATCTCATACAATAAGATATAGCATCACGTCTTGACCATATCACATCACAACATGCCCTGCAAAAACAAGTTAGACGTCCTCTACTTTGTTGTTGCAAGTTTTACGTGGCTGCTACGGGCTGAGCAAGAACCGTTCTTACCTCGCATCAAAACCACAACGATACTTCACAAATAGACTCGTTTAACCTTCTCAAGGACCGGGCGTAGCCACACTCAGTTCAACTAAAGTGAGAGAGACAGACACCCGCCACCACCTTTAAGCAACGAGTGCTCACAGCGGTGAAACCAGTCTCGCGTAAGCGTACGCGTAATGTCGGTCCGGGCCGCTTCATCTCACAATACCGCTGAACCAAAGTATGACATGCTGGTAGGCAGTATGACTTGTATCGCCCACAACTCACTTGTGTTCTACTCGTGCATATGACATCAACGCATAAAACCAGGCTCGGATGCCACTGTTGGGGAACGTAGTAATTTCAAAAATTTTCCTACGATCACGCAAGACCATGGTGATGGCATAGCAACGAGCGGGAAGAGTGTCCGTCCACATACCCTCGTGAGACCGAAAGCGAAGCGTTATAACAACGCTGTTGATGTAGTCGTACGTCTTCACGACCCGACCGATCCAAGCACCGAACGTACGGCACCTCCGAGTTCTGCACACGTTCAGCCCGATGACGATCCCCGGACTCCGATCCAGCAAAGTGTCGGGGATGAGTTCCGTCAGCACGACGGCGTGGTGATGATGATGCTCCACCGACGCAGGGCTTCGCTTAAGCTCCGCGACGATATGACTTCTCCGCGCAGGCTTCGCTTAAGCTCCGCGACAATATGACCGAAGTGGAATATGGTGGAAGGGGCACCGCACACGCTAAGGAAATCAACTTGTGTGTCTTGGGGTGCTCCTGCCCCAGTATATAAAGGAACCAAGGGGAGGTGGCGGCCAAGAGGAGGAGGCGCTTAAGGAGTCCTACTCCTCCGGAGTAGGACTCCCCCAATCCTAGTTGGAATAGGATTCCCGGAGGAGAGAGAGAGAGGGGGCGGCCCACCTTTCCTAGTCCTAATAGGACTAGGGAAGGGGGCGCCACCACCTAGGGCTGGCCCTTCTCCTTTCCTCCAAGGCCCACTATGGGCCCATGTAGTTCCCGGGGTTCCGGTAACCTCCGGTACTCCAGAAATTCCGATTTCACTCGGAACCTTTCCGATGTCCAAATGTAGGCTTCAATATATCAATCTTTATGTCTCGACCATTTGAGACTCCTCGTCATATCCGTGATCACATCCGGGACTCGAACAACCTTCGTGCATCAATACTTATAAACTCATTATGACCGCCATCGAAGCGTTAAGCGTGCGGACCCTACGGGTTCGAGAACTATGTAGACATGACCGAGACACCTCTCGGTCAATAACCAATAGCGGACCTGGATGCCCATATTGGCTCCTACATATTCTACGAAGATCTTTATCGGTCGACCGCATAACAACATCGTTGTTCCCTTTGTCATCGGTATGTTACTTGCCCGAGATTCGATCGTCGGTATCCAATACCTAGTTCAATCTCGTTCTTGGCAAGTCTCTTTTCTCGTTCCGTAATACATCATCTCACAACTAACACATTTAGTTGCAATGCTTGCAAGGCTTATGTGATGTGCATTACCGAGAGGGCCCAGAGATACCTCTCCGATAATCGGAGGACAAATCCTAATCTCAAATATGCCAACCCAACATGTACCTTCGGAGACACCTGTAATGTACCTTTATAATCACCCGATTCGTTGTGACGTTTGGTAGCACCCAAAGTGTTCCTCGGGCAAACGGGAGTTGCATAATCTCATAGTCATAGGAACATGTATAAGTCATGAAGAAAAGCACTAGCAACAAACTATACGATCAGGTGCTATGCTAATGGAATGGGTCATGTCAATCAGATCATTCAACCAATGATGTGATCCCGTTAATCAAATAACAACTCCTTGTTCATGGTTAGGAAACATAACCATCTTTGATTAACGAGCTAGTCAAGTAGAGGCATACTAGTGACACTCTGTAGGTTTATGTATTCACACATGTATTATGTTTCCGGTTAATACAATTCTAGCATGAATAATAAACATTTATCATGATATAAGGAAATAAATAATAACTTTATTATTGCCTCTAGGGCATATTTCCTTCAGCATTCCCATATTGACATACTTATGTTAGACTCCTGCGTATATCTTTTTACCTCAGTTCGGCTATTTCTTTCCGAACACCAAACTGAGCATCAGGGGCTACTGTCTATGCGGTAATATATTCACATATCTTAAATACATACCTCAAAGCCAGTTAGAAGGCTCGCACAGGCTTCAGTCATCTCGCTCTTGGCGGACCGAACTTTATGGATCGCCGCACTCATAACAGTGTGGTGCTCCTCGTCGATGGAAGCGCCGTTAAGCGCCTCCATCAAATCATCCGGTGCCTCCGATTGGACGGAGGTCACCGGCGTCGCAGTCTTGCCCTTCTTACGAAGGGGTCGCCTGTTGGACTCCGGAACCACTGAAGGTTCCGGTACAGAGTCCGGCACAGGGCCGGACTTGAAGCCCTTCGGGGTTTTATCCCCTTTGATCCCGGATTCCGGGAGGTCGCCTTGCGGCGCCTCCATAGCCACCTCCTCCTGGCTGGGCCCCTTTTGGGACTCCACCCCGGTGTCATCCGCGGCGGGAGGATACGAGGCGGTCGGAAGTAAGGTGCTATTCACCTCCGACGAATCTAGGGAGCCGCTCGACGAATCGTCGAGCCCATCCTTGGGCGGGCTCCATGGTTATATCCGGCGTTATAAGATGCTGTGCGACAAATGAAGCGCCATGAGTTATTCTGGTATCCGGACACTTACGATTTCGCCAGGGGCTTGGTCCTTGGAGCCCACCCCTCTTCGCCATCGTCGGCATTGGCGGTGTAGTCCGGAGGAAGGGTCCTTCCCATCTTGGACCCTTCTGCCTCCCCGGTTGGGGCGGCTTTCCTTTTCTTCTCTCCCCCCGCTGGAGGAGAGGCCTCTTTTTCCTCCTCCTCGTCTTCGCGGGAGGAGTCCGCCTCGGCGTCATCGGACGACGAGTCCGACAGCACCTGGCGCCGGGAACTCCTTCGAGTTCCCGTGGCCTTCTTTTCCGGCACCACGTGAGGTGCCGAAACCAGCAGCCCCGTCAATCGGGCGTCCGCTGGGTCTTCTGGCAAGGGAGCCGGACATCCGATCTGTCCGAACGTCTTCAGCCAGTCCTGTCAAAGGTGACGGAGTTTTAGATCCCGCATAGAGTCAAAACTATGAAAAAAGAGTCCCGTAAAGGGTAAAATAACTTACCTCGCTGGCTTGATGCTGCGAGTTGAATCCGTGATCTTCGGTAGCGGATGCGGGAGTTTCGGTGCCCTTGAACATCACCTTCTAGGCATCTTCGTACGTAGTGTCGAAGAGCCGGCTCAAGGTTCGGTGCTGTGCCGGATCAAACTCCCACAAGTTGAAGGCCCGTTGCTGGCATGGGAGAATCCGGCGGATGAGCATCACCTGGATTACATTGACAAGCTTGAGATTCTTGTCCACCAGGTTTCGGACGCAGGTTTGGAGTCCGGCCAGCACTTCCGAATTACCCCACATCAGGCCCGTCTCTTTCCATGAGGTGAGCCGTGTGGGGAAGCCAGATCAGAATTCGGGGGCCGCCGCCCATTGAGAGTCGCGCGGCTCGGTGATGTAGAACCACCCCGATTGCCACCCCTTTATGGTCTCCACAAAGGAGCCCTCGAGCCATAGGGCGTTGGCCATCCTGCCCCACCATGGCACCTCCGCACTCTCGGCTTGGCGGCTGCCCACTACCTTCGGCTTGACATTGAAGGTCTTCAGCCATAAGCCGAAGTGGGGCTGGATGCAGAGGAAGGCCTCGCACACGACGATAAACGCCGAGATGTTGAGGATTAAATTCGGGGCCAGATTGTGGAAATCTATGCCGTAGTAGAACATGAGCCCCCGGACGAATGGGTGAAGTGAAAACCCTAGTCCGCGGAGGAAGTGGGGGAGGAACACCACCCTCTCATGGGGCCTGGGGGTGGGGATGACCTGCCCCTCGTTGGGGAGCCTATGCGCGATGTCGCCGGACAAGTATCCGGCCTTACGCAGCTTTTTGATGTGCCCTCCGTGGCGGAGGAGGCCATCCACTTACCTCCGCTCCGGACATAATTGGAGAAGGTTGAGGTGGGATGTGCGGACTTGGGCGCTGGAGCTCGTCTTGTGAAATGGATAAGCAAAGGAGGAAGAAGGCGTGTGTGAAAAGCGGATCTTTATCCCTTATATGGACGGACAAAGCTATGCGTCCCCACCGCCCGATAAAACTCGCTTATCTCCCAGCGCCGTAATCAATGGCGCGTTGGGTTACCCACGCCCGTATTGATGAGAATCCGGAATAAGGGGACGATCTACTGCTTTGACAAGGCGTGCCAAGAAACCACCTCGCTAAACGCTACCGAGGTGGGATAGTAAAACGATTCAATAAAGGCTTGGCCGTGGTGTGATGTCACGCTGCGGAATACGTCAGCAGATTGAACTTGTGTAAATGTTACTCTCTCTACGGTGGTATGTGGAACTTATTTTGCAGAGCCGGACACTATCCTTGTGTTCAAAATCTTCTATGAAGTATTCGGAGGAGGAACCCGCCTTGAAATGCCGAAGACAATATGCGCGCCAGACTCATCGTCATTGAAGCCTGGTTCAGAGGCTACTGAGGGAGTCCTGGATTAAGGGGTGTCCGGATAGCCGGACTCCTGGACTGTGAAGATACAAGATTGAAGACTTCGTTTTGTGTCCGGATGGGACTTTCCTTGGCGTGGAAGGCAAACTTGACGATACGGATATGTAGATCTCCTACCATTGTTACCGACTCCGTGTAACCCTAACCCTATTCGGTGTCTATATAAACCGGAGGGTTTTAGTCTGTAGGACGAACAGCAATCATACCATAGGCTAGCTTCTAGGGTTTAGCCTCTCTGATCTCGTGGTAGATCTACTCTTGTACTACCCATATCATAAATATTAATTAAGCAGGAGTAGGGTTTTACCTCCATCGAGAGGGCCCGAACCTGGGTAAAAACATCGTGTCCCTTGTCTCCTGTTATAATCAGCCTAGACGCATAGTTCGGGACCCCCTATCCGAGATCCGCCAGTTTTGACCCCGACAATGCTCTTAGATTGGTTAATTAGTAACCATCTATGACGGCAGCGAGGAAGGGATGATGACGGCGGGGCGCCTTCGGCTTGCTTCATTGCGTGTAGTCGTCGCTAGATGGCTTACGAATCTGGATATTATTTTTATTATTTCTTGTGTTCGTTGTATTACCATGATTGAAAATGAATATATCGGAAGTTTTTTCGTAAAAAATAATAACAATCTATGTATACAATTTCGGACATATCGCGTGCAAACAAACGGCTACAATTTGTTCAAGTATCGCAGGGATGTGTAGGGTGGACCGTATATGTAAATTTTGAATTTCAAACTTGACGTACATTATTCTGGGCAGTAAAACTGAAAACTAAGTTAATTCGGAGTTTATTGGCACCCTGTATGTTTAAGCAACGCAAGCAAGCTCGCTGTCACTTGCCATTGTTCATGACGAAAAGGAAGCACACAGGTCCGACAAAAGCGTGCCCATCCATTTCCCCAGCTAGTGCTGGCAAGCAAACGATCGATTAGCAGAGGTTAAAATTCCGGGCCAGAAAATTCAAAAAAAATATTTGAAAATTCAAAAAAAATTCCGGGGCAGGAAGCAGCCAGCCCAGAGCATGGAAGCGCATGCCAAGCGGATGAGTCGAGACGGAGCTCGCATCTCTATCCTCTCGGCTGCATGCCATCAGCAGCGCCCTGTCCTCTAGCCCGATTGGCAATCAAGGGGCCCTCGGCGCGCCGGACAGCGACGGCCGGCGATGGCCGCGCGGGCTGCGCCTCAGCAGGCGGCGCGTGCGTGCGCGCACAGGAGAATGATGGCTGCTCTCGGCGCGCGCTGATCTGCTAAGCTCGGTCGATCGATCGGGAAAGGAAGGGAAGATACACGGCGGAAGCAACACGCATGAATTATTGGCCAGGGCTGCAGGGCGCTCCATGATTGGAGGGCCACGCGACGTGGCGCCGTCCGGATCGATCAGGGGCCTCCGGGCGACTGGTTGCCATGTAGGATAAGGGCGAGCCCTTTTGCCAATGGAGTCACGGCTCTCCGTGGCCTCTTCCTTGCGGCAACCGGGGTTTTGGTTTTTCCCCGTAGCCATCTCGGAAACCGGGAGGCTAAGAAATCCCTGCGTCATCTCTCCGGGAGGCCGTGGCCGCGGCGTGCTTCGGGTGGCCGATCATGATTTGCTCCCCTGTCAACGATTCCGACCACTGTGCGTCGCTAGCGACCGCTGGATCGTGATTTCCGAGAGCTTCCGTATGGTTCGCCTGAGGAGAGTAGTATATTCATCGCCAAAATTCAGAATAATGTGACACAAAATGAGCATCATCAAGTTCATTTGATTGTGTATGTCTGGAGTATTGTCCACATGTACACGTCTCTAATATCTTGTAATTTATATGTTTTCTAAATAAAGAGAATTCTCGGTATTTCGTTTCTCTTTGTTAAAACAGTAATTTCATATTTACTGACAAAATGGCATAGAACAACGAGGAATATCATTTCTAAGGAGTCAAAATAGGCCCTATACAAACAAGAAAAATTTAACATTCCCTTCTAGGGTTTATCTCCTCTAAGGCGACATTTGCGGAGAACACCGAGCCTTTTGCCTCTCTCTAATGATGTTTCTTCCATGTCATCCTAGGTAGTAGGTAGACATTAACCCTGATTATATACCATTAAGACATGCAATGGTAACCTAAAAAAAAGACATTCAATGGTAATATTTGAATTAGCAAAAAATCCCACATGTCTCCATAGAGTTCACATAGAAACTCTAGGAGAAGTTGATGAAACAACAAAGCAAATTGCATATGTCTATTGACAAAGTTGAAAAAAGTCGCCCCGTTGGATAGAAGAACATGAAGCTAGAACAAAGATGTTGAAAGACAAAGAGCCATTGGTCGACCTGCCTATGAACACACTTGATACACACCACTCGTAAGATCCATAATATGTCGAAGCCCACAAATCAATCACCATTATCCATCTCCCACATTCAATCTGCTCCAATTTTCATTGCAGATGATCATCAACATACCGATCACCAAAACAGTCACATCAGGACCATGTGGCCCTACTGTACAGTCGGCTAACAAGTCAAGGACACACCATATCCAATCCTAGTGAAGAGCTTAGCAAGAGAAAGTTTATAACCATGTAGTGGGCACTATACATCTATACTCCGCATGCCACCACTGCCGCCTCATGCACAACAGTGCTTGGATGGATTAGTGACAATGTTTTTAATTTCGAAAACAAAATAATTTCGGAGCCCATTGAAATATGCGAAATTTCGGAAATTTCGCATATTTCGGAAATTATTTCGGCTTTTCCGATTTCAAATTTAGCTTAATTTTATTGAATTCTAAAATAATTTAAATTCATTTGAAAATCTGTTTGAATCTGCATCGAAATTTTGGTGTTGATAATATTTCAGACCCCACTGAAATATGCGAAATTTCGGAAATTTCACTGAAATTTCGTTGAAATTTTTAACCTGATTAGTGACATTTACAAATGTCTTTTGTACACAACCCCTCAAGCCAGAATCAATAGTTCATCGATAGAAAGAAGAATCCATAAGTGGATACAAAAGAACGACATCCAAGAGCGCTGTCATGGCTAGTGCCACACTACTGCCAAGAGCTAGACAAGCCTTTGGCCCAGAGCACTGCAACCAATGACAAACGCAAGGCCAACCTTGATTTTCTTTTAGTTTTGACTACAGATCAAGCAGTACTAGGCCAGCTCCAATGCACTTATTGTTTGCATAAGAATCCAAAAGAATATCCATATATTAAGAAGAAGTTATTTTCCTAACTAATTAGCAAATAATTAGCCAAAAATTGTTTCACTACGTTCACAAGGTAGAGCCCCACCGGCTGGCCTGGCTACCGACAAATATCCTTACATGCCACCAAGGAGAAGGGCGCCTTCGAGATTGGTTGCAGCTTTTCTTGGTCGTCATTTTTTCTTGAGCAAACAGTTCCGACTTCATCGTCGAAAATTATTATAAAAGCCCTCACCGCAGCAAACGCACAGGATCCCTGTCATCTCATGCCAAACAACTGGGCAAATGCGTTGAGGACTAGGCGGTTCCGACTTCGGCCTTTCCTTCAACTAAATATTTTTCGTTTTAGCAACTAAATGGTATTCTTAAATTCATGCACTTGGAAAGCTAGGCTTCATTTTAATATATCATTTCTACTAATATATTTTCCAATTTCCATCATGCCATGCCATGAAGTCATGATTTTCATGATCCCTGGCGGTTGCGAAGTGCGTTAAGAGCATGTCAGGCCGCTTGCGCGGTCGTATGAATTTTTATGTTTTGTTGAATAGTCCGGATGTGGTCTAGTTTGTATTGTTTAATTTAGCCCAATTTTTGTTAATTAACTAGGTAATTCTTTTCTTCTTAATCAACCAATTAGTCAAATCGTTTGCTTCTGTCCTGAAAAAAAAAAGCCAAACTTCATTTTTATATATCATTCCTACAAATTTATTTTCCATCATGACCACGCCATGAACACCTAGATAGGCCTCGAGATTTAACTTGTGGTCTCTAGATCTACTACTAAGTTAGTAATAACTAGAACGCTAACCTCTTCTCATCATGATCATGCCATGAAGTCATGATTTTCATGACCCCTGACGGTTGTGAAGTGCAGTAAGAGCATGTCATGCTACTTGTGTGGTCGTAAGATTTTCATGTTTTGTGAGTAGTCCAGATGTGGTTTAGTTTGTATCAGTTTTAGCCTGGCTTTTGTTAATTAAATAAGCAATTATCTTATCGATTAGTCAAATCTTTTGCCTCCGTCTTGAAAAAGAAAACCCAAACTTCAATTTTGTTTATCTTTCCTATAAATATACTTTCCATCATGACCACGCCATGAACACCTAGATAGGCCTCGAGGTTTTTGACTTCTGATGTCTAGATCTACTGGTACGCAATAATTCGAACGCTAACCTCTTCTCAGCTGAATTGTTTTAAACGTGACCTGGTGAGAGAGTTTCCCCACGTGAATTTTCATTTGAGCATAAAGGGGGTTTGACAGAGCGATCGTTTATCTCTAGGAGAGGTGGTCACGGCAGTCTCAGGTGAAATGCTACTTCAGATTGTGGAAGAATTAATTCAAACATCATGCCTAATCATGCGTCAATAGAAGCTTTTTAGCCAGTCTACTACTAGCTAGCTAGGTAGCTTCATCTCTAATTAAACCTTGGCCCTGTTGGAAGATATATGCCGAGGTGACATGTGTGAGACCGGCCGTTAAATCGATCGACACGTCACACCCGTCAGGGGCTGAGGGCCAACCGAAGCCTGCATTCTAGTACCAAACACGCCTTGTGATAAGCAATGCGCATGCTCCTTTTCTCTAAAAAAAAGAGTGGGCATACGTTCTACGGGTCATTTAACCTGAAAGCTGCTAGGATCTTTATAGGGGGCTTATCCGAGGAGGGGAACGTTTGATTTCTGGGTACATATGTGTTGGAATTTGCTAGTGGGCTTTTGGCCCAAAGCCCAACTAAAATTTTAAAATTCTCTTGGCCCATTCATGCACACATGTGAGTGGAGTGAGTGAGGCTAAAGTTTAGTCCCACCTCATAAGTTGAGAGAGAGTTGCACCTCTTTATAAGGTGAGCTCTTCTATCACTTGTATGAGCATGAGAAGAGGAGACTTACACGCGCGCTCCTCCTCCTCGCTCGCCTCGTCGCGCCGCGCCGCGGGTTGCGGGATTGAGCCAAGCCGAGGACAGAGCTATGCATGTTGTCTTACTGAACCGTTTCCGATTCTTTTGGATCGTGACGACTCGGACGTGGGGTTTACTCCCACGACCTACCCGGCCCGCACTATATAGTCAGGCAGACGTCTACCCTAGCCGCCGCCGCTTCGTATGGTTTCTCACCAGCGCTCCAGATCATTGCGCCGCCAAGCAAGTCTTCTCCATCCCTCCTTTGGCGTGCACCGGAGAAGGGACAGCAGGCCTCCTAACCCCGCCTCTCGTGATCCTGTCACGGAGAGGGCGATCGGGTTTTGGGGAGCGACTTTCATGATCGGCTAACGGCAACGACGACTTCTTCCCCGACCTCGGCAACCTCATCCTCGATGACATGGGCGACAACGTCAACGCCGGCGGTGCTGCTCCCGCTGCACCGTAAGTGATTCTGTCCTTCCTGTTTGAGATCGTGGTAGAATTCATGTTTCTAGTATGTGCCCTAGATCTGATCAGTTCATCTGCTATGCTAGTTCGCATGATTAGTTTAATCTCTGCTATTGCTGTCATGGTCTATTTCCTATTTATTCGGATTAAATCTCGTAGTAATTTGCTCATATTTCCAACAATCCAAAAACCTGATTATAGGCAATTTACTCCGAGTGGTTTTGCTCTTGTCTGAAGCCGCCGCCTTTAAGGGGCGCAACATAAGAGGTGGCGCACGAGAGCAGTCTACTGGTTTCGCACCATGGGCTGCTATGGCGCCATTAAGGGCAAGCTTGAGGCGATCTTAATCCAAAGACAGCTGGAAGCTTTTGAGAAGATCGATACTCTCTTTAAAGGCGCTCTTCGGGTGTTCTTGATGATTTCATTGTGGATTCGTATATATCGTTTGACAACGGCAAGGACATGTGGGCTGCGCCGAGGCCAAGTTTGGTGCCTCGGGCGCCGTGATGCGAGTTATGCGTCATGGAGCAATTCTATGACTACAAGACGACTGATGAGCACTCTATTGTACAGCAGGCTCATGAGATACAGTCGCTCGCAAAAGAACTTGAGCACTTCAAGTGTGTGTTGCCGGACAAATTTGTTGTCGGAGGCATTATTGCCAAGCTTCCACCTTCGTGGAACAATTTTGCTACTTCCCTGAAACACAAGAGACAGGAGTTTTCCGTTACGGATCTCATTGGTACTCTTGATGTTGAAGAGAAGGCGAGAGCAAAAGACACACATGCTCGAGTTGCTGATGGAGCTTCTAGTTCCCACATGGTACAAAAGAAGAACTTCCAGCCCAACAAGTTCAAAAACAACAAGAACAAAACTCAGGGCAAAGGCAAGTTTGATACAAAGAACAAGCCATCATATTCTACCAACTTCAAGAAGAATTCTCATAAGAAGGGGAAGGGACTTTGCCATGTCTGCGGTGATCCTAATCACTGGACTCCAAAGTTTCCTAACCGCTTTGAGGAGTGCGAACATGAGAAGAGCGGCAAGTCCGCTAATGTTGTCATCGGTCATCTTGATATGAAGGAATCAGGTGCGGTATTTTCCTACCATCCTTTCAATATTTCAATCCCGATTGGTTAATTGACACCGGTGCCAATGTACATGTTTGTCTTGGCGCCCCATGTTTTCTTCTTACCAAGCCACGTGGACTTCGCCCGTGCTGATGGGGAACGGGTCACATGCCATCGTTCGAGGTGTTGGTACGGTCGATCTGAAGTTTACTTCGGGGAAGACCGTGCGTCTGAAGAACGTTCATCATGTGCCGTCCATCAATAAAAATCTCGTTAGCGGTTCCCGTTTATGTCGAGATGGTTTTAAGTTGGTTTTTGAGTCCAATAAAGTTGTAATTTCTAAGTGTGGACAATTTGTTGGAAAAGGCTATGAGTGCGGAGGCTTGTTCCGCCTATCTTTGTCAGATATTTGCACTAAAGTTATTAATAATGTTTGCCACAACAATGAGTCTGATATTTGGCATTCACGACTTTGTCACATTAATTTTGGTTGCATGACGCGGCTAGCCAATATGAATTTAATTCCGAAAATCTCTGCTGTCAAATGCTCTAAGTGCCAAGTATGTGTGCAAGCTAAGCAACCTCGCAAGTCCCATAAGACTGCAGAGGCAAGAGACTTGGCACCACTAGAGCTTATACATTCTGATCTTTTGAGATGAATGGCGTGTTGACAAAAGGTGGAAAGAGATATTTCATGACGTTGATTGATGACTCCACTAGATATTGTTATGTGTATCTTCTGAAATCAAAAGATGAGGCTTTAACTTTCTTCAAAAACTATAAAGCTGAGGCGAGAACCAACTTGATCGGAAAATTAAGCGGCTTAGGTCCGATCGTGGTGGAGAGTATTTTTCAATGAATTTGATCTGTTTTATGCGGAACATGGTATAATCCATGAGAGGACGCCTCCCTACTCACCTCGGTCTAATGGGGTGGCGAAAGAAAGAACCGAACTCTAACTGATTTGATTAACGCCATGTTAGACACACCGGTCTTTCCAAGGAATGGTGGGGGGCGCTAATGACCGCGTGTCATGTCCTAAACCGAGTTCCCACAAAGCATAAGACCATGACTTCATTTGAGGAATGGGAAAGGAAAAGGTTGAAACTCTCTTACCTACGTTCTTGGGGTTGTTTGGCGAAAGTCAATATACCAATTCCCAAGAAGCGCAAGCTTGGACCAAAACCGTGGATTGTGTTCTTGAGGGCTATGCTTTTCATAGCATTGGCTATAGATTTTGATAATAAAATCTGAGGTATCCGACATGCATGTTGGTACGATTATGGAGTCTAATGATGCAACTTTCTTTGAGGACATATTTCCTATGAAGGATATGTCAAGTTCATCAAATCAGAGATACCTATTCCATCTAGTGAGTAACTCACTTGTAATTCCTGAACCCACCATTGCGATGGAACACGTTGAGAATCCAGTTGAGGGTGACAATGAAACTCCTATAAGGAGTAAGAGACAGAGGACTGCAAAGTCCTTTGGTGATGATTTCATTGTGTACCTTGTGGATGACACACCCAGACTATTTCAAGCCTATGCATCTCCGATGTCGACCATCGAAGGAAGCTGTTAAATGGCGAGATGGATTCCATCTTAGCTAACGGAACACAGGAGATCACCGACCGTCCTTATGGGTGCAAACACAGTAGGATGTAAGTGGGTGTTCAAGAAGAAGCTTAGACCTGATGGTACGATTGAAAAGTACAAGGCACGGCTTGTGGCTAAGGGTTATACCCGAAAGAAGGTGAAGACTTCTTTGATACTTACTCACCCGTGGCTAGATCGACCACAATTGGTATTACTATCACTGGCTGCCTCACATGGTCTTCTCGTTCATCAAATGGACGTTAAGACGGCTTTCCTCAATGGAGAGTTGAAGGAGGAAATTTACATGGATCAGCCGGATGGTTTTGTAGTACCGGTCGAAAGGAAAGGTGCGCAAGTTGTTAAAGTCTTTATATGGTCTTAAGCAAGCTCCTAAGGAGTGGCATGAGAAGTTTGAAAGAACATTAACTGCTGCTGGCTTTGTAGTAAACGATGGTGACAAGTGCGTGTACTATCGCTATGGTGGGGCGAAGGAGTTATTCTTTATGCGTATGTCGACGACATATTGATCTTTGGAACCAAACTTGATTTAATCAAGGAGGTTAAGGATTTCTTATCTCGCTGTTTTGAGATGAAGGATCTAGGAGTAGCTGATGTTATCTTAAACATCAAGCTGTTGAGAGATGACAATGGTGGGATCACACTGCTTCAGTCTCACTATGTGGAAAAGGTCTTGAGTCATTTTGGGTATAGCGACTACACGCCTTCTCCAACTCCATATGATGCTAGTGTGTTGCTTCGAAAGAATCGACGGATTTCTAGAGATCAATTGAGGTATTCTCAGATTATTGGCTCGCTTATGTATTTGGCGAGTGCCACGAGGCCTGACATCTCCTTTGCTGTGAGCAAGCTAAGTCGGTTTGTGTCAAAACCGGGAGATGATCATTGGCGTGCGCTTGAGAGAGTTATGCGCTACTTGAAGGGCACTGCAAGCTATGGGATTCACTACACCGGTATCCAAGGGTCTTTGGAGGGTTATAGTGACTCGAATCGGATATCGATCTTGATGAGATTAAGGCCACAAGTGGTTATGTTTTTACACTTGGTGGTGGCGCTGTTTCTGGAAGTCTTGCAAGCGAGACCATCTTAACGAGGTCAACTATGGAAGCAGAACTCACAGCATTAGACACTGCCACTATTGAAGCAGAGTGGCTTCGTGAGCTATTGATGGACTTGTAAGTGCATCTAGTGCCCCTTAGTGATTTTGGTGGATTGAAGACTTATAGGTTAAGGAACTAATGCGTTTGTGAGTGTACACAGGTCTATAAGTCTATGAGGAGTTTGATATTTACTGAGAAAGTCGACCCTAAAATGAAGTTCTTCGATCAAGACTTTGTTATTCAAGACTTTACAAGACTTTGAAAGTGAAGAAATTGGTGTGACCTTGAAGACTTGGTATTCATTTGAGGAACATGAAGCGTGAAGACTTTTGTTTTCGTAGTTTCATTTTCTCTTTCTTGAGTCATAGGAAACACCGTCTTGATAAAGGGGTCGAGGAAATACTAAGGAAAAATTTCCATGTGATGCTCAACTCAAAATCCTACACCTACCAATCCCTTGAGTGAAGCCTTTGGAAATCTCATACAGTTCAGTCAATTTCTTGATGGATGAGACGAAGTTCTTACAGTCGCCAGAAATTTATCTGACCGAGGAGTTAGGAATTCGCCAAAGTCTTGGATTGCCTACACATGAGGAACATGATAGCCCCGAGGAATTTGAGATCCAAATTTCCGACCGTCATTTGTCTTCTTGGCGCGCCACTGTCCCAAAATATCTTATCCACCTAACGGTCATATCATTGAAGGGCATTTATGTCTTATCATGTCGGGCTGCTCCCTAGGCTATAAATAGCCGCCCCTACAACCACTAGCTGGTTGGCTGCTCCGAGAGAACTTGACACTTGTCATTTGAGAGCAACCCATCCTCCGAGGACTTTGAGCGAAAATCATCAAGTGAGGAAAACCCCAAAACCAAACCCTACAAACCCAAAGTGATTGAGCATCGGTGAAGAAATTGATCCTGCGTGGATCCGGCGCTTGTTACCTTTGAAGACTGTGCTTCTTCCAGACGGTTAGGCGTCATGGTCTAGAGCATCCAAGAGGAATTGTGGATCGCCGAGTGACCAAGTCTGTGAAGGTTTGGAAGTCGCTGAAGACTTACCACGAGTGATTGGGCGAGGTCTGTGTGACCTTAGTTCAAGGAGAATCTGGTGAGGACTTGGTGTCTGAGCTGCGTGCTCAGCGATCGGGTGTCCGGACTGTGTGTCCTCGAGTTTAAATACTCACCGCTCAACAGACGCATACAAGCGAGACAATTGTTGAAACTGGTCTACCAAATCATTGTCTTCACCAACCTAACTGGTTCTATTTCCTCAACCCTTTCATTTCCTCATTCTTGTGTTGAGTGTTTGTTCATATCTGTGTTTGAAGACTTTGATGAAGACTTTCTCAATTTCCTCAGTTCAATTTCTTGATCTGTTTGTCTTCATCTTGTGTTATCCTGTGATTACGCTTTACTACTCTGTGCTAGTCTTTATTTCATCATGATGACCATGCATGTATTCTGTTATGCTTACTTACAGTACTTATTCCGCTGCAAGTAGTTCTTAGCTAAGGAATTTCCTCACCGCAAATTCCTCGATGAGGAATTCATAAAATCGCCTATTCACCCCCTCTAATCGATATAACGACTTTCAATTGGTATCGAGCAAGGTACTCCCTTGTTCTATGTGATTTTAGTTTAACCACCGGAGTTTTAGTTATGTCGACCGCAGTATGATCAAGGTCTCAGCGGGGTGTCCTACCTTTGATGGAGCGGACTACCCCTCTTTGGAAGAACAAGATGCGAATGCATCTTGAAGCAATTGACAACGATCTACGGTATGTTGTGGAAAATGGTGTTCCCTCACCACACCTTCTCTGAATGCTGCTGATGTGAAGAGATTCAAGCAACTCGATTATCAAGCAAAGAATATCATATGTGGCCATCCGAGCAAAGGTCAATATGGAAGAGTGAGTGCTTTGAAACTGCTAAGCTCATCCGGGACAGGTTGTCCAAAGTGAATGAAGGAGTCTCAACTCAGCGTGACTCTCGAGTTGATGTTCTTGAATCTCTTCAACCGCTTCAAAAGACTCGACAACGAAAATGTTCAACAAACCTTGATCGCCTCATCGACATCTCAAATGAGCTTCAAGCACTTGGCACCACTGACATCACCGACCATGAGGTGGTGAAGAAATTGTTAAGATCGCTTGATTCCTCATTTGATACTCTGGCACTGATGATACAAGAGCGTGATGACTACAAGTCACTTGATCCTGCTGATATCCTCGAGAGGCTAAATACTCATGAGTTCCACTTGCTGAAAAGAGAGATCTCTATGGTTCTAGCTATGAAAAACACGTGCCACGAAGGCCAAGGCTGTATCTCGAGTCTGAGTGTGAAGACTCGGTAGTAGCCTTGGAGATCTGAAGAATTAGGCGAGAGCTAGCACTTGCTCGTGAAGAAATTCCAAGTTCTCAAGGCGTGGTCGATTTGGAAAATCCTCAAGGAGCAGTGATTCCTCATCCGGTGACTATCGAGAAGACTTTGTCACAAATGCAAGAAACCTGGTCACTACATCCAAGATTGTCCTCAGTGGGAAAAGGAATTAAAGAAGAAGAAACACAATGATTACAGTTCTGATGACGTTAAGAAGAAGAAGAAACCATCGAAATCTTCATCATCAAAATCCTCAAAGCCTTCTTCTCACAAGAAGAGCAGCTCCAAAAAGGCTCGGGCATTCATTGGCAAGGAAATGGACTCTGAAGCTGAATCTGAGGAACATGAGGAAGAGGAGGCATCGGAAGAATCTGAGTGCGGTGTGGCGAGTCTAGCACTTTCGCCATCGCTTTCGTCGACAAGTCCATCTTCAACTCAAGAAAATGACCTCACCAACAAAGCTGATGAAGATAGTGATGACTACGCTCCCACCTATTGCTTCATGGCAAAGGGTGCCAAGGTACTCAAATATACCTCCTCTGAATCTAGTGAAAATGAATCGATGAAGATCTAAAGCCCGATTACTCAAAACTTGCTAAGATTGCTGTAAAATAACAAAGGGCTTTAGAAAAGGTTCAAAACATGCTAGATAAGAGTGATGATATGTTAGGTGAAGAAATGGATCGCACTAAAGCCCTCGATTGAAAATCTTCAGAGACTTGATCTAGGTTTGACAACCTTCAAGGTCATCATAACACTCTCTTATCGATCATGAGAAACTTTCTTATGAATTTCTTCAAAGAAAGCAATATCTTGAGAAGCTAAGAGTGAATTATGAAGATCTTCGAAGGAGCGCGATTCATTACTTGCTCAACAAATCAGCGCTTCTCGGGAAGAATTTGTTCCTCCATGCTTAAAGTGCATTGAGCGTGAATCGCTAATTCTTCACCGAATGTTCAAATGCTTCAACTGTTACAAATTCTTCACTTGCCTCTGCTATCACTAATTCCTCATCTGAGGACATTGCTAGTATCACTGACGATGCAGGGCTGAAGGAATTTTATATGACAGGCATGTACAAAAGCCTCAAAGGGCATCAGACTCTTTGTGATGTGCTTAAAAAGCAAATCCTCAACAGGAGCCCTAGGAAAGAGGGTATTGCCTTTGAGAGGAAACTCAATGCTGATGGAACATATTGGAAGCCTGAGCAGTATCCCAAAACCTCATGGGTTGCTGCAAAGGGACCTCTAGTTGATCCATCTAACTTATCTGGCTTTGCATGCGAATCTCCTCATTCTTCTGATGAGTCATTTGACTCCAACTATAAACTGTTCAAAAATCAGAATGGTGAAGTATTTGCTAGATATGTTGGCACTAACTGCAGGAACGGTTCCCCTATGAAGAAAATCTGGGTTCCCAAGAAGTGCCTTGAAAGAACCCCAGATCAAATTCTTCATATGGACCAAATTCTTCATATGGATCCAAGTCCTCATATGGACCAAATTCCTCACGTGGATCAAATTCCTCAAAAGGATCAAAGTCCTCATATGATTATCATCGTGCTAACAACTATGTTTCGCAGGGTAGAGCTAAGGGCTACGAATATATGCATTATTCTTCAAACCAATATGTTCATAAGTCCTCGAAGAATTTCTCTGCTTATTCATATGCTTACCCTAACCCCTCTTATGTGAAACGAAATGGTTTGGCTTCTATGCCACCATTCTCGTATGGTGCTCGCAGAGTGATGAACTCTTTGCCACCCCTTCAGATGTGGGTGGTGAAGAAAAAGAACTAATCTCTTCTGCAGGGTCAGGTATCCAGACGTGCCCTAACATCTGAAGAATTTGCTGGGGACCTGACAAAATTGCTCGAAAGGACGCAGCTAATCATGATGAAATGAACTTTCATTTCACACGTCCTCATCTTGCTTATCTGTTATCTTGATGATGAAATTCATCGATGAACTTGATATCATATTCTTCACCGATGAAGTATATGAGATCGTAAGTTATACTAATTCATCTGCAGGATGATCAACCCAAAGCCACCGAGTGGGTTCTCGATAGTGGATGTACAAATCACATGACCGGTGACAAGAATCTATTGATGGATGCTCCTTATCACCGTCACATCTGAAGCATATCATCTTTCTTGACAAAGGCAAAAGTCGGTATTGGGTCTTGGTAAGGTTGCGATCTCTAAGGACATACACATGGACAAAGTCATGCTTATTGAGTCCTTAGGATACAACCTCATGTCGATCTCAATGCTTTGTGATCTTGATATGGTTGTTATCTTTGGCAAGTATCGTTGTGTTGTGATTATGGAAGCTGACAATTCCAAAGTCTTCGAAGGCTTTAGGAGAGGAGACTTGTATATTGTTTATTTCTCTACAGGACCACAACCAGCCGTGTGTCTACTTGCAAAAGCTTCAGAAGGCTGGCTATGACATCGGCGACTTGGTCGCGCAGGCATGAGGAATTTGCACACGCTTGCGAAGAAGAAGCATGTCATTGGCATTGAGAATGTCAAATTTCTCAAGGATCACTTATGCCGAGCCTGTGAAGCTGGAAAAATGACCAAGGCCAAGCATCCAGCGAAGACTATCATGACCACTACTCGTCCCTTCGAATTGCTTCACATGGACCTCTTTGGTCCCAATCATTACTCAGCTGTCGTTAATGATGCATCTCTATATGGCTTTGTTATTGTTGATGATTACTCTCGTTACACATGGGTACACATTGTCACTTACAAAAATCAAGTGCAGGAAGTCTTCAAACGATTTTCCTCGAGGGCTTCAACTAACTTTGGTGTGAAGATCAAACACATCAGGAGTGACAATGGAACTGAGTTCAAGAATTCCGGTCTTGATGCCTATCTTGATGAACTTGGTATTACTCATGAGTTATCTGCTCCTTATACTCCTCAGCAAAATGGCGTCGTGGAGCGCAAGAACAGAACTCTTGTTGAGATGGCTCGCACTATGCTTGATGAATACAAAACGCCTAGTCGTTTTGGATTGATGCAATTGATCTGCGTGCCACATCATCAACAGAGTATATCTTCACAAATTCTTCAAGAAGACGCCTATGAACTCCTCAACGACAAGAAACCCAATATAAGTTATTTCAAAGTCTTGATTGCTAAATGCTGGATTAGAGATCCTCATCACAATTCTAAATTTGCACCAAAGCACATGAAGGTTTTATGCTTGGTTACGAAAGGACTCGCACACCTCTGAGTCTTAAACATCGCCTTCACAAGATTGTTGACATTTGTAGATGTGCGGTTCGATGAAACTAATGGCTCGCAAAGAGAGCACCTACCTTCGTGTTAGATGAACCAACACCGAGGATTCTATCAAGTTCAAGGCAACCGAGGATGTCATTCCTCTTGAAGAATCTGCTGAAGAATTCATTCTGTCTGACGAAGAACGTCGAGTGATGCACTGAAGATAATCTTTGAAGACAATGGTGCCGAGGAAAATGATCAAATTCCTCGACGACAACCAGCTCATCCTCGCGTTGCAAAAGAAGTGCAAGTGGAGAAGATCATCGATGACATTGAAGCGCCAGTCCTCTCACACGCTCAAAAGCTTCACATTTATCTAACTTTTGTGGGCACTATGCTTTGGTCTCTATCACAGAGCCCACTAAGGTAGATGAAGCATTTTGGAGCCGGAGTGGATTCAGGCTATGCAAGAAGAATTACATCGATTCGAGCTCAACAATGTCCGGGAACTGGTCAAACGTCCAGATCCTCGCAAGCATAATATCATTGGCACAAAGTGGATCTACCGCAACAAGCAAGATGAAAATGGTCTTGTGGTAAGGAATAAGGCACGACTGGTAGCTCAAGGCTACACACAGGTTGAAGGAATTGATTTCGATGAAACTTTTGCACCTGTTGCTAGACTTGAGGCTATTCGCATATTACTTGCTTATGCTAATCATCATGATATTATCTTATATCAAATGGATGTGAAAAGTGCATTCCTCAATGGTAAGCTTGAGGAAGAAGTATATGTTGCTCAACCCCCAGGTTTTGAAGATCCAAAGAATCCCGACAAAGTCTTCAAACTCAACAAGGCCCTCTATGGTCTCAAACAAGCCCCACGAGCGTGGTATGATACATTGAAGGAATTCTTCATGAAGAATGGCTTCACACCCGGTTCACTCGATCCTACTCTCTTTACTAAATCTTATGATGGTGAACTGTTTGTGTGCCAAATATATGTTGATGATATTATCTTTGGTTGTACTGACCAACGTTATAGTGATGAATTTTCCTATATGATGAGTGAAGAATATCAAATGTCTATGATGGAGAGTTGAAATTCTTCTTAGGTCTTCAAATTAAATCAACAACACAATGGCATATTCATATCTCAGAGAAATACCTCAAAGATGTTACGAGGAAATTCGGCATGCAAGATTGCAAAGGCGTCAAAATTCCTATGCCCACAAATGGCCATCTATGCATCGATGAAAATGGTATTGACTTGATCACAAGGTATACCGCTCCATGATTGGTTCTTTATTGTACTTATGTGCATCTAGGCCAGATATAATGCTTAGTGTTTGCATGTGTGCCCGATTTCAAGCTACACCGAAGGAATCACACCATAAGGCTGTGAAGCATATTCTTCGATATCTAGCTCACACACCAACACTAGGATTATGGTACCCCAAGGGCTCTGCTTTTGATCTCATTGGATATTCTGACTCTGACTATGATGGTGATCGTGTGGACCGCAAGTCAACTTCTGGCACTTGTCATTTCCTCGGACGATCTTTGGTTTGTTGGTCCTCGAAGAAACAGAACTGCGTATCACTGTCTATTGCGGAAGCTGAATACATTGCTGCTGGCTCGTGTTGTGCTCAATTGCTATAGATGAAGCAAACTCTCAAGGACTACGGCATCAACGTGAATAATGTGCCTCTCTACTGTGACAATGAGAGTGCCATCAAGATTGCTCACAACCCAGTTCAACACTCGAAGACAAAGCACATTCAGATTCGTCATCATTTTCTTCATGATCATGTGTTGAAGGCGACATCTCCATCGAAAGCACGTGAAGATCAAGAACAGCTAGCTGATATCTTCACTAAGACCTTGGATGAGAAGAGATTTAGCAAGTTGTGGTGTGAGCTAAATATCTTAGAATCTTCGAACGTTCTTTGAAAAGGACACACATCCTGACACTTATGCAAAATTGATGACTTAGATGTGCAACACATGAAGAAACGTTTTTCTTCAAATCAATGAAGAATAACACTCTTAGTGTGAAGAAATTAATGAAGAATTTGATTCTCAGAACCCTACGACAATTGTACGCGGTGTCTAAAATCATCATTCTTATACGGTGGGTCACGCCACCACCAAAGTTGAAAATCTTCAATTTGAGTTTTCCTCGCTTTGAAATTCTTCGATTTTCAAATTCTTCAACTTTGCAAAATCTTCACTGTTTCCGTCGTCTTTCTTCATTAGCTATATATATATATGGGTTTATGTCCTCTACATCATTCACTTATGGCTATTTCTTCATGTCGCTTTTTCTGCTAAGTGAATGTGATCGGACCCTTCCCCCTCTATGCTATACTCAACCCAATCTATTCACAAATTCTTCATGTGCGTTCTATTTGAAACTCGTTCAAAATCTTCACTGTGTCCTTGTCAGCTAAAGAAATTGCGAACGGAACTTTAAAACAAATCTTATCCAAATTTTCGGTTTTGCCGCTCAAACCGTTCCGCATCCCATGATGCATTATTCTATTCACCCACGATCGTACACGATCTCCACTACACAGTACGTGGGTGACACATGTCGTGAGAAGGAGAATGGTCAGGGGCACGTTCGTCCTAAATCTTCGGGCAAACAGCTTTTCACTGCCTCTATAAATACCCCTCTCTCCATCCTCACTTCTTTTACCCCGCTCGACCTCTCTCTCCCGTTCTAGCTCCTCAAACCCTAGCGCCGCCGCTACTCCATCGTCGCCGGTGAGGAAGAGCTTCACCGCCTCGACCTCGTCACCGTCGTACTTTCGCCGATCAAGGAAATCCTCACTCCGCCGTCAGAAGTTGTCTTCCTCCGCCAAGTTAGGGCGTGGAAGATCTGAATGACGAGCTTCACATCTACAACACCCAGTTAAATCGTGTTCTTCATTTAGGGTAATTAAAAGTTACTTTTACTACCCTCGTTGATCCAAATCTTACACTACAAAATCTTCAATGGTGTTTTATTCTTCAAATCCTCACACACAAACACCTCACAAGTTATATGCTCTTGACTCGTTTCTCTAAGCAATCATTTTCTTCAAGATTCCTCAATTGTGTGGATCCTCGATCTGTACAACTCTGGAACCTAAGACAAAGAACGCTTAGTGAAATTCTTCAAGGCTCATCTGGTCAAAAATCCTCAAAACTTGTTCTTTTTGAAAAACCTTCTGAGAACGCATATGACCTCTCCAAATTCCTCGCAACTATACTCTGTTCACAGGTACTCATGTCCGCTGTTGAATCACTAGGTTCTCATCAACTTAACTCATTTGCAGCGTTCCTCGAAGAAAAGTTGCATACTTCTTGAGAGAACTCAATTGTTCAAATTCCTCAAGCTCAAGAATATGGCGACGGTAAGAAGCCACGAGAAAGGAGGAAAGAAACCGAGGTTATGACTGCGTTTGAGATCCCCGAGGAAATTTATGCCGACTATTGCACACCGATGAAGCAAAATTTGGCAAAGAAAACAAAAATCAGCGCAAGGTGCGCATTCGGAAGATTGAGCGGAGATGGGCAAGGGAATGGAGGAATACAGATATGTGACTCCAAAGTACATGAAGAAATTCGCTCTCAATCCTCTATGCCCAAGAGCTCCATTGGCACCTGGCCAAGTAGCTGATCCCACAAGCATCAAACGTGGTGAGGACTTTCCTGAAGAATGGGCTAAGCGCCAAGCTAAATTGGCAAGACAAGCCAAGGAGGCAGTGAAGAAATTCAATGAGGATTCTGCCACTGCTATTGCTACTGAGGCCTTGGTCAAACCGAGGAAATCCATGCCAAAGAAGCCTGCTCATAAGCCAAGTGCTTCACCATCAGCACCCTCAAGGCAAATTCCTCACACTGCTACAGCTCCACCAAAGTCCTCAACAGCTCCGTCAAAGTCCTCAGTTCCTGTGCATCTGGCTACATGTCAAAGGACTGCTGGTTTCTCGATTGCCTCTGGAGTTTCAGCAAGTTCCTCAGCAGCACCAATTTCATCATCCGCCCGACATCTGCTGAAGACCAAAGCAACAAATGGGCGAGGTCCTCGGCCAAGTCCAAAGAAGAAACAGGTTGCATTCCATGTGCCTTCTGATGATGAAGCTTCTGATGATGAACTTGCGGAAATCATCAGAGATCGCCAAGAAAGGGCTGCTAGAGCCAAAGGCACATCTGTGCCATTCTTTGTTGGATCCGAGGAAAATCCTCGATTATATTGATCTCGCACAAGGATCCAAACACCCTATGCCTGATTTTCATCGACCCTGGACAAAGTCATATGTTGACCCATTTCATCGTTGAAGAGAAATGGAAGTTTGAAAAGGCAAGAGAGATCAAGAAGGCTCAATACGAAAGGAGAAGTTCCTTAAGAAAACGTTGTCAAAATGACACGAGGAACTTCTCAAGGTCGAGATCGAAATTCAAGACCTCAAAGCAAAACTTGATTCTTATTATGCTGATTGGCAAGGAGCCAAGGTCGATTCGTCAATCGACGAAGAAATTCACCAATGTTGCTGCCCCAACGCAACATGAATTTCCTCAGTGAAGCCTCGGCTCAGCCGATCAAGAACATGCCCGCACTAATCGATGAAGTTCAGGCGGCTGATGAAAATGCTAGTTCCAGGGCTGATGATCCCATTCCAGCCGCTTAAGAAATTGCCAGGGCATCCACTAGTGGTGCGCCTGAAGAAACTGAACAAGACAGGGCAACTGCATCAGTTGCGCCTGAGGAAATTCAACCAGATTCCTCAGCTCCTCCTGTGCCAACACCAACTCCAATTCTTCCATCGCCTCGATGTGAAGAAAACCAAAGCTGCGAGCGAGCTGCGGTGAAGAAAAGGAAGGCATCACCGTGTCAAATTCTTGATTGCGAAGAAAATGAAGCCAATGACCAGCTCATTCGAAAATCCAATTGATGTTGTTCCGATTTCCTCCATGCCATCAAAGGACCTTGTTCCTTTTGATGAAGATTATGTGATCCCAAGCGGATCTGATGAAGAAAATCATTCTGCTGCTTCGTTAGAGCAGATTGATGAAGAAATTGAAGTGGACGCAATCCCTTCAACTCCAGTCATTTCCTCACCTATGCCTCGGTTCACGGTGAAGAGGTGGTGTTGAGAAATGAAGATGAAGATGTGGATATTGGGTGCACCACACTGTGATGAATGATGACTTTTGGGAAAGTCAGCATCCCAATACTCCTCTCTTCACCCGCTCCAACAGATTCCTCGGTCCCTGCACCAACAGTTCAAATGGACTCAAGAAACTCAACCCACTTGCTCAGGCATGAAGAAATTCCAGCCACTAGTGTTGATGAACCTGCTGCTGCTGCGATCCTCGGTCGCACTGTTGAGGAACAAGAAATTCCTCGACTGAAGAACTGAGCTCGCGATTCACGAGGTGGTGATGCAATTCACCGACACCCTCTGCCCAAGCAAAAGAATCCATTCTCAAGCAAACAAAAGTTCAAGGCTGAAGATTTCTTTGCGAGCACGTATTCTTCACTAACTATAATCCATATGATTACGCTGCGCATAAGGAAGAGGCGTTTACGGACTGCCACCCAAGCCAACTTCTATTCCTCGTGCTCTTCAACAAAGACAAAGTCTTGATCATGCTCATATTCCTCATGTGGACATGGAGTCTCTGCCAGCTTTGAGCCGTTCTCGGTGTTCTTCACGACGCAGACTTCAATTTCTGCACCGATATCTGTGGTGGAATGAAGAACTCATTCTTCAATTATATGCAACGCTGCACATCACCGGAGACGCTGAAGACGTGAACTCATGGGTATTAGATCGGATGTCCGAAAATACTCACTACAAGGCACCAACAATCTGAATTGCTTCGCTCTACCACTCGATCCTCCACTTGATGGTGCTCGTTGTATTTACAACGAACCGAACTTTCAAATCACTATATGCAAGTGTTGATGAAGCCTTTGAAGCCAAGGCAGGCCCCAAGAACCAAATTCCTCGTCAAGGAATTATTGTATGTGCCTCGGACTGTCTATCGGATTCAGCGAAGACAATGAGTCCTATCAAAGGCCACGACTCGAATGATGAAGAAGTCGTTGGCATCATGAAGAATATGCTCTTCAACATCATCCATGGCGTTCCGTCAACTTCCATGATTTCTTCATGAGGACTCGGCAAACATTGCTATGTCACCATTTGAGCTGAAGCCTTATCGCCTTGGATAATGAGATTCATCGGACAAGGTCTTCACTCAATTACAAGGCTGATACTCGAACCACTGCAGCTACTTGCCCCAATGAAGTCCTCAAGCGGACATTTACCTCGATTAATGACAAGGGCAAGGCTACTGCTGTGATCGATGAAGGCATTCGTCCATTGGATGGACAGTTTCGCAAAGCAGCATCCTACTCCACCAATGATGACTTTGCCACACATGACTCTGCCGCAAATACCTCAGTCAAGCAAAGTCCTCAAGCTACTGCACCCAGGGTGATGACTGATCGTGAGTTACTCCTCAGTCTTCATCAGAAGGGTGATCGCAATCATAAATGGGTCAAGCGTCAGTTTGGTTCAATTCTTCACAACATGACCTCAACACAAAATGCAGTGAAGAAAAACCACTACTACCTCCATGAAACCTTCAAACGCACCTGGGCTGTTCTTTCACATGTCTACAGTGCGGAAGAACTGACAACAATGGGTCTCAAGGAATAATTTGACTGGTCTGCACCTCCTCCGAAGAAATACAAGAAGGTCAAAGTTCCTTCCTTGGTGGCCAGCTCCTATTCTTCATCGCGCGACACTGATGAAAATGAAGACTTGGAAGACACCGCGGCAGGTCCTACTACAACAACCGACCCCAACAACGCCGGCGCCCTTCTTCAACTTGAAATTCTTGAGAGCGTTAGTCCTCGCCGATCCTTTTGGTCATTCGATGACAAAGGGGGAGAAATTTGAGTTAGTCTTCAAGCGGGTCTATTTTATTGCCTATATACAACAATTTATTAAGTTACAACTCTCGTTCTTCTGAAACTTTTATTGGATCGAGTTGTAATCTTAAACCCGATGGTGCTTTGATACTTTTGATGCATTATGCTCTTGCACTATGCTCTGATTCTCTTGAGCTTCTTGAGCTCTGATACTCTTGATGCGTTATTTTGCATGCTTGTTCCTCATTAATGTTATCGCACGCATGCTGAATTACATCAAGCACCATATTTCATCATGCATTTCAAATTCTTCATATTATATGTCAAATGCGTGTATGAATTACAAGATATAGGAGGAGATCTCCATGATTCAACTCTTCAAAATGTGCATTTCCTCAAAAGCAAATTCCTCACTATGCACATCTTCAGGGCTATGCTTTTCATAGCATTGGCTATAGATTTTTGAAAATAAAATCTGAGGTATCCGACATGTATGTTGGTACGATTATGGAGTCTAATGATGCAACTTTATTTGAGGACATATTTCCTATGAAGGATATGTCAAGTTCATCAAATCAGGAGATACCTATTCCATCTAGTGAGTAACTCACTGTAATTCCTGAACCCACCATTGCGATGGAACACGTTGAGAATCCAGTTGAGGGTGACAATGAAACTCCTATAAGGAGTAAGAGACAGAGGACTGCAAAGTCCTTTGGTGATGATTTCATTGTGTACCTTGTGGATGACACACCAGACTATTTCAGAAGCCTATGCATCTCCCGATGCTGACTCTTTGGAAGGAAGCTGTTCAGAAGCGAGATGGATTCCATCTTAGCTAACGGAACACAGGAGATCACCGACCGTCCTTATGGGTGCAAACCTGTAGGATGTAAGTGGGTGTTCAAGAAGAAGCTTAGACCTGATGGTACGATTGAAAAGTACAAGGCACGGCTTGTGGCTAAGGGTTATACCGGAAAGAAGGTGAAGACTTCTTTGATACTTACTCACCGTGGCTAGATCGACCACAATTGGTACTACTATCACTGGCTGCCTCACATGGTCTTCTCGTTCATCAAATGGACGTTAAGGCGGCTTTCCTCAATGGAGAGTTCAAGAAGGAAATTTACATGGATCAGCCAGATGGTTTTGTAGTACACAGTCGGGAAGGAAAGGTGTGCAAGTTGTTAAAGTCTTTATATGGCCTTAAGCAAGCTCCTAAGGAGTGGCATGAGAAGTTTGAAAGAACATTAACTGCTGCTGGCTTTGTAGTAAACGATGGTGACAAGTCGTGTACTATCGCTATGGTGGGGGCGAAGGAGTTATTCTTTGTCCGTATGTCGACGACATATTGATCTTTGGAACCAAACTTGATTTAATCAAGGAGGTTAAGGATTTCTTATCTCGCTGTTTTGAGATGAAGGATCTAGGAGTAGCTGATGTTATCTTAAACATCAAGCTGTTGAGAGATGACAATGGTGGGATCACACCGCTTGATCTCACTATGTGGAAAAGGTCTTGAGTCGTTTTGGGTATAGCGACTGCACGCCTTCTCCAACTCCATATGATGCTAGTGTGTTGCTTCGAAAGAATCGACGGATTGCTAGAGATCAATTGAGGTATTCTCAGATTATTGGCTCGCTTATGTATTTGGCGAGTGCCACGAGGCCTGACATCTCCTTTGCTGTGAGCAAGCTAAGTCGGTTTGTGTCAAAACCGGGAGATGATCATTGGCGTGCGCTTGAGAGAGTTATGCGCTACTTGAAGGGCACTGCAAGCTATGGGATTCACTACACCGGGTATCCAAGGGTACTGGAGGGTTATAGTGACTCGAATCGATATCGATCTTGATGAGATTAAGGCCACAAGTGGTTATGTTTTTACACTTGGTGGTGGCGCTGTTTCCTGGAAGTCTTGCAAGCAGACCATCTTAACGAGGTCAACTATGGAAGCAGAACTCACAGCATTAGACACTGCCACTGTTGAAGCAGAGTGGCTTCGTGAGCTATTGATGGACTTGTAAGTGCATCTAGTGCCCCTTAGTGATTTTGGTGGATTGAAGACTTATAGGTTAAGGAACTAATGCGTTTGTGAGTGTACACAGGTCTATAAGTCTATGAGGAGTTTGATATTTACAGAGAAAGTCGACTCCTAAAAATGAAGTTCTTCGACTGAAGACTTTGTTATTCTGAAGACTTTCTGAAGACTTTGAAAGTGAAGAAATTGGTGTGACCTTGAAGACTTGGTATTCATTTGAGGAACATGAAGCGTGAAGACTTTTGTTTTCGTAGTTTCATTTTCTCTTTCTTGAGTCATAGGAAACACCGTCTTGATAAAGGGGTCGAGGAAATACTAAGGAAAAATTTCCATGTGATGCTCAACTCAAAATCCTACACCTACCAATCCTTCGAGTGAAGCCTTTTGGAAATCTCATACAGATTCACCAATTTCTTGATGGATGAGACGGTTCTTACGGTCGCTCAGAATTTATCTGGACCGAGGAGTTAGGAATTCGCCAAAGCTGGATTGCCTACACATGAGGAACATGATAGCCCCGAGGAATTTGAGATCCAAATTTCCGACCGTTCTTGTCTTCTTGCGCCACCTGTCCCAAAATATCTTATCCACCTAACGGTCATATCATTGAAGGGCATTTATGTCTTATCATATCGGGCTGCTCCTAGGCTATAAATAGCCGCCCCTACAACCACTAGCTGGTTGGCTGCTCGAGAGAACTTGACACTTGTCATTTGAGAGCAACCCATCCTCCGAGGACTTTGGCGAAAATCATCAAGTGAGGAAAAACCCAAAACCAAACCCCTACAAACCCAAAGTGATTGAGCATCGGTGAAGAAATTGATCCTGCGTGGATCCGACGCTTGTTACCTTTGAAGACTGTGCTTCTTCCAGACGGTTAGGCGTCATGGTCTAGAGCATCCAAGAGGAATTGTGGATCGCCGAGTGACCAAGTCTGTGAAGGTTTGGAAGTCGCCTGAAGACTTACCATGAGTGATTGGGCGAGGTCTGTGTGACCTTAGTTCAAGGAGAATCTGGTGAGGACTTGGTGTCTGAGCTGCGTGCTCAGCGACCGGGTGTCCGGACTGTGTGTCCTCGAGTTTAAATACTCAGCCGCTCCAACCAGACGTATAACCGAGACAGCAGCTTGAAACTGGTCTACCAAATCATTGTCTTCACCAACCTAATCGGTTCTATTTCCTCAACCCTTTCATTTCCTCATTCTTGTGTTGAGTGTTTGTTCATATCTGTGTTTGAAGACTTTGATGAAGACTTTCTCAATTTCCTCGTTCAATTTCTTCAGTCTGTTTGTCTTCATCTTGTGTTATCCTGTGATTACGCTTTCTGTACTCTGTGGTAGTCTTCATTTCATCATGATGACCATGCGTGTATTCTGTTATGCTTACTTCTGATTACTTATTCCGCTGCAAGTAGTTCTTCGCTAAGGAATTTCCTCACTGGCAAATTCCTCAGTGAAGAATTCATAAAAATCGCCTATTCACCCCCCCCCCCCTCTAGTCGATATAACGCACTTTCAGGACTTGCCTATGGTTGAAAAACCAATACCCCCTATCCTGATGAACTGTGATAATCAAACTGTGATCGTCAAGATAAACAGTTCTAAGGACAATATGAAGTCCTCAAGGCATGTGAAGAGGAGATTAAAATCTGTCGAAACCGAGGAACTCGGAGTTATTACATTGGATTATATCCAAGCGTCGAAAAACTTGGCAGATCCCTTCACAAAGGGTCTATAACGTAATGTGATAGATAATGCATCGATGGAGATGGGTCTGAGACCCACCGCATGAGTTGTCCATAGTGGTAACCCACTCTATGTGATCGGAGATCCCGTGAAGTAGAAGTGGGAGACAAGTTGTTGGTCAGCTTGGAGGAGAGTATCCCTATATTAACTATCCCACTCCGTGAAGATGCAATACTCTCCTGATCTGCATGGCAGGTTGATACTTATCTTAATGTGTTCCAAGTGGCTTATTCGGTAAGCAGAGATGTTGTCCTGCAGAACATCTTCGAGGAACACACCTATATGAATTTGATTTAACGCCGCATCTGTGAGAAATTGGGTGTTCTCTAATAAATTCATGACAGGCCCTGAGTATGACGTATACGCTCCACCAGCGGGGAAGCCTTGCGGCAGCCAAAGTCGGTCAAGAGTTTGTGTGAAACTAGTCTCGCAGAAAACTTGTAGTTCAAGGCATAGTCCACTATTCAAGTTGTGATCTAGTGTAGCATAAATTTCTAAGTGGAAGTTCAACTTCACAGTCTCCACTAAGCACCGGTATATAAACGATGTTTTGGAAATAAATGGTGAAATGTGCCAATGAGACTTTGTGGGGGATTGTTGGAATTTCCTAGTGGGCTTTTGGCCCAAAGCCTAACTAAAATTCTGAAATTCTCTTCGCCCATTCATGCACACATGTGAGTGGAGTGAGTGAGGCTAAAGTTTAGTCCCACCTCATAAGTTGAGAGAGTTGCACCTCTTTATAAGGTGAGCTCTTCTACCACTTGTATGAGCATGAGAAGAGGAGACCTACACGCTCTCCTCCTCCTCGCTTCGCCTCGTCACGACGCTGCTGCCCTTGCTGGGTTGCGGGATTGAGCCGAGCCGAGGACAGAGCTATGCATGTTGTCTATATTTTTGCTGCTCGGGAAAAATTAATGAGTCATTAATTAATAATTAACGGAAGCGTTAATTACTGAACCGCTTCGATTCTTTTGGATCGTGACGACTTCGGACGTGGGGTTTACTCCCATGACCTACCCGCCCGCACTATATAGTCAGCAGACGTCTACCCTAGCCGCCGCTTCAGTATGGTTTCTCACCAGCGCTCCAGATCATTGCGCCGCCAAGCAAGTCTTCTCCATCCTCCTTTCGGCGTGCACCGGGAGAAGGGACAGCAGGCCTCCTAACCCCGCCTCTCGTGATCCTGTGCACGGGAGAGGGCGATCAGGTTTTGGGGGCGCACTTTCATGATCACTGGCAACGACGACTTCTTCCCCGACCTCGGCAACCTCATCCTCGACGACATGGGCGACAACTGTTGGAAATATGCCCTAGAGGCAATAATAAATTAGTTATTATTATATTTCCTTGTTCATGATAATCGTTTATTATTCATGCTATAATTGTATTGACCGGAAACAACAATACATGTGTGGATACATAGACAACACCATGTCCCTAGTAAGCCTCTAGTTAACTAGCTTGTTGATCAATAGATGGTTACGGTTTCCTGACCATGGACATTGGATGTCATTGATGACGGGATCACATCATTAGGAGAATGATGTGATGGACAAGACCCAATCCTAAGCCTAGCACAAAGATCGTGTAGTTCAGTATGCTAAAGCTTTTCTAATGTCAAGTATCTTTTCCTTAGACCATGAGATCGTGCAATTCCGGATACCGTAGGAGTGCTTTGGGTGTATCAAACGTCACAACGTATCGGGTGACTATAAAGGTGCACTACGGTATCTCCGAAGTGACCATTGGGTTGACACGGATCGAGATGGGATTTGTCACTCCGTAAACGGAGAGGTATCTCTGGGCCCACTCGGTAGGACATCATCATAATGTGCACAATGTGACCAAGGGGTTGATCACGGGATGATGTGTTACGGAACGAGTAAAGAGACTTGCCCGTAACGAGATTGAACAAGGTATCGGTATACCGACGATCGAATCTCGGGCAAGTACAATACCGCTAGACAAAGGGAATTGTATACGGATCGATTGAGTCCTTGACATCGTGGTTCATCCGATGAGATCATCGTGGAACATGTAGGAGCCAACATGGGTATCCAGATCCCGCTGTTGGTTATTGACCGGAGAACGTCTCGGTCATGTCGCATGTCTCCGAACCCGTAGGGTCTACACACTAAGGTTCGGTGGCGCTAGGGTTATATAGGAAGCTTGTATGTGGTTACCGAATGTTGTTCGAGTCCGGATGAGATCCGGACATCACGAGGAGTTCGGAATGGTCCGGAGGTAAAGATTTATATATGGGAAGTCCTGTTTTGGTAGCCGGAAAAGTTTGAGCGATATCGGTAATGTCTGGGACCACGGGAGGTCCTGGGTCCACCAAGTGGGGCCACCTGCCCGGAAGGTTGCGTGGGCCAAGTGTGGAGGGAACCAGCCCCAACGGGCTAGTGCGCCCACAAGGGGCCCAAGGTGCAAGGATGGGTGGGAGGGCAAACCCTAGTCCAGATGGGCCCTAAGGCCCATCTAGTGGCGCCTCCTCTCCCTCCCTCTTGGCGCCTCCTTGATCCCATCTAGGGCTGGCCGCCCCCTAGGGGTGGAAACCCTAGAGGCGCAGCCCTCCCTTCCCTATATATATGAGGCCACAGGGCTGCCCAAAACACACGAGAACCTCTCCTCTTGGTGCAGCCCCGCCTCCTCCTCCTCCTCTCCCTTGGTGCTTGGCGAAGCCTGCGGGATTGCCACGCTCCTCCATCACCACCATGCCGTTGTGCTGCTGCTGGATGGAGTCTTCCTCAACCTCTCCCTCTCTCCTTGCTGGATCAAGGCGTGGGAGACGCCACCGGCTGTACGTGTGTTGAGCGCGGAGGTGCCGTATGTTCGCACTTGATCATCGGTGATTTGAATCACGACGAGCACGACTCCTTCAACCCTCGTTCACATGAACGCTTCCGCTTAACGATCTACAAGGGTATGTAGATGCACTCTCCTTCCCTCGTTGCTAGTTTCTCCATAGATAGATCTTGGTGATCGTAGGAAAATTTTGAATTTCTGCTCGTTCCCCAACAAAGGGCATCATGAGCTAGGTCTATTGCGTAGATTCTTTGCACGAGTAGAACACAAAGTAGTTGTGGGCGTTGATGATGTTCAATATGCTTACCGTTACTAGTCCAATCTTGTTTCGACGGTATTGTGGGATGAAGCGGCCCGGACCGACCTTACACGTACTCTTACGTGAGACAGGTTCCACCGACTGACATGCACTTGGTGCATAAGGTGGCTAGCGGTGCCGCCTCCCACTTTAGTCGGAACGGATTCGATGAAAAGGGTCCTTATGAAGGGTAAATAGCAATTGGCATATCACGTTGTGGTTTTGCGTAGGTAAGAAACGTTCTTGCTAGAAACCCAAAGCAGCCACGTAAAACATGCAAACAACAATTAGAGGACGTCTAACTTGTTTTTGCAGGGTATGCTATGTGATGTGATATGGCCAAGAAGAATGTGATGAATGATATGTGATGTATGAGATTGATCATGTTCTTGTAATAGGATTCACGACTTGCATGTCGATGAGTATGACAACCGGCAGGAGCCATAGGAGTTGTCTTTATTTATTGTATGACCTGCGTGTCATTAAACAACGCCATGTAATTACTTTACTTTATTGCTAACCGTAGCCATAGTAGTAGAAGTAATAGTTGGCGAGACAACTTCATGAAGACACGATGATGGAGATCATGATGATGGAGATCATGGTGTCATGCGGTGACAATGATGATCATGGAGCCCGAAGATGGAGATCAAAGGAGCAATATGATATTGGCCATATCATGTCACTACTATATAATTGCATGTGATGTTTATTATGTTTATGCATCTTGTTTACTTAGAACGACGGTAGTAAATAAGATGATCCCTTACAAAATTTCAAGAAGTGTTCTCCCTAATTGTGCACCGTTGCTACAGTTCGTCGCTTCTAAGCACCACGTGTTAATCGGTGTGATGGATTCTTACGTTCACATACAACGGGTGTAAGCAAGATTTACACACGCAGAAACACTTAGGGTTAACTTGACGAGCCTAGCATGTAAAGACATGGCCTCGGAACACGGAGACCGAAAGGTCGAGCATGAGTCGATATAGTAGATACGATCAACATGAAGATGTTCACCGATGATGACTAGTCCGTCTCACGTGTTGATCGGACACGGCCTAGTTGATTCGGATCATGTTATCACTTAGATGACCGGAGGGATGTCTATCGAGTGGGAGTTCATAAGATGAACTTAATTATCTTGAACATAGTCAAAAGACCTTTTGCAAATTATGTCGAAAGCTCGCGCTTTAGTTCCACTGTTTAGATATGTTCCTAGAGAAAATATAGCTGAAAGTTGAAAGTAGCGATTATGCGGACGAGAAAGCTTATGTCCTTAATGCACCGCTCGGTGTGCTAAACCCCAAACGTCGTTTGTGGATGTTGCGAACATCGGACATACACGTTTTGATAACTACGTGATAGTTCGCTTAAGCGGTTTAGAGTTGAGGCACCAAAGACGTTTTGAAACGTCGCGGAACATATAAGATGTTTGAGGGCTGAAATTGGGATTTCAGGCTCGTGCCACGTCAAGAGGTATGAGACCTCCGACGATTTTCTTAGCCTGCAAACTAAGAGAGAAAAGCTCAATCGTTGAGCTTGTGCTCAGATTGTCTGAAGTACAACAATCACTTGAACCGATTGGGAGTTGATCTTCCGGATGAGATAGTGATGTTTCTCCAAAGTCATTGCCACCAAGCTGCTAGAGCTTCGTGATGAACTATAACATATCGAGGATAGATATGATGATCCTTGAAGTATTCGCGATGTTTGACACATGAAAGTAGAAATCAAGAAGGAGCATCAATTGTTGATGGTTGGTGAAACCACTAGTTTCAAGAAGGGCAAGGGCAAGAAGGGATACTTCATGAAGCGACAAATCAGTTGCTGCACTAGTGAAGAAACCCAGGTTGAACCCAAACCCGAGACTAAGTGTTTACGAGATAAGGGAACAGCCACGGAGTAGAATTACCCTAGATACTTGGTAGATAAGAAGGCAGGCAAGGTCGATAGAAGTATATTTGATATACATTATGTTAATGTGTACTTTACTAGTACTCCTAGTAGCACCGGGTATTAGATACGGTTCGGTTGCTAAGTGTTAGTAACTCAAACAAAAGCTACGGTATAAGCGGAGACTAGCTAAAGGTGAGTGACGATATGTGTTGGAAGTGTTTCCAAGTTTGATGTGATCAAACATCGCGCTCCCTCTACCATCAAGATTAGTATTAAACCTGAATAATTGTCATTTGGTGTTTGCGTTGAGCATAGACATGATTGGATTATGTCTATCGCAATACGGTTATTCATCTAAGGAGAATAATGGTTACTCTGTTTATTTGAATAATACCTTCAATGGTCTTGCACCTAAAGGAATGGTTTATTGAATCTCGATCGTAGTGATACACATTTTCATGCCAAAAGTATAAGATAGTAATGATAGTACCACTTACTTGTGGCACTGCCATGTAAGTCATATTGGTGTAAAATGCATGAAGAAGCTCCATGTTGATGGATCTTTGGACTCACTCATTTTTGAAAAGTTTGAGACATGCAAACCATGTCTATTGGTGTATACGCATGATGAAACTCCATGCAGATGGATCGTTTGGACTCACTTGATTTTGGATCACTTGAGACATGCAAATCATACCAGATGGGCAAGATGACTGAAAAGCCTCGGTTTCAGTAAGATGGAACAAGGTAGCAACCTGTTGGAAGTAACACATTTTGATGTGTGCAATCCAATGAGTCTTTGAGGCATGCAGATGAATATCGTTATGTTCTTACTTCACGATGATTCGAGTAGATGTTGAGTATATTTACTTGATGAAACACAAGTCTGAATTATTGAATGGTTCAAGCAATTTCAGAGTGAAGTTTAAGATCTTCGTGACAAGAGGATAGAATGTCTATGATATGATCATAGAGATGAATATCTGAGTTCTGAGTTTTGGCACACAATTAAGACATTGTGCAAATAGTTTCACAATTAATACCTTTGGAACACCATAGTGTGATGGTGTGTCCGAACATCATAGTTGCAACCTATTGGATATGGTGCGTACCATGATGTCTCTTATCGAATTACCACTATCGTTCATGGGTTAGGCATTAGAGACAACCGCACTCACTTTAATAGGGCACCACGTAATTCCGTTGAGATGACACCGTATGAACTATGGTTTAGAGAAACCTAAGCTGTCATTTCTTAAACGTTTGGGGCTACGACGCTTATGTGGAAAAGTTTCAGGTTGATAAGCTCGAACCCAAAGCGGACAAAATGCATCTTCATAGGACACCCAAAACGGTTGGGTATACCTCCTAATTCAGATCCGAAAGCAATAGGGATTGTTTCTTGAATCGGGTCCTTTCTCGAGGAAAAGTTCGTCTCGAAAAGTTGAGTGGGAGGATGGTGGAGACTTGATGAGTTATTGAACCATCACTTCAACTAGTGTGTAGCGAGGCACGTGAAGTTGTTCCGTGGCACCTACACCAATTGAAGTAGAAGCTTATGATAGTGATCATGAAGTTTCGGATCAAGTCACTAACGTACCTCGTGGGGTGACAAGGATGCGTACTACTTGAGTGGTACGCAATCCTGTCTTGAAGGTCATGTTGCTAGACAACAATGAACCTCGAGCTATGGAGAAGCGATGGTGGGCCCAAATTCCGACAAATGGTTAGAAGCCATGAAATCCGAGATAGGATCCATGTATCATAACAAAGCATGGACTTTGGTGGACTTGCCCGTTGATCGGCAAGCCATTGAGATAAATGGATCTTTAAGAAGAAGACGGACGTGGGCGGTAATATCACCGTCTATGAAGCTCGACTTGTGGCGAAGAGTTTTCACAAGTTCAAGGAGTTGACTACGATGAGATTTTCTCATCCGTAGCGATGCTTATGTCCGTCGGAATCATGTTAGCATAAGCTGCATTTATGAAATCTGGCGGATGGATGTCAAAACAAGTTTCCTTACCGGTTTTCGTGAGGAAAAGTTGTATGTGATACAATCGAAAGTTTTGTCGATCCTAAGGATGCTAAAGGTGTCTTTGGCTCCAATGATCCTTCTAAGGACCGGAGTAAGCATCTCGGAGTTGGAATGTGCGCTTTGATGAGATGATCAAAGATTTTGGGTTTATACAAAGTTTATGAGAAACTTGTATTTCCAAAGAAGTGAGTGGGGCGCTATAGAATTTCGATGAGTATATGTTGTTGACATATTGTTGATCGAAATGATGTAGAATTTCTGAAAGCATATAGGGTTGTTTGAAAAGTGTTTTCAATAGAAAACCTGGATTAAGCTACTTGAACATTGAGCATCGAGATCTATAAGGGTAGATCAAAATGCTTAATAATACTTTCAAATGAGCACATACCTTGACATGATCTTGAAGGTGTTCAAGATGGATCGACCAAAGAGGGAGTTCTTGCACGAGATGTAAGGTGTGAGGTTAAGACTTAAAGCTCGACCACGGCAGAAAAGAGAGAAAGGATTTAGGTCGTCCCTATGCTTTAGACATAGGCTCTATAGTATGCTATCTTGTGTACCGCACCGAAGTGTGCCATGCCATGAGTCGATCAAGGGGTACAAGAATGATCCAGAATGGGGATCATTGGACAGCGGTCAAAATTGTCCTTGGAGTAAATAAGGACATGTTTCTCGATTATGGAGGTGATAATGAGTTCGGCGTAAAGGGTTACGTCGATGCAAGCTTTAACACCTATCCGAGTGACTCGAGAAGCAAACCGGATCGTATAGTGGAGCAACCATTTGGAATAGCTCCAAGTGGAGCGTGAAAGTAGCATTTACAATATGACATAGAGAATTGCGAAGTACACATGGATCTGAAAGGTTCGGACCGTTGACTAAAACCTCTCTCACAAGCAAAACATGATCAAACCCCAGAACTCATTGAGACTTAATCACATGGTGATGTGAACTAGTTTGAGACACTAGTAAACTCTTTGGATGTTAGTCACATGGCGATGTGACCTATCAGTGTTAATCACATGGCGATGTGAACTAGATTATTGACTCTAGTGCAAGTGGGAGACTGTTGGAAATATGCCCTAGAGGCAATAATAAATTAGTTATTATTATATTTCCTTGTTCATGATAATCGTTTATTATTCATGCTATAATTGTATTGACCGGAAACAGCAATACATGTGTGGATACATAGACAACACCATGTCCCTAGTAAGCCTCTAGTTAACTAGCTCGTTGATCAATAGATGGTTACGGTTTCCGACCATGGACATTGGATGTCATTGATGACGGGATCACATCATTAGGAGAATGATGTGATGGACAAGACCCAATCCTAAGCCTAGCACAAAGATCGTAGTTCAGTATGCTAAAGCTTTTCTAATGTCAAGTATCTTTTCCTTAGACCATGAGATCGTGCAATTCCGGATACCGTAGGAGTGCTTTGGGTGTATCAAACGTCACAACGTAATCGGGTGACTATAAAGGTGCACTACGGTATCTCCGAAGTGACCATTGGGTTGACACGGATCGAGATCGATTTGTCACTCCGTGTAAATGGAGAGGTATCTCTGGCCCACTCGGTAGGACATCATCATAATGTGCACAATGTGACCAAGGGGTTGATCACGGATGATGTGTTACGGAACGAGTAAAGAGACTTGCCGATAACGAGATTGAACAAGGTATCGGTATACCGACGATCGAATCTCGGGCAAGTACAATACCGCTAGACAAAGGGAATTGTATACGGATCGATTGAGTCCTTGACATCGTGGTTCATCCGATGAGATCATCGTGGAACATGTGGGAGCCAACATGGGTATCCAGATCCCGCTGTTGGTTATTGACCGAGAACGCCTCGGTCATGTCTCAGATGTCTCCGAACCCGTAGGGTCTACACACTTAAGGTTCGGTGGCGCTAGGGTTATATAGGAAGCTTGTATGTGGTTACCGAATGTTGTTCGAGTCCGGATGAGATCCGGACATCACGAGGAGTTCCGGAATGGTCCGGAGGTAAAGATTTATATATGGGAAGTCCTGTTTTGGTAACCGGAAAAGTTTGAGCGATATCGGTAATGTCTGGGACCACCGGAGGGTCCTGGGTCCACCAAGTGGGGCCACCTGCCCGGAAGGTTCGTGGGCCAAGTGTGGGAGGAACCAGCCCCAAGGGGCTAGTGCGCCCCACAAGGGGCCCAAGGTGCAAGGATGGGTGGGAGGGCAAACCCTAGTCCAGATGGGCCCTAAGGCCCATCTAGTGGCGCCTCCTCTCCTCCCTCTTGGCCGCCTCCCTTGATCCCATCTAGGGCTGGCCGCCCCTAGGGGTGGAAACCCTAGAGGGGCGCAGCCCTCCCTTCCCCTATATATATGAGGCCACAGGGGCTGCCCAAAACACACGAGAACCTCTCCTCTTGGTGCAGCCCCGCCTCCTCCTCCTCCTCTCCCTTGGTGCTTGGCGAAGCCTGCGGGATTGCCACGCCCTCCATCACCACCATGCCGCTGTCTTCTGCTTTGGATGGAGTCTTCCTCAACCTCTCCTCTCTCCTTGCTGGATCAAGGCGTGGGAGACGTCACCGGGCTGTACGTGTGTTGAACGCGGAGGTGCCGTGCGTTCGGCACTTGATCATCGGTGATTTGAATCACGACGAGCACGACTCCTTCAACCCTCGTTCACATGAACGCTTCCGCTTAACGATCTACAAGGGTATGTAGATGCACTCTCCTTCCCTCGTTGCTAGTTTCTCCATAGATAGATCTTGGTGATACGTAGGAAATTTTTTGAATTTCTGCTACGTTCCCCAACAACAACGTCAACGCCGGCGGTGCTGCTCCCGCTGCACCGTAAGTGATTCTGTCCTTCCTGTTTGAGATCGTGGTAGAATTCATGTTTCTAATATGTGCCCTAGATGTGATCAGTTCATCTGCTATGCTAGTTCGCATGATTAGTTTAATCTTTGCTATTGCTGTCGTGATCTATTTCCTATTTATTCGGATTAAATCTCGTAGTAATTTGCTCATATTTCCAACAATATGTACCCTATATAAAAAAAATAGCAATTCAACAAAAAGTCAAAATTTTCTGAAAATATTTTTGAAATAAACATTACCTTTCGCTGTACTAGTGAGAAAAGTTTCATAAAAAAATTTCCTCTTTGACTTCTTTTTAAAAAAGACAAATTTTCGGTCAAAATAGCAATGAATAGTGACCTATAATAGTCAAAATAGCATTTCGCTGCGCAGCGACGCGGCCAGGCAGCCGCGGCAGCTTGATCTAATCGATCACCCAACAACGCAGCGGTCTCGTCGAACGCGGGCGGGCTCGCGTCGCGTCGCCAGCCAGCCAGATGTTGTCGAGGGAGTGGCCATCATCAGGTGGGCGAAATGTCGTCGCAGTATGAACGTAAGTGCATGCTGTAATTCCAGCGGGTTCCATCGATGAGGGGAGACAAATCGTTTTTACAGTTGTTTTCAGCCTGTCAGCGCTGGCCTGAGACGCGGATCGTGTCGCGAGGAGCTTCTCGGCGGGGTCGACCTCAGTAGCAGGACATGGATTTAACCTAGCTAGCTAAGCGAGGCTAGATGCCCTGGCGTCATCAGATGCAGAGAACTGCAGGCAATAAACTAATCAGCATGATAGACGCATGATTAGAATTACAACATCAACGTGAAAGGGGCCGTGGAAATTGGAATAAATGTGAGGGATAAGCCACTGGCTACTGGAGCGGGAGGCAGGGGATCGAGCTAGCTAGCAAGCAGAGAGGTTGCGCGACACGGAAGAGATCGGGAGGTCTTTTTTGCTTCCAAGCTGGTTCGTTCGTTCTGAGAGCCAGCCAGGCGCTCCGCTTGGACGTACGATTGGCTGGTTGCATTATTGCGACGCGGCGACGTCGACGGAGAGGAGGGAATGTTAGAGATGATGTGTACTCAAGCGTGTACCGATCGATCGGTCTCCAATAATGGCCGTGTAGATCAAGAGAGGAATAATGCTGCCAAGGGAATGCTAGGCATGTAGGGGTTGACGAGACATTCCTTTTCATGCGTACTGTGCGACCAGGTCGGCAATGTGTGTGTATCCTGGGCTCGACAACAGATTGGGGCCAGCGGCTGATTCATTGATTCACGTGTAGGGTCTCTCGTGATTGGAAAATACTGGAGTTAATGGGCGGCATCACCCAGATGATCGTATAGCTTAGCTATGGATTATATGAAAATATAAAGACTAATGCAGCCAATTGCATGCAGGCGTACAGATTTATATCTACGTGAAAGGAGATGATTTGGATGCTTGCTACATCGATCTCACGCGGATGCGTGTCTGGATATTCATGGATGCTAACAGCTAGATCTCCCATGGCCAACTTGGGGTTCACGCTCCTGTGTCTTCTTTCTTTATGTACAGCCAACAGCCAACAGTACATGCAGATATAGAGATAGTAGTTTATACTCCACTAAGATGCATGTATGGAACCAGCAGAGAGATAGATGAGTGAAAATGACATGTGCCTGAACCCTGATGCATTTATTTTAGGCCGTGGAGTCGTGTTACGATAGCTGCAGCACGAGGCGACTAAAAGCGAAATGCGCGTACGCCTTGTCCAGGAAACGGCTTGATTTTGGTTCGGATCAGATGGTGGCACGCATGAGCAACTGTATTACTGTGCGTGTGACCTAACTGTCACTGCTGGCTTTGAACTAGGTAACGGAGGCTTAATTCACAGGCGCGTAAGTACACGCGGTGCTAATAAGGGCGGAAGAGGAAGGAGGAGAAACCAGGTGCAGAGGTCGACGCTAGGTGGTGGAGCTAGCTAGTACGATGAAACCCTGGAGGAAGAGGAGGCAGGATTCCCCTGCAGATCGATGTGGCGCTCCGAGTTGTCTGTCCCAGGTGAGATGGATCCACCGATCAATGAGATGGCTGAACCGTGCAGGCTTCTCCACGGCAGCCGGTGGATCTTGGATTATGCGCCATGCCTACGCATAGCGATAGGCAGGGGGACGTACCAGCGCAACGCCTGCTGCTGTCGTACGTGGCACTTGCTAGTTTCTCGCTCAATGGAGTGCATGTAGGAATTCTCAGTTTGCCAGCCGCCTGCAACCCTGCATCGCCACAAGTAGGTGGCAAACGCGATGCGATCACCTAGCTCCATCCGAGTATCTGTCAAATATCTTTGATACTGGTGGTCAAGCCAGCTGCTTCTCGCAAAAAAAATGGTAGAGATGCAGGCGGACGCGGTTTAAATTATCCAATTCAGTTACTTTTCAGTCAGCTGAAATTTCACTTTTGGGTCAGTTGAATTTCTCTGTAAGTTTCGTGCTGCGTTTTTTTTTCTGACCTGTGTTGTCTGTTTTGTGGGCTTCTCTCTTTTTTCGACTGATCCCATATTTGGGTAAGCCGATTTCTTTTCTGGGCCGAAGCCCATTAACTGCGCAATCCAGCCCTTCTCTCTCTCCCTTGATTTTTAATACTTTTTTGTTTTTATGTGCTTTTGCTTTTTCTTTTTCTTTTTTTTCTGATTCTCTTTGTTAGTTGGTTTTATTTCTATTTTGTGGATATTTTTTGATTTATTTTTGTTTTCTGTTTTTATGGGTTTTTCTTTTCCCCATTTTCTTTCCTTTATTGGTTATTTTTGTTTTTTGTGGGTTTTTGGCTAAGTGTAATTATATACAAAAAACTATATAACATGTGCCAAAATTTCATGATTATATGTACACTAAAATCCATAACTTCTGTGCAAATAATTTGTTATTTATTTTATTATTTTAGTTCTTTTCTTCTTTAATAGGAAACCAATTACACTAATTCATTGTTTCTTAGAAAACTTCAATATTCTAATTTTGTTTAAGTTTTTATTTCATTTTTCAATTCTTCAAGGGTAATACCAATACCTTTATTTCACTCCTACTTAGGAATTCTTTTGTGAAATTTCACTGTTTGTGCTTATTTTGTGTATTATAAAAAGCGCAATTTCCATTCAAACGGTGTGCAAATGTTATCATTATTATTTTTTTACTTTTCTTTCTTCTTAAACGGTTAATACTGATACCACTAATTCATTATTTTGATCCGGAGAAGTAGAGACACCATGGATCAAATACCAATGCCACTAATTCATTCTTTCTTTAGATAATTTTGTTTTTGCGAAATTTTTCACTGTTATGTGTTTATTCTTGAATATTATAACAAAGCACAATTTATGTGCAGATTGTGTGCAAATTTTGTCATTATTTTCTTTGAGTTGTTTATATCATTTTCTTTCTATTTAAGGGTATTTTTGCTTCACTTTTTATTTCTGTTTTATGTTTCTATGGGTTTTATTTTTCCCATTTCCTTTCCTTTATTGGTTATTATTGTTTTTTGTGGGTTTTGGCTGAGTGTAATTTTATACAAACAAATACTATATAATATGTGCCAAAATTTCATGATTATATGATTATTTTTGCATAATACGATAAAGTGCAATTTCTGTACAAAGTTATGCGCAAGTTTTTTTTTGTTGTGTTTCCTCTTAAAGGAAAGACAATATTTCAGTTACACTATGGAAATTATAGTAGAATGCAAAAAATGCATTATTATATGCTTATTCTTTGCATATTTCAAAAAGTGTAATATCAATGCAAATTGTGTGCAAGTTTTGAAAGTGTTTTCATTTTCTTTCTTCTTATAGGGTTTCATTCTTTCTTAGAAATTTTAATTATATTGATTTTTTTTAGTTTTTTTCTTCTGAAAGTGTAATACCAAGGCTAGGTGTTTAGTCATTGTAGCCTGTTTTTCCGCCGGCCGTGACATCTTTTTATCTTTAATGTTCTTGTGCTCCTTTTGTGAGCTAGTTCTAGACCTCAGACTATATTTATGTCTTTTGGTTAATAAATTGGTTGCATGCATCATTCTAATGTAGAGGTCGGGGGCTTTCCTCCTTTTCAAAAAAATATATGCATTTTCTGTCATTGTTTGCTTTATGCGTTTTTACATTTTGTTTTTTCTTTTGTGCAATGCAATATCATGCCACTAACCATGGCCAGCCAGCTCACACGGTAACAAAGCCGGAGCTAGCAAGCTCACGTGCGACGCGGAGCTAGCTAGCTCACGCATGGAAGCAGCTGGAGCTAGCTAGTTCACACGCCACGCCCAGCCGAAGCTAGCTAGCTCATGCACGCACACACGACACACCACACCACACGTTCTATGGGGTAAATAAGTGACTGGCCAATCACAAATTCAGTCGACTGACTAGTAGTCAGTCCCAAAATTATCACGCAAGTTTAACTACGAGTTTGCAGACAGCTGTAGATATGCATACGCAGTGGCGGAGCCAGGAAATGTGGATCAAGGGGACCATAAAGTACATTAAGGAGGGCCAAAGCATAGGAAAATACACATTTAACATCAAAATATTGCTAATTATGCACTGTTCATCAATGAATTAGCGGCAAATTTCAAATGTCAGGGGGGCAGGGCCCCTGCTGGTCCCCTGTCTCCGCCGCTGTGCATACGCCGTCTGCTTACGTCAGTACTGCACGGGGATGTGCAAGGCCGAGCACGGCCGAACAAGAATTGTTTTTTCAGCAAACTCAGTTTTTCCTTGGGAGGTGAAGATCAAGAGGGTGCAGCATTTCCCGCGAGAGTTTTGAGGTTTTTCTTTTTTCTTTTAGAATCTGGCGAGCGTTTGGGTTGGTGTCTTCGTTGGAAAACGAAAGTTTCGAGTAGTAAGCGGAAGGTTCACACACGGGCAATCATATGCGTTTTTTTTCTTTCCGGGAAAGAAAGAAAGGCCCTCCAATGTTTAGGGTTTAACTGTCTCTCATCGCCGCCACCGTCAATCTGTCTCATCTCCTTTAGCTTTAGGGCTATGAAGGCATGGTGGACCCCGGTCCTTACATACGGGATGACTCATACTTTATTTTTAAAAGTTTGTTTTAGTCTTTTTTAGGGTTTGTGTACTGTTCAGGAAGGTGAGCGGCGGCGGCTCTCTGAAGATGGAATAAGGTTCAACCCGCCTAACCCCGTCTCGCTAGTACGTCTCGCACCGTCAAAGGGCATGTGGAGGTGTGTCTTCGGCAGATCGCGCGGAATTCGGTCAATGGTTGTCTTCGGTGGATCTGCTTGGATCCGGTCTTTGTTCGCCTGTGTTTCATGTGTTTACAGGTTGGATCATTCCGATCTATACTTCTCTTCATCGACGGCGGTTGTTGTTCTCGTTTGCTGGCCCTTTGGGGTCTTAGCACGACTATTTTCCGACTGTCTAGTACAGAAAGGTTTTGACCGGCTCCGGTGACGAAGGGGCGATGACGGCGGCATGCCTTTGGCTCACTCCAGTGCTTGTAGTCGTCACTAAGTGGTCTGCGTATATGGATGTATTTCTTTTACTTCTCATGTTCTTTGTACTGCCATGTTGTTTGATGAATAGATCAAAAGTCTTTCCCGCAAAAAAAGAAAACAAAAGTTTCGGTGGCACCTCGAGACCACGTCGACTATAATGTAGCTGGGCCCAACAATCCACTGAGCTCATGCATCCATTTGTCGGGCTATTGAATTCTTTAACTTATGGACATTTTAAAATGTATCACTATTGTTGAAAAATCATGATATTTAAAAAAAATAACAATACATTCTCTTGAATATTTTTAAAATCTTATAAATAATTTTAAAATAATGATATTTAAAACATATGAGTGCATTTTTCAAATTCATAATCATTTTTTAAAATTGTGAACATATTTTTCTTTATATATCGAGCAACTAGTTTTACGAAATCACTAATTAAGGGGTACCTTTTCCAAAGGCTAGTCCCCACTTTCACTTGTGCTGACAAGTGGCACATTGTATATATGTCACTTGCAACAACCTAATAGTATCCCTTTTGTCGTAGATTCCCTTTTTTAAAAGGTTCTATCACTTGAACCGTGCATCTAAATAATGAACTGTTTTCATCGTTGTATTTCTCATGTCGAAATCTTCCAAATTTGATCTCTATTAATAGGGTTTGACGAACCTTCGCTATTCAGGCAATTACTGCTAATCATGTAGTTCGTCCACGTGCTCCGGTTCCTATAGCAAGATGGCAAAAACCACCAACGAGACACTATAAACTGAATATAGATGCTTCTTTCTTCGATCACGGTACATTGGTACTGGCGCCCTAGCTGCAGTACTTCGGAACTATCGTGGATTTGTAACGATGGTCATTAATATGCGATAAAATAAGAGTGTTTCCCTTAGAAAAATGTTGCAAAATTAAATCATTCAGGTGTGCTTTTCTTTCTTGATTGCTCTCCTTGCGATTTTAGATATGGCTGCAAAAAATAATAAACTACATACTCCGGCAGACCGGCAACCCTTTTGAGGCAGGAGCGTGTGCACCCATCGATAAAGCAGAGCCCGTATATTTTTTAGGAGGTACGTACATAACACGGGCGACACGGGCGAAACGGGCGATGCCCGCGGCGATCGCCGCGATCCGGACGCCGGCGCCCGTCGCTCCTGGCGCTAGGCTGGTCGGAGGAGATTCTAGGCTCTCGCCGAATCTGAAGAAGAGGAGGATGACGATGGATACTGCTCCGGCGTCCCGTCCGACAGGTATTCACCGACGACTTCGGACGTGATTTGTGAAGCTTTCAACCCTGGGTATTCGGAGGAGGAAATGGCTACGATCGTCGAGGGAGTCGTGCCAATTGACGATCCGGCGCGGCAAGGTCTTCTTCTGGAGGACAACGTGGAGGTGGTTCGCCGGATTGTTCATCGGAGGACGGCGGCTTCCGCGATCCGGCCTTGGAAAGGGCCCATACCTAAGGTAAGTCTTCCGAACTTGACTGTTTTCGATTTGATTCGGCCGGATGCTTGGACTACGGTTACTAGAAGAAAAGTTCCTCGCCGGACTCGGGCTCGATCGGCGCCAGAGGTGACCGCGGCGGCGCAGCCGGTGGTCACGGCGTCCCAAATCGGAGCGATGCGCCAGGAGCGTTTGAATTCGCTCCTGGGCCGCGAGAGGTGGATTTCGGTTGATGGGCCGCGGGGTGTTGCTGGGCTGGGATCTGCTGGGTATGAGGCCCAGTCTGATCAGGCTTTGGAGCACGTAGAGGGGATCGAGGCATGCAGCCAGACTCGTACGTCGCTCCAGCAACTTCCGCAGCGCCCTAGGGTTTCTGGCTCCAAGTCGTCGCTGCGATCTTGGTTGGCGGGGAACGGCCGAGCTCGCCGCATTCCGCCGCTCGGGACCATGGCCGGGCGCGGCGGGCCGCCGGCGCTCCTAAGGCCCTTCGGCGGGGGTTGGCCGTGGCGGTGGTGCGCCGCCGCCGCCTTCTTTGGCGATGGCGGGCCGCTCTGCCCGCCTGTGCATGGCGCTGGCGTGGGGTGCCGCCTGCCTTGGTCGGGCACCGGAGCTCCTATTGCGCGGCTACAGCCATGGTGGGTCGCGGCCTTGGCGCTCAGCCCGGGGTGCGGCCGCCGGTGATTAGCCCGACCACGATGGCCGCCGCGGGACGTGGTGTGCCTCCGCCGAGGCCTCCGATTCCATCGGCGGTGGGGCGTGGAGCTGCTCCGCCAAAGCCGCCGTTGCATAATGGCCCTAGACCGGTTGGCCATGTCGATGGGGTTCGGCCGGTGGCCCAGGCAACTCATGCCGGCGTGCAGTCTCGAGCAGCGCCGCCGCCTCACTATGTGGCGAGGCCGACGCAAAAACGCTCGGGTCCTACGCAGACGAGACAAGACAACATGGCTGCTGAGTCGTCGGATCCGCCCCGAGGACAGTGGGGGGACAATGGCTATGATGCGTATGGGGATGGTCAACACCGTGGATCGTCATCTACGGGAGGTGGCCGTGGTTATGCTTGGCAGAGTGATGGTTCTGCTGAGAGGCCCTTCCTTGGCCCTCCGGGCGGTTTTGTCGAGGGCGCTTCTGGACCGGACTCACAGCAGAGAGGTGGCTACCGTGGTCAACGTCGTGGTCGAGGTGGTGGTCGTGGCTTCCGCAGACAGCATCCGCCGCAGGCCGTTGTAGACCATCAGGCGTCCGGGGTGGAGGCTAATCCCACTCAGGCGACCGCTCTGACTAGCGAGGCTATGGAGGTAGTCACGGCTCTGGCTAACACGGATGTTGCTATGGCTGGCGCTTCAGCTGACGCAGGTATCAGGTCTGAGTCTGAGAGGGCGTCCAAGTGGGCGCGTAGGAAGGAAAAAATGCTTTGTTATCGATGCGGTGAGAAGGGAAACTTCATTGCTGAGTGTGTGGCTGAGTTGTGTGATACGTGTGGTAAGCAAGCACATGCCTCGGGGGATTGCCCTCTTCTGCATGAGCAGGCTCCGGCTCTTACAATGTATGGAGTATATTGTGCCGAGCTGATTTTCTTTGAGTCCCCAGCTGCGAGAGAGATTCCAGTTAAGACGCAGAGCCTGACTACTAGAATTGTGAAGGTTACCCAGGGAGATGTCTCTGAAGCTCAGATTGTGCAGAGGCTTGAGGCGGCTCTGGAGATTTTCGATGGGAGCTTCTCCACATTGAGGAGCGCGTGTTCGTGGTTGACCTCCGTCGGTAGAGGACTTGCGGCGGTTCTTGAGCTTTGGGATGTGTAAGGTGCCAGCACTAATTGCATTCTTGAGTTTCAAGAGTGGAAGAAAGTGGAGCCTAAGGGAAGCCCCTTACTCGGGTGTGGCTACATTTCTGGGGCACCCTCCGAGGCTCGGCGGATGTTCTGCTGTGGCTAGTCCGGGTATCATGGTTGGTAAAAGCTGAGAAAGTGGATATGACATTCACTCGCGCCCATGGGGTGGCAGATTGCAGTGAGTGTTCGGACATCGAGTTCGTCTCGGATGTGGTTAATCTGGACTTATAGGGAGAGGTATTCCCTCTTGAGATTGAGTTCGAGGATTCTGAGTTGTTTGCTGAGGCGGTTATTGGTGCTGATGTGGATATGCACGAGGAGGACGACAATGATGGTGCTAGGGAGGATCCGACTGATGAGGGTGGACGAGAGAGGTCCAACGGATCGGGACCAGTTGCTCAGTTGCTCGAGACTGGATCGGGGGTAGAGCCGGCCCCATCTCCATCGGTACCTAAGAGCACGTTGCGGTTTGGATCTTTTGAGCCTGCATCTGCTCCTCCTAGGCTTTGGAGCGACCGGGTGGAGTCTGATGATGCTTTTGAGTGCTCGCTCCCGGTGCTGGATTTTGTGTCTGCTGTTCGTCCCGTGGTGGGTGACTGTGTGACGGGCCACTCGGAGACGACCTTGGGGGGGGGAGGAACGTGGAGCCTCAGGCGGTTCCTTTCCTCCCAGGGCCCCCTGTGGTCTCGTGCAGACAGATGGCGGCTGAGTCGGTGGCTCTGCCTAGCGGGGAGTTCGGGCCAGGTGGCCACGATTTCCTCTCCCTCTACTCTGACGCCGGCGACGCCAGCCTCGCCGTCATTGGTCGGCCGTGAGGGAGACCGTCTAGGGCAGGTGGCCTCGGACCCTTCCCTTCCGGCACCGGCTGCTGCGGCTTTTTCTCCTGTGGTGCTCGGCGGGAGTCAGGGGCAGGTGGCCCCGGTCCTTCCCTCGCCGTTGGCTGTTCGGTACGGCGACGCCCTCAGGCTTGAGGGTTGGGGCAGGGGGGGTGCTCGGGCAAGCGGCGCCGACACCTACATCCACCGGCCTCCCATCCGTTCGTCGTGGGAGCCCTCCGCCACTGCCTCCTCTGAGTGGCGCTACTCGGGAGGAGGTTATTGCCTTCGGCGGGATCCCCGACCCGGTCTCTGAGGGGAGATGAATGAGCTCTCGTCTCCTGGACCACCCGGAGGTTGATGACATGCAGCAGAGGTGCGCTATGAGGGCGGCCAAGCTTCATGACATTGAGGTCACAACCGGTATGTCAGTCAACTTGTCCAATTCCATTTTGCATTTTTCTACGCATGAGATTATAAATAATGCAAATCAAGTAGGGGTTTCGTTAGGGAATACCAATGCTGAAATTTCCAACTCGGTTAATGATCTCCTTGATCTGGAAGCGGAACACGCTTTAGAAACCATTCAAAACCTAGCGGCAGTGAGACCTATGAATGATGCTGAGATTGATGCGTTGGGCGTGAGAGTGCTTGACAATTTTTGTGCGGACCTTGCACCATCCACTACTGAATCCGAGGAGGAGGAAGTTAGTGTAGAGGATGTAGTGAATCAACCACCAGAGCCTGGTTATGAGGACCGGATGGTGGACAATAGTAAACCCAAACGTAAGTGGAAGCGGAAGGTGTATCCCGCGTCCGCGGTACGTAGGAGTGCTAGGATTCGTACGGCAAAAAAATTTCATGATGACTTATGAAAGGAATCTTTTGGAATAGCAGAGGTCTGAAGGACTTGGCTAAACGAAGGTTTCTCGCTGAGGCGTCTCTGGAGCATCGATTAGATTTCATTGCTCTCTCTGAAACTGGTAGAGATAATTTTGCGCCTCAGTTTCTTTCCTCTCTTGCGGGTGGTGTTGATTTCGATTGGCATTGCCTACCTCCGCGAGGACGATCGGGAGGTATCTTGCTGGGTGTGAGATGTGATTCCCTTGAAGTCCGGAGTGTAGTGATGGGCGACTTCGCAGTAAAGTTTCGAGTTAGGTCTAAAGTTGATGGTTTCAACTGGGCTTTGGTGGCGGTTTATGGTGCCGCACAGCCCGAGCTTAAACCGGAGTTTCTGGCGGACCTTGTTTGAATCTGTGGGTCCGAGCAGCTTCCGATGTTGGTCGGGGGTGATTTCAATATCATTAGGAGGAGAGAGAGAAAATAATGATAACTTTGACGGTGGTGGTCGCTTATGTTCAATACCATTATTGAAAGCTTGGATCTGAGGGAGATAGAGCTTTCTGGTAGAAAGTTTACCTGGGCTAATGCTTTGCCAAACCCGACATATGAAAAGCTTGATCGAGTTCTCGCGAGCGTGGAGTGGGAACAGAAGTTCCCTCTTGTTATGGTACAAGCTCTCTCGCGGGGAATATCCGATCACACACCATTGTTCGTGGACTCAGGGGAGCCGAACCATGTGGGAAACAAAAACACCTTCTCATTCGAGATGGCCTGGTTCGAACGTGAGGGGTTCTTAGACCTCATTGCCAGGGAATGGGCTAAGGGTGCAGGAGGTAGGACGGCGGTCGAGCGTTGGCAGAATAAAATTAGGCATTTGAGAAGTTTCTTACGGGTTTGGGCTAAGCACCTCAGTGGGGTGTATAAGATTGAGAAGGATAGGCTCCTTTCTCTTATACAGCCCCGGACATAAAAGCCGAATCCGCGATTTTGCTTTCTTGAGCTCCGTGTTAAAACCGAGGCGAGAAGAGGTTGAAAGAACTTCTCCGCAAAGAAGAGTTGAAGTAGGCTTTGCGAGCTAAGGTCCGCAAAGTGGTCCAAGGGGCGCCAATACTCGATTCTTTCACCGATTGCCAATGGTAAGCACGAAAAAAGCGAATCTTTCAACTTGAACAAGATGAGGGTACTATTTTAGGACAGGATAATCTCAAAACATATATTACCGAGTATTATAGGCGTTATTTGGACCTCCGGAGGATAATTGTGTGTCCTCGATGAGTCCAGGATGAGGATGTGCCTCAATTGTCTGCTACCGATAATGATATCCTGGTTGCCCGTTCTCGAGAGAAGGAGGTGTTTGATGCTATTGCACAAATGAAAACAATAAGGCTCCCGGATCGGATGGGTTCCCGCCGAGTTCTATAAAAAGTGCCGCACATTATTAAGGGGATTTGCTACCTATGTTTCATGATCTATTCTCTGGACAGCTTCAATTATTTCACTTGAATTTTGGAACTATCACATTGCTCCCTAAGAAAATGGATGCTGTGAGAATTGAGCGATTCAGCCGATCTGCGTCCCTCAATGTTAGTTTCAAAATCTTCACCAAGGTCGGGACTAATAGGCTCACACAGATTATGATTCGTGGTGCAACAATCCCAAACCGCTTTCATGCCGGACGAAACATCCTTGAAGGGTGGTTGTCCTTCATGAACGCTCCATGAAATCCACTCCAAAAAATTAGATGGAGTAATTTTAAGGTGGATTTCAAAAGCGCACGATAAGGTCAAGTGGCCATTCCTCCAACAGGGCATTGCGTATGAAAGGTTTTTATGACGCTCGGCGCGGCGTGTCGAATCATTTACGCAAAAAGGAGTGTGGGAATTAAAGTGAATTACGATATAGGTCATTACTTCCGCATACATAAAGGCCTCGCATAAGGAGATCCGATGTCCCCATCCTGTTTAACATTATGGTGGATATGTTAGCAATTTTGATAGGAAGGGCTAAGGAGAATGGTCAAGTGGGTGGCTTGGTACCTCATCTTGTTGATGGAGGTGTATCCATCCTTTATCTGTTGATGATACAATCATCTTTATGGAGCATGACTTGGCCAAGGCGAGAAATATGAAGCTGTTGTTATGCCTCTTTGAACAATTGACCGGTTAAAGATTAACTTTCATAAGAGTGAGTTGTTCGCTTTGGTAGAGCCAAAGACGAGCGGTGAGTCTTATAGGCAATTGTTTGGGTGCGAGTTGGGGAATTTACCCTTCTCTTACCTTGGTATTCGATACACCATTGTAGGTCGACAAACAGAGAATGGAAGTGTACCGAGGACCGATTTGAGAAGAAACGGAGTTCTTTGGAAGGGTAAGCTCATGTCATACGGAGGCCGGTTAATCTTGATAAATTCGGTGCTCACGAGTATGCCTATGTTCCTCTTATCGTTCTTTGAGGTCCCGCTTGGTGTTAGGAAAAGATCGGACTTCTATCGATCGCGCTTCTTTTGGCGAGTGATGAACTTAAAAGAAAATACGGATTGCTAAATGGGATATTATCTGTCAATCGAAAGACCAAGGGGTCTTGGTATCGAGAATCTTGAAGTTAAGAATGATGCCTTCTTAGTAAGTGGTTGTGGAAGCTCTCATCCGGATCGAGGCCATGTGGGCGCAAATCCTTTGCAGCAAGTACCTCGCACTAAAACATTGTCCTGTGTCACGGTCAGCCGATCGACTCGCCTTTCTCGAAAGGACTAATGAAAGTCAAACAATCGGTTCAATAGGACGAGGTTTGTTATTGAAAACGGTGCTAGTACACGCTTCGGGAGGATACTTGGCTTGGCGACTCACCCTTGGCCATTCAATATCCGTCTTTATATCGTATTGCTCAACGACGTGAGGTGTTCGTTACAACGGTATTTCAATCTATCCCCTTAATATTCAGTTTAGACGGTCGCTAGCGGCAATCGCTGGAAAGTTTGGCTCCATTTAGTTAGGAGACCGATGGAGGTTCAACTTTCGACCAACCCGATGAATTACGCCGAAGTTGACTAGTTACGAGTATTTACGCTTAAATCAATGTATATTGATGTTATTAATTCGAACTCCATTCCAACTTCCAAGAATGTCTGGGATGTCAAAGTTCCTTTGAAAATAAAAGTGTATGTGGTTTGTCCATAAACAAGTTATTTTAACAAAGGATAACTTGATAAAGCATAATTGGACAGGACCTACTAGGTGTAGCTTCTGTGATCGGGATGAGACGATTAAGCACCTCTTTTTTGATTGCCGGTTGGCCAAAGTCCTTTCGCGGACGGTCCACATTGCTTTTAATATTACTCCATCGACTTCTATTAACGCATTATTTGGGACTTGGCTTAATGGGATTAAGCCCGACTTAGCAAGACATATTCGGGTTGGAGTTTGCGCTTTCTTGTGGACTATCTGGATTTGCGAAATGATTTGGTTTCTAACGAACATCACGGATTCATTTTTGCGTGTTATTTTCCGAGCTACGGCGGTGATCCGTTCGTGGTCGCTACTCACTCCGATGGAGGCCAGGGAGCATTTGGTTACTGGATCTATCCGTTGGGAAATGGTAGCTCGGGATATCTTAAACCGGTTTGGATGGCGGTCATGTAATAGGATAGCAAATTATTTTACCTATCTATTTTTAGCCAGCCGGTTGTGGCGTCTTTTCCTGGCTAGTTTGTGTATCTAGCTTGCCTTTTCTTTGTTTTAGTTTGAGACTTTGGAACTTTGTTGGCACATTTTGTTATTTGGTTAATAAGATGGCAATATGCATCACTCTTGATGCAGAGGCCGGGAAGCCCATTTTCGAAAAAATATATATGAATGTTTCGGCCTTGAGCCCGAAGCCGTGGCAGGCTGGCCAAGGACTCCGGCGTGAAATTCGTCAGAGTAGAAGGTAATTCACGAAAACTTCACACATACAGCATGACAAGTAAACAGCGGTCTCGTATGGGTCCCCTTGCACGCCCCTCCCGAGGAGTCTGGCAGCGCCCCGCATCCGAGCGTGGTGCTTTCAAAATTGGGCTCCATTTATTCCAAAGCCTGCAGCAAGCAGACAAACAGAGGGAGTGGTAGAGAGAGAGAGAGAGAGAGAGAGAGAGAGAACAGAGAGATGGGTTCCATGGCGCTCCTCCGTCCCTTGGCCTGCGTCCTCGTCCTCCTCTGCTCGTCGCTCGGGGCAGCGAATGGGATGTATCGTAGAGCCGGCGGCGCGGAGGGGGAGGAAGCGGGAAGCAGGGTCACCGGCGGCGCCCGCGGCGGCGTCAGGAGCGCGTGGCCGGGGTACCTCTACACCAGAGCAGTCGGGCGATGCACACCCCAGTAAGCACACGCTCCCCTCCCCTCCCCAGTCCGGTTCTTGGATTTGGCTTCCCCTTGCAGAACTTAGTTACATTTCCTTTTCTTGATTCTTGTAGTAGCAATGTTGGGTAGTCAGTAGTCACTCACTACTGTGCTAAGTTAGAGTCCAATAATGCAACGAACAGTAGCATCTGTGTGCTGGGAGAGGAGTCCCAATAATGTAATTTTGAGGCTTACAGTCTGCCTCAAAAGTGGCCACTTTTAGCGGCTGGGTAGATCTAAAAACGTTGGTTTCATCCTGAAAGGTCCAGCGGAATCTGCACTAGGCTGCAAGGATGGTGTGCCCACGCAACCTAATCTGCTTTTATGAAATCCCTTGTCGTACGTGCAAGGCTAAAGTGTTCGACTTACGGTCCATGTAATGTTCCTGACAAGTTTTTACAGTAGTATCTTCTCACTAAAATCCAGGGTACATTTTGAGTCATTACTAGTTGTAACCGTATAGCCTGGGTAGCATTGCCGACAAGCGACTATTGTGTAGTGGTATAAATTTCTGCAGTAACCCATGGTGTTACTCCACAATCCACATGGAAAGTTTACCTGAATAAATGGCAGTTTTTCTGAATATTGAGCTTCGTTCTGCTGAAATGCACTGAATCAACAAACTGTCTTAACTGCCCTGGTTCCAGTCTTGTGAACATCAAGAGTTCAAGACAAGTCACGTCCGTTTCATTCATTGCGTTCATGCAATCCTGTTTCGTCCTCCCCACTCTCTCTCTCTGGTTTGTTCAAGTCGTGCTCATGTGGGTCAATGTGGCCTTTGTGCCCTGTGGGGCATTCTCCGCTATAAGTGTGCATACTATCGTAGCTTAGGAGCCAACTAATTAGGCCACTTCTTTTGGTAGGGAAAGAAACATGATGTCTAAAAATCATCGCATAGCATGTGAAATGCCTTCTTCTGAATAGAATTTCGAGCTCAGTGTTAACCTGCTCCTTTCAACGAGTAGTTTCTGAGTAATAACACTGCAATAAACCGTTACCTTGCTCCTTGTACGACTAGCTTCATGTGGAACTCTATATGCAGGTTCTGGAGCAGCGGGGTTGAGCAATGGCCCAACATCGTCCCCCAGGAGGCGGCGGTGTCCAAGGTGTTCGGGTCCAGGTCCATGGACAAGTACGGGCCGCGGCTCACCCTGCTGGAGGCCACCATGAGGACCGACGACGTGGGGAGCCCCTTCGTGAAGCTGGTGAAGCACGGCAGCGCGGCGCTGATCAACGCCTACACGCGGACGGGCTTCCCCTTCGACTCCTGGGAGGTGAAGGCGCTGCTGCTGGAGGCGCTCGTCTCCGAGGACGCCGCCGCCGCCCAGGCCGAGCGGTTCCAGCAGGCCAACGAGTCATGCGTGTGAAGCTTCTGTTCCTATCGTATCAGGTGAAATGCAGAATGGTAATGTTGTAGCAGGGTGTTCGTTGTAGGTCACCGCTTTTGTGACTTGGGAGGGAGATCTCAAGCAGTGCTCCCATTCGCGGTTGGCATGTTTCTTGGATGCCTACGGGATGTTTGAAATGGTGAAGTGTGGCTTGCACTCGCGCGTGTTTGTGCAATGTGCGTAGCCTGTAGCTGTAGTAGCGTCTGCGTGTGTCGTCGTGCAAGACTGCGATCTGGTTGGATGGAGCGTTTTATGTCGCCGTGTCGTGTTTCTATGCTGCTAATGACTTTTTACAAGGATTGTCTTTCGTTTGTGATTGCCTCAGCGTGCAGTGGAACTTTTTATTTTCGAGAGTTTTTTTTTGAGAAGATTTATTTTCGAGAGTATACGCGAGACTTTTGCCAGCACCGTGCGCGGCAATGGGGCCAGCCGGCCAGGGCTGACGCCGGCGTATCCAACAGCCGATCGGCCCGAAACACCCGGATATGCCCCCGCTTCCCAAATCGCGACTGAAAACCAAAATCACTAATTAAGGAATACTTGTTGCAAAGATCATTCCAACTCTGATGTTACGACAAGTGGCGAACATGTAGTGTGCCACTTGTCGCAAAAGTGGCGAACATGTAGTGTGCCACTTGTCGCAACCTGAGAGTTTCTTTTTTCTAGATTTGTTTATTTAAAACGTTTTATCTCTTAAACCGTGTATCCAAATTTCAAACCGCTTTCACCGTTGGATTCCTCGCGCCGGGATCTTCAAATCTGGATCCCATGTTGATAGGTTTTGAGCACGGGTTTTTTCCTTTCCGAAAGAGGCACGCTCGTGCCTCACGAAATCACAACCGTGCCTCTCGCGGAAGCAAAAAACACGCGGAAGGGAAAAAAGAAGAGAAAACGCGTTTTTTTTCCCGTTTCCGAAGAGGCACGGCCGTGACTCTCGTGAAAGCACGGCCGTGACTCTCACGGAAGCAAGATCGTGACTCTCGCGAAAGGAAAAAAAAAAGAAAACGCGTTTTTTTTGTTTCCGAGAGGCACGGCCGTGACTCTCCCGAAAGCACAACCATGCCTCTCGCGGAAGCAAAACCGTGACTCGCGAAAGAAAAAAAGAATAGAAAACGCTTTTTTTCGTTTCTGAGAGGCACGGCCGTGACTCTCGTGAAAGAAAAAAAGAACAGAAAACGCTTTTTTTTCGTTTCCGAGAGGCACGGCCGTGACTCTCGCGAAAGCACAATCGTGCCTCTCGCAAAACCAAACACCGGGCACTTGCATCTACCAAGCCAATGCACGCAACCAAACGGCAGTCAAAAAATGCTCCCGTAATGCAGGCAACCAAAGTAAGTGTAGATGATTGTTTTTTGCCTGCATTAGCTCAACCAGGCTTAAGTGGAACAAATATGCAAAGTGCTAAAAAACGATGCAGGTAACCAAACGCCTCCTTAATGTTATTTTGGTACGCAAATGGTGGTGGAATTGGGGGCAAGAGAAGGGATGTGGCAGCAGATAGTAAGAAGAAAAAAAGATTGATTAAGGGATCTATCAGATACATGGATCTGTGAAGTGTGAATGATTCACCATGCTGGGCTGACTTGGTTAAAATCAATCTGTATCTTACAGGGAGAAAGATGAAAGTGGGTAATGGACAACGGACTGGCTTTTGGGTGACAAATGGTGCAGTGATAAACCTTTGCTAGCTATTTTCCCTGACTTGTTGCAAGTATGTAAGGAGAAGAAAAAACTGTCAGAGATATGGCTAATACTGGATGAGCAATGACATTTTGGAGATGGCTGAACAATAAACAAAATAGACAGCTAGTGGAGCTGAGAGTGCGAGGCTGGGTGGATGTTTCCATCTGGCTATGGAACAAAAAGGGAAAAAATTCTAGATCATCTAGGCATCTCTGGAAAGCCAAACTGCCTTTGAACATAAAAATTTGGTTATGACTTATATGGCATAATGCCATTGCAACCAAAGATAATATGATCAAACGTAAATGGGCGGGGGATCCTTTATGTTGATTCTGACATGATAATGAAAATATTCATCACCTTTCCACTGTTGCTGCGACATAGTATGTGTGGAGTTAGTGAGCAAAACTATCGGTGCTGGGGATAGACCTGGATGCTTTTCCCAATACTTCTCGTGGATTCCCAAATTCCTAACTCCAAATTGTTGACCTGGCGGCCCTATGCTGGACTATTTGGAAGCTCAGAAACAGAGCTTGTTTTGAGTTTAAGCTTGTAAGATATCCCGCTGAATTTATTTACTGTGCTGTGTCTTTTATGAATTATTGGGCAGCTTTGTAAAATGAGGGGACTGAAATGTTGGAACAAGGTGCGACGGCACTCCAGAGAACGGCACTGGCAAAGTATGAGGATGGCAGGAGGGAGCGAGGAAATGGCGCCTTGATGATCATGGGAGATGATGGTTCAAACAATGAAGATGATGCAGAAGCTACGCGCCAAGATATGGAGCAAGACTGGGTAATTTCTCTGGGCTGATGACTTGTTTTGCTTCGCCTTAGCTCCCCGCTCTCCCCTGTTAGCGGAGCATGCGGCAGGAGAGTTACGGCTGGGATAACCTTACTTTTGTTTACCTGCTTTGCGCCAAGACGCGTTTTTGTGTTCTGTTCCATTATCTTTTTGATAGTGGAACCCGATCCATTCATGGATTGTATGAAAAAGAACCCTAAGGATTAGAAGACTAGGAATTTGGATGAGTGTTTGATATCATAGGAGAAACAAATGAATTCCACCAAAAGGTTTCAGGGGATTTCCTCCAAATAGAGTGCAAAAGAATCTTAAGATAATTTTCACAAAGATTCAAGTTCTCCAAAAATCTTACGGAATTCCTTGGAATCAAGATGACCTTGGGAGTTATATGCACCCATCAGCCGACTCAGCCAATATAGACTAGAATGTGTCTCCTTAGTGATCAGTACCTCCTCCGTAGAATCAAACCCCTAACAATCGATGAGCCATCATCATGAGATAAGAGCAAAGTCTTGTTTTGGTTATTACGAGGATCGGTACAAGGAGCAACAATGATTATTTCTAGTTCCCTAACCTGCTAATTCTGGTGGTGGAAGTAGCAATATCAGAGCAACAAGTATGAGATAGGGCATTGTGACAATCATGTATGTACTCCCGACTCCCGAGTATGTATCTAAATAGGCCTCACAAACAAACACTATTGTGTATCACAGGACTGAGTCTGAGTTCAAGACAAGTCGGTGACATTGCAATAATCCTACCGAGCAGGAGCAGTCACAGCAAGGCATGGTCTTTCTCCCCCAAAACAGACTAGTGATAAAATTCTCGACAACTTATGATACTAGCAAAACGAAATGTGACCGCATCAGCAGGCAACAAAGACGGACGGACGAAAGAGGAGGGATTTATTTGGCGAGGGGCGGCGGCGAGCCGAGAAGAGCCTGCTGCTGGAGGTCGAGGTCGACCATCTGCTGCTCGCGGTCCATCTCGATGATGAGCGGCACGACCAGCACCAGGAAGGTCGTCCCGGCGATCCACGCCGCCTTCCCCGTGCTCCGCAGCAGCTTCCCCACCACCGCCGCGGCCTCGCGGCCGTGCGCCGCCACCGAGGACCGCGAGATCGCAGCCAGGACGCCGCCCGCGTCGCCGCGCCTGCTCACAGCAGAGGACGACGCCATGCTCGCTCCCTTGTTTTGATCTGGACTGGAGGATTCGATTCGGTTCGATTAGGGTTTCCATTCCAGAGGACGACTCCTTTTTGTCGGACTGGACGGAGTAGTGGGCCTTTTGTCGGCTTAAGGAGGCCCGTGACAAGGGCAGGCCCGAATGGCTACGGGTAGTGTTAGGGCCAGTTCTTACGTGGCTTCTACAGTAACTCCGTAAGGCCAACCCCACCGCGCGACCCTATCCTGTCCGCCACCGTTCGTTTGGGGTAAAAGGGACAAAAGAGGCGGCCCCAAGGCCTCAAACGGACGCTACGCCTTATCCCTCGCCCGCCTGTCGGGACACTACCATCCTCCGCCCCCAACGCTTCATCCTTTCTCCCCCGCCCGCCGCCGTCGCCGCCCCTATTCTCCGGCCGCCTCCTCACCGCGCAGCCCCTGCCGTCCATACCAAACCACGTCTCGACATGGCCGCCACCACGCCCGCGCTTTCGCCGTAGTTTTGGTCGTCTATCGGGGGAGGTTTGGCCGTCGCCGTCCTTGCCGGTGGCGGGGGACACGATCGTCGGCGACGGACCACGGAGGCCGAGGCGATTCAAGGAGAGCTCCAGGCGGCGGGGCGGCCGCAACCACCCTGCTGCGTCCGAGGTGATCATCGCGGCCTCTTCGCCACCACGACCGCAAGGTGTTCGACCTTTGCCATCAAAGGTATGGACGGTGAGCGAGTTTTCTTTCATCACTTCCTTTGTTCATCTGGACGATTCGTCACGGATGATGAAGATCTTGTGGTGGCTGCCGGTCGCTCACGACCATATTCAACGGCAGCTTCCTCGATGCAGGGGTCACTCCTGGCCGTGCTCTAACTGAACATAGCAGGGAGAGAGGCCGCCGCTCTCTATACCGATTATTTTGCCAACACCCGCTCTTCAAGCGAATAAATTCCGTCGCCCGTTTTAGTATGGCAAGGCATGTGTTCAATCGTATCCGAGAGGGAGTGGTTGCTCATGACCCATACTTCGAGTGCAAGACGGATGCCCTTGGCAAGCTTGGATTCTCCTCTTACGAAATGCACCGCGCCATCCGCATGCTTGCATATGGTATTCGAGCGTCGATGGGCGAGTATGTGCGTATGAGTGAGACAACATGTCCGATGGCAATGTACAAGTTTTTCCAGTCAGTGATCGAGGTGTTTGGCCCAGAGTACTTGAGGCAGCCAACCGCTGCCGATACAAGAGATTGTTGGCGACCAACGCAGCTAGAGCTTTCGGGCATGCTTGGCGGCATAGATTGTATGCATTGGGAGTGGAAGAACTGTCCATTTGCTTGGCGGGGCGATACAAGGGCATGTTAGCAGGTGCACTTGTCATATTAGAAGCGGTGGCATCGCAAGATCTTTGGATATGGCATTCTTTCTTGGTATGGCGTGTTCTCACAATGATATCAACATCTTGCAGCGTTCTCCGATCTTCGCGAGGCTTGCGTAAGGCCACTCCCCACCGCCAACTTTGAGATCAACGGCCATCGGTACAACAAGGGATACTATCTAGCAGATGGTATATATCCTCAGTGGTCAACTTTTGTGAAGACAATCTTGAAACCCTAAGGTGAGAAGAGAAAGAGATTTGCCCAAATGCAAGAGAGTGCTAGAAAGGATGTGGAACGTGCTTTTGGTGTGCTTCAATCCCGGTGGGGTATCGTTCGAAACCATGCACTATCATGGGATGAAAGGAAGCTTTGGGAGGTGATGACTGCTTGTGTGATCATGCACAACATGATCGTCGAAGACGAGCGTGATGAGAGTATCTTCGACCAAGGATTTGATTATCAAGGTGAAAATATTGAGCCCCTGCACCAAGACCCGGCCACATTTGAACAGTTTGTCCAATTCCACCGTGAGATGCGTGATTGACACACTCATTTGAATCTTCAAAATGACTTGGTTGAGCACGTCTGAGATCACATTGGCAACCAATAGATGTATTGGTTCATTTTATGTTCGTTGAAGACAATTTTGATTTGGTTGTAAAACTATTTTATTAGAGACAATTTCGATTGGGTTGTAAAACTATTTTTATTTTCAGACAATTAATATTTGGACGTGCAAACTAGTTTTCATATGAATATATGGGCATTTTTAGCCTCGACGGACAGATGGGGCAAATGGATGCGACATGGCTGGCGCACGCCACCACCGATCCCAGGACAGGCCCGGACACGACCCCAAATCCCTACCCAAACGGACAGAATCCAGACAAAACGGACGTCGGTTTGGGGTCACGCGGTGGAGTTGGCCTAAGTGCAAGGACTCTCAAAGCTAAATACTTCCCAGCCCTAAAAAAAAGCTAAATACTTCCCTATGGGCGATTTCCTGCATGCAGAGGTTGGACCATCTCCTTACCAGGTGTGGAGAGCTATCGGGCGGGACACACTTTCGCAAGGCCTCATACGTCATATCGGGGACGACCAGACAACTCAAATATGGCAGCACAATTGGCTACCACGTGCACATAACATGAGGCCGATCATGAGCAAAGTTGCAAACCCACCGCACTTACCAGATGCTAGTTGGGGTCGCTCAACGGTCCTTGAAGTACCTTACACACTGATGCAGCGGCGATTCTCTCAATTCCCCTACGCACAAAACAGATAGATAATTTTTGGTCTTGGGCATATGAAAAAAATGAATTTTCACAGTACACTCGGCGTACCGCATGTTAGTTTTCCACAAAGTACAGCTGGGAGGCATGACTGGAAGGAAGACCAGATTCTTTGAACTCTGAAGGTGAACAGAAATCATGATCCAAGTTATGGAAGATAGATGTTCCTTCAAAGGTCAAAAAATTTCTGTGGAGACTGGCCCAACAATCTATCCCAACAGCGGACTTGTTATGTGGGCTGATGAGGACATCAATACCATTGTTACACCAACAACTCCTACTACTATACATACTGAACCAATTACTAGAGCTCACGCACGCCAATTAAATTACTAGCTACTTTCGTTTCTTGGTAATGATTCTAATGTTCATGAGAATATGTTGCTGCCTAAATTGGATACATTTGTTTTGCTTACAAATGAAGGGCCTAGCTTGGAAAAGGATGAACATTGGAGCAAGAACAAGCATGGAGATGATGGCATGCGCAAGAGAAACAAGAATGGAGTTTCAAGTGACGATTTCAGGACTTTGAAGCCACCGTAATGAGTGCATGAAGGCTTGGACGAAATATACAAGATGCCACTTCACAAATTTCGTCTAGATAGGTGCTGCTTCACCTTATTATTGGGCCAGGCCCATGTAATTTCAAAATACATAAGTATATGTTGTTTTTAGAGTCCGTATGTGTGGGGAAACAAAGTTAGGGTTGGTTTCGGACCTCTCCTATAAGGGGCCAGGAAATTCCCCCCTACTTCTCCATATATACAACTCTTAGGGCGTCGTTTAGACTTTGAGTTTTATTTAGATTAAAAGTTCGCCATAGCTGCAACTTCGCGTACTTCATTTGTGTTTAACGACCAGACCAAGAAGTCACAGAACCCCACCTTCATTAATAAAGCTTTCCTCTTTTATTCGCAATATCCAGATTGCAATCTCAGTTTCTTGCTTGTTCTTCGTTTGCTCGCAGGAAATAGACCCTCGTGGTCAGGTTGATCGTGCTCCGTCGTGGTCAATAACCCCTCGGAAGTTGGTTTAGCGATTGCTAAGGCACGACGTCTTCGCACATTCGTAGTCAGATCGTCAAAGTCGACTCCCACAGAAAACGATGGCTATCTCATCAAAACATCGGGACACCTTAGCCTCTATCAAGTGGTATCAGATTTCCATGTTGCTCGGTGAGATTTTACAGTTTTTCATAGTTTGGATCGAGACTGTTCTTCGTACCTACAGTCCACGAAAAAGCAGAAAAAAATTAGGGTTAGTTCATCATATCCGAGCCAATCTGAGCCTTTGCATAATCTTTTTAGGGTTTTGCATTGTTGAATTTGTGGTTGCATCGTCGTGTCTAGTTGCTGGTCTTAGTGTCTAGTCCTTTAGAGTTTCGAGTTCTGTTCACAAGTTGTCATGCCGCCACCGCACCATCGTCATCACCGCTGCCATATACCACCATCGTCATCACCGCTGCCATATACCACCATCGTCATCACCGCTGCTATATACCACCATCGTCATCACCGCTGCCATATACCACCGTCGTCATCACCGCTGCCATATACCACCATCGTCATCACCGCTGCCATATACCACATATTCACCGCCATCACGATAATCCGAGTCCACCTCCATCACAGATTCGCCACCAGTCCGTGTTCCACCGCCCTACATATATCCGCCACCAGTCCGAGTTTCCACCAGATTCATCTCCGCCACCAGTCCTAGTTCGAGTCCAGTATTTGTTCCTTTGTTTTTGATTTCCAGATCACGCCATACTCCGAGTCGTGATCAAGTCGGACTCCCCAACTTTAGTGCTACCCGCAGTAGAAAAATAGTTCCAGTTTAAAAAAAGTTAAGTCTGGAAAATTCTGGCTAGGCAGTTTTTAGACCATTTGTAGACTTTTTCTAAAACAATTGTTGCGGAGCAAAAAAAAGAGGGGAAAAGTGCAAAAGAAAGTGAAAAAAAGAAAAAAAAAGTGATTCAGAGTGTGCTCCTCCCTTGTTTACGTGAAACGCTGTGATTTTTTTAGTGTTCTAGGCCCGCGTCTCTAGCACAGTCTAGCCTAGGACCAGCACAGTACCGTCGTAGAGCGTGTATTCAACTTTGCATCTCTGAATTGATTATTGCTGACCATTTTTGCTACCATATTATAAGCCTTCCCAGCTCCACATACATTTATGTCGTGCGTTTGACTCTCCCTGGTAATCGTTTTATCCAAGCTTTGAGAGTTTTTGACTACAACGGTTGCCGATCACCACCTGCTGTTGGGTAAGAACTGGTAAGAATTTGAGATTTGCTTGATCGATTTGTGACACACTACCACTTTCTAGTAGTCTGTAGGATCATATTCTTGTGTGTTTCTATTGCTGCTAACCATGGCAGGACCACAAGCCGACAAGATTGACTGGGAGAACATGACGAAGAAGGAGCTTCATGATAAATTTCAGCAAATGTTGAGTCAACAGGTGGAAGACGTCATGGTCAACTTTGGAAAGGCACTGGAGAGGATTGATGACAATTGACACCAAGTTGGACGCCAAGTTCAATGAAGTACTCACGCGTCTTCCACAACCACCACCTGCATCTGCTACACCATTACAACAACAACAAAACCACCTCCACGTCGCGAAACAGCCCTCCGTCGAGCGGGCCGTTTTCCTCTTGAGCCTGGACAAATTTTTGGTGCCGCTGCTACTGCTATTGATGTTTCTGTAGCTCCTGCTGCTACTGCAGAGGTGGAGGACTATTACGAGGATGAGGTTGATCAAAATAAGAACTATGTGCAACCACCAGCACCACCACCACCAGGTGCATATAATCGCAACGGTAGGGCTCCAGCACCACCTCAGGTATGAGATTATGACCATATTCCTAAACTAAAAGTGAATATCCCACCTGTCGGTGTCAAAACCGGCGGATCTCGGGTAGGTAGTCCCGAACTGTGCGTCTAGGCGGATGGTAACAGGAGACAAGGGACACGATGTTTTACCCAGGTTCGGGCCCTCTTGATGGAGGTAAAACCCTACGTCCTGCTTGATTGATATTGATATTGTGGATGTTTACAAGAGTGGATCTACCACGAGATCAAGGAGGCTAAACCCTAGAAGCTAGCCTATGGTATGATTGTAAGGGTTGTTGTTGTTCTGTCCTACGGACTAGAGCCATCCGGTTTATATAGACACTGGAGAGGGCTAGGGTTACATAGAGTCGGTTACAATGATAGGAGATCTACATATCCGTATCGCCAAGCTTGCCTTCCACGCTAAGGAAAGTCCCATCCGGACACGGGGCGAAGTGTCACGCCCAAAATGCGACCCTATCCGAAAGGAACTCGACGGTCCCACCAAGGATAGACCCGCATATTGAAACGCTTTTGCAAGGTGGATATCATCACATCAACATTACATAATAGATGGGGATACATACAAAAGGCACGAATGCCACAAGAATACATCAACATCAAATACAAGATCAACATCCGACTACGGATGAAACATAAACAAAAGCTCAAACGACATCCACCACCTTAGCCCAGTGCCGACCGAACCTATCCCCGATCAAGAAGAAGCAGATGAAGAACTCCAACACAAGCAAACATCGCTCTCGCGTCAAGATCATCGCAAACCTGTACCTGCAACTGTTGGTGTAGTAATCATGAGCCACGAGGACTCAAAGAATCCAATTACCATGGGTATCAATACTAGCAAAGCTTAAAGGGAAAGGAAGGGGTAAAGTGGTGAGGTTGCAGCAGCGACTAAGCATATATGGTGGCTAACATACGCAAATGAGAGCGAGAGAGAAGCAAAGGAACGGTCGTCAACTAGAAATGATCAAGAAGTGATCCTGAACTCCTACTTACGCCGACATAACCCGAAACCGTGTTCTCCTCTCGATCAACCCGAAAAGAGACCCTCACGATTCGCATACACGGTTGGTGTATTTTAGTTAAGATCAACTTTGGGTTTTCTACAACCGACATTAACAAATTCCCATCGCCACATAACCGCAGGCACGGCTTTCAAAGTTCAAACCCTGCGGGGTGTCCCAACTTAGCCCATGATAAGCTCTCGCGATCAACGAAGGATATTCCTTCTCCCGGAAGACCCGATCAGTCTTGGAATCCGGCTACAAGACATTTCGACAAAGAATAAAACAAGACCAAGAAGACCTCCCGCGTGTCGACACCCTAGTAGTAGCCACAGATCTCGTCCCCTGAGCCACGACCGGATGAGCAGTCCGTACAACTAAAACCAGCCCTCAAGTTTCCCGGGTGGCGCTGCAAAGCACTCTAGTTTGGACCAACACTTAGACAAGCATTGGCCCGGGCTGAATAAAGATGACCCTTGGGATGCGCGACTCCCAAGGAAAAAAGGTAATAGGTCGCAAATGGTAAAACCAATGTTGGGCCTTCTTGAAAAGTCTTATTCAAAGCGAACTGTCAAGGGGTCCCATAAATCACCCGACCGCGTTAGGGACACAAAATCCGGGAACATAATACCGATATGACGGAAACTAGGGCGGCAAGAGTGGAACAAAACACCAGGCATAAGGCCGAGCCTTCCACCCTTTACCAAGTATATAGATGCATTAATTAAACAATAGATGCAACATGATAATATGAAACTACATGCAAATTCAAGCAAGTTTCATATAGAGCACACTCAAAACGGAGCAACGGTTCAACACAAACACTCTATACAAGTTATAGCAACAATCTGTCCAAAACAACAACTAGGCATATTGCAAGCATCAAAACAACATGCTACAGGACCTCAACATAATAATAAAAGGCATGGGCACGATGTACAGGTAAAGCATTACAAAACATGAACACTGAGCTATCTCCAGAAATCACTAGAACATGCTCAAAATGACATGGCAAGATTGCAAATAATAACAGTTTCAGGCATTGGCAGAAATAACATCAGGTTGCAATGTTTACAGCTATCAAACAACATGTTATAGGAACTTAACATGGCAAACAAAGGCATGGCATGAATCTACTAAATGCATAGAACAAATGTCCTTTAGTGACCATAAGCCAAAAAGGATCATAAGATATGATGGCACCCATGTAAACATGGCAAGTTATATTACAGATTCATACATGGTAGAAACAACAATAAGTAGGCATGTTGGTGAGATTGAACCACTCACCACAGAGCACTACATGGCATGGCAAGGCAATCAACAGTAAGAAGATATGGCATAGAAGCTATACATGGCAAGAACAACATCATAGCATACACGGATCAACTACAACAACCTTGGCAAAATTGAATAACATGTAAACAACCTGCCAGGAAACATTTTATAGCAAAAGTAGAGCTCGATTGACTCAAGCTATGGCACTCCATAATTGCAAACAAGGGCATGGATGGATAGGGCAAGACATGTAGAACAAAACATCCTTACTGAAGTATCTCAAAATATGCATGGATCTCTCGGTAGCATCAAGTTAACATGGCATAAAAATATCAAGAAAACAGGACCAAATCAGCAACATCAAGACACCTAGTTTGCATGCTTGTGCTAGTCACCACATAGATCACAAAAATACATGGCATACACCCCTGGAAAGATGGCATGGCATATTACAAAACACATGTAGGACTCAAGGTCATAGGAGGCACACATCAATCATGGCAAAAATGACAAAAGTGCATGTTCTGTTAAGAAACAAAAACTAACATCACATAACACTCTTCTAACAGCATTTCGGGCATCAAGATGAGCTCAAATGAAAATGATGCAATGAGATGAAATGATCGACTCTTAGAGACGAACAATTTGACATATTACACGCACGAAACGGAGCTACATGCACATAGTTATGATGCGATGAAAATGGCTAAAAAAATATGCAACTATTCGGGACTTAGCCATTTTACAGAAAAAAACAGATGAGCGCTATGAGACTATATGACGCACGAGCGGGTTAAAGGGCTGCTCACCCTGGGCTTGGCCCAAGTGGGGAAAGAGGGTTGGCGGGGGTGTCTTTGGCCGTGGCTCGCGCTGTTGGGCCGGGCCACGTGGCGCCGCAGGGAGGCGGTTAGGCGCGCACCTCACGCCAGCAGACGGCGGCGGCGCTTGGCGCGGCGCGCTCCCGTGAGCTCAATGACCGGAGATGGGCGCGGCGGCAGAAACGGCGGATCCGGGCGGTTGCCGCCGGATCCGGCCGGGCTGGGCGGGCGGCGTGCATCCATGGCGGCGGGTCGATCTGGATCGGGAGCTCCTCTCCCGATCTGGATCGCTTCGAAGAAGCGGCACGGCTTCTGGGCGCGGGCGCGGCCCCACGCCACGGCAGGAAACGCGAGGGGGAGGAGGATGAGGCGTGGGACGGTGGAGAGGTGGCGGTGGCCGGAGCACGGCGGCGAGGGAGCGGGGCGACGTGCAGGAAGGCGCGGGAGCTCGGGGCTGGAGCTCCTACGGCGGCGGCAGCGCGATGGGCTCGGGGGGCTCTGGCGGTGGTGGAGACCGAGGTGGCGGCGTGGAGGCTCATGAGAGGCTGCCTTGGTGGTGGCCAGGCGGCGCGACCCGGGGGGGCGACACTTGGCGGCGGGGAGTCTGGTGGCGGAGAAAACGGCGAAGGCGCGGCTAGAGGTAGGTGGAGGGCTAGGGGTGCCCAAAAATGGCAAGGGGGGCTTCTTAAATAGGCGGGGGTCTAGGGTTAGAGGTTTAAAGGGTTCGGAGCATTCCGGAGCCTCCGATCACGATCCGATGGTTCCGGTCGAAGGGGGGGGGGGGGTTAGGTGGACTGTGAAGAGGAGTTGGGCTGAGAGGAGAGAAGAGAAGTAGCAGCCCAACGGCAGTTTCGGAGACCGAAACGTGCGACGAATAAACCTGCAACGGTGCCGCCATACATTTAACGGTTGGGCTAACAAATGGACTCCGAATGCGACGAAACTTGACATGCGCTCTGTCTACACTATAATAAGACCACATGCCAAGTTTCGACTCATTCCGAGAACATTTTTCGGCCACTCACGAAACGAGGTAAAAGGGGGCGCCGGAGGACATAGGAGTGCCGGATTGCAAAACGGACAACGGGGAAAAAGCTCGGATGCATGAGACGAACACGTATGCAAAATGAAATGCACATGATGACATGATATGAAATGCAGAAGATGACATGGCAAAGTGCAACACGCAAGCAAATGACATGGCAACGACGGCGAATAATCGGCGTACACCGGCGATCGAATCCGGGCGTTACAACACTCCTCCACTAACAAGAGATCTCGTCCCGAGATCTTAGGACCGAGACGGAAGGGAAAAATGGATGAGGTGAAACAAGAACTCAAAGAAGAAGCAAGGAATCGAGAGCACTCGAGAATAAGAGAGGAACGACGAGAATGAGGAGAATCGAAAGCTCACGGAATCAGATAGACTATGAAAGCACTCGTTCTAACCGGAGTGGTTAGAATGAGAAAATAAACGGATAAGACTGAAAGGATTTAGGCAGAACTCAGACTGAACATGGAAAGAATAGAACACGAACTTCACAAGATGGAATGACACTTGACGACATAAACAACGCAATACCTCCGGAAGAATTGGAAAAATTGAATGAAAATAACTTAGAAGGAAGGATTGAACGGAGTTGTTGAGAAAATCAACAACGAAAGAATAAGCTTGTTGTGGTCTTATGGGTAACATCTCAAGATCAAAAGGTGATAACAGGCCACAAACGGAAATAATTGGATAGCTGAGAAGAACAAAGAAAAGCAAAACTCCACTTCAAAGGAATACGGAGAATTAATTGCACTTCGAGACGTGAGAAGAAAAGATACTTGAATTCCTCCAAAAGAATCTTGATGAACACTTGAAGAATGAATTAAATCATGACGAGCCACCGTGAAGAACTCCGGTAACAAAAGGATGATGAGATACAATTGAAGGATGGAAAAAATAAGGATGAGCCTTGCGATGATTTAGAAGGAGGTTCCGACGAAAAGGCCGAGAAAATAATTGAACTCCGGAAAAGAAAAGATGAAAAGACTTGGAACTAGAACTTATTCATCACGAACAAACTCCAAAGGAAGGGATTACTCACTTTGAGGAAATAAGAATAAGATTTATTGTATGCTTATCCTTCATCAAATTAAATTGATGCCAAGCAATGGATTTTACATACTACTTATTCTTGATGAAAAGGATTGAGAAGTGACATAGCGCCACCTTGAGAAGGTCTTCATGAACCACCGGTAGGATTTGAGAGAACGAGTGGATTAGAATGATATTCAAGGAAAAAGAATATTGAACGAACCACCGTAAGAATTTAGAAATGACTGACGAAAAAGAATGAATCACCGGGAAGAATTAGAAAAGCACAAAGATACTTGAGGGAATTAAGAGAAAAGAGATCGAAGAGATCGCGAACTGATTAAAGAGAAAAAAACACCGGAAGAATATGAAGAACGAACGAAAAGGCAGGAATATAGAATAATTGAGGGAGCGAAGCTGAAGAATTAGAATGAACAAATCTTCCGAAAAGATGGCCTCCGGATTATTGAGATGGAAAGTAACTCCTGAAATACTCCGGATGGATGAAAAGAATTTGCATGATTGAAAACAATTAGATAGGATAACATCGAGCTAGCACCGCGAATCTCCGGGGGAACGGACAAGATTTAAGAGAAACTCTACTTCGGTCTTCAAATGACGACGAGTAACTCCACCAAAATTAATGAGATACTCCGGAAGAATGAAAAGCGAAGAGGTTGAGCCAATAATGAAAAGAATTTGAAATCGATCTTGGAAAAGGCATGTGACTGATGAAATCCATTCTTACATCACACTTTGAAAAGAATTGAGAATAACTCCGGGGAAATTAGACGAGTCAGGTAAGATCCTGGGAAAAGACCTGTGGGTTAGGGCCCACTAAAAGAAAACACCGTTGGAAATGTTGTTGAACAGATAGATGAAGCACCGGAAGAACTGAAATATTTGACTGAGGTGACAACCTCGAATTAATTAGAACACAGACGAATCTCCTGGTATGTCTTCCGAACTCCGGAATGATAAACTGGCGAGAGGCGAACAAGCAAAGAGAACACTTCGAGGAAAAGAATATGATCGATAATGAAAAACTTGAATTGAATCCACCGGAAAAAGAAAGAGATGAAGAATGACGAACGAGACGATAATTCACCGGTTGACATAATTGAGGGAAGACTCCACACAAATGAAATTGATGGTCCGAAGAAACTCGAACTCCGGGAATAATAGGGTGGGAGGGCGGGAAAAACAAAGGCAACTTGGAAGGGGGAACCGACGAATATCTTGAAGAGAAAACACCGGTTGAAATCATTGAGGAGAGAGAGCAAAAACTTCACACGAGTAGGATGGATACTCGATTACGGACTCCGGTTCTGAGAGGAAGAAGGGAGGGCGGGTGGGAAAAACAAGGACAACTTCGGACAAGGAAAAACAACGACATCGGAGGAAGAACTGAGGATTGAACTTGGTAAAGATGAAGATGGTCGAGTCAACTTGACGAGAAATGCACCCGATGAAAAGAGCTGAGAGCCAACGATCGAAAAAACCAACTGCGTGATCCTAAAGAAAAATTTTGAAGGGGAAGAGAAGTAATTCAAAACACCTACGTCAAGATTACTCACCAGGGCGACGAAGGGGCAGAGGAGTAAAAAGAATTCCTACTCTCCGATATAACTAGACTCCGAAAATAGTTTTATTCTAGACTCAACTGCGGCCAAACTACACGATCAATCAAGGGGGCTCCTAAGGTCGGTCGAGGCTCTGATACCAACTTGTCACGCCCAAAATGCGACCCTATCCGAAAGGAACTCGACGGTCCCACCAAGGATAGACCCGCATATTGAAACGCTTTTGCAAGGTGGATATCATCACATCAACATTACATAATAGATGGGGATACATACAAAAGGCACGAATGCCACAAGAATACATCAACATCAAATACAAGATCAACATCCGACTACGGATGAAACATAAACAAGCTCAAACGACATCCACCTCGCTAGCCCAGGCTGCCGACACGAACCTATCCCCGATCGAAGAAGAAGCAGATGAAGAACTCCAACACAAGCAAACATCGCTCTCGCGTCAAGATCATCGCGAAACCTGTACCTGCAACTGTTGGTGTAGTAATCTGTGAGCCACGAGGACTCAGCAATCCCATTACCATGGGTATCAAGACTAGCAAAGCTTAATGGGAAAGGAAGGGGTAAAGTGGTGAGGTTGCAGCAGCGACTAAGCATATATGGTGGCTAACATACGCAAATGAGAGCGAGAAGAGAAGCAAAGGAACGGTCGTCAACTAGAAATGATCAAGAAGTGATCCTGAACTCCTACTTACGTCAGACATAACCCAGAAACCGTGTTCTCCTCTCGATCAACCCCGAAAAGAGACCCTCACGGTTACGCACACGGTTGGTGTATTTTAGTTAAGATCAACTTTGGGTTTTCTACAACCGGACATTAACAAATTCCCATCTGCCACATAACCGCGGGCACGGCTTTCGAAAGTTCAAACCCTGCAGGGTGTCCCAACAGCCCATGATAAGCTCTCGCGATCAACGAAGGATATTCCTTCTCCCGGAAGACCCGATCAGTCTCGGAATCCGGCTACAAGACATTTCGACAACAATAAAACAAGACCAGCAAGACCTCCGGCGTGCCGACACCCACGGTAGTAGCCGCACAGATCTCTTCCTGTGCCACGACCGGATGAGCAGTCCGTACAACTAAAACCAGCCCTCAAGTTTCCCGAGGTGGCGCTGCAAAGTACTCTAGTTTGGACCAACACTTAGACAAGCATTGGCCCGGGGGCTGAATAAAGATGACCCTTGGGATGTGCGACTCCCAAGGGAAAAAGGTAATAGGTCGGCAAATGGTAAAACCAATGTTGGGCCTTCTTTGAAAAGTCTTATTCAAAGCGAACTGTCAAGGGGTCCCATAAATCACCCGACCGCGTTAGGGACGCAAAATCCGGGAACATAATACCGATATGACGGAAACTAGGGCGGCAAGAGTGGAACAAAACACCAGGCATAAGGCCGAGCCTTCCACCCTTTACCAAGTATATAGATGCATTAATTAAACAATAGATATTGTGATATCCCAACCAGTAAACATGTTCCAACAAGGAACAACATCTCCATGTTCCAACAAGGAACAAACTTCATCTTCACCTGCAACTAACAACGCTATAAGAGGGGCTGAGCAAAGCGGTAACATAGCCAAACAACGGTTTGCTAGGAAGGGTTCAAAAGGTTAGAGGCTGACATTTTAATTTGGGAGGCTTGAGCAGCAAGTGATAGGTAGCGCATCATAGCGATAGAACGAAGCAACTAGCATAGCAATGATAGTAGTGAGATCCAGGGTAGCGGTCATCTTGCCTGACATCCCGCAAGGAAGAAGAACGAGTCCATGAAGAAGACGAACGGATGAAGCCGAACCAAGCGTAGGCGAACGAATCCTCACGATCGCAACGAAACAGGAACTAACAAGAAGAAGCACACAACATGGTAAACACACCACACATGAACAAGGCATGATGCACAACAAGCATGATGCATGACAAATCTAGATGAGGCTACTCATGGCAAGAGATGATGCAAACAAGAGCAACACAACATAGCAAGATTAAATGAGGCCGGAAACAACATATAACAATTCCGGTAAGTCCTCATATGCAAATTTCGAAATTGTTCCAGATCTGAATAAACCTTATGTTCAAGTTGTTAAACAGCAAGTTAAGATGCACCAACATGATCTACACGAAATTCTAGTCAAGTTACATATAAAGTTCATTTAATTCGGAGCTACGGTCTAGAAGATATGAGCAAAACAAGTTAAACATGGCATTGATGCAAAATGCACACAAACATCAAGCAAACACCTCAAAACAAGGATGCAACATGATAATATGAAACTACATGCAAAATCAAGCAAGTTTCATATAGAGCACACTCAAAACGGAGCAACGGTTCAACACATACACTCTATACAAGTTATAGCAACAATCTGTCCAAAACAGCAACTAGGCATATTGCAAGCATCAAAACAACATGCTACAGGACCTCAACATAATAATAAAAGGCATGGGCATGATGTATAGGTAAAGCATTACAAAACATGAACACTGAGCTATCTCCAGAAATCACTAGAACATGCTCAAAATGACATGGCAAGATTGCAAATAATAACAGTTTCAGGCATTGGCAGAAATAACATCAGGTTGCAATGTTTACAGCTATCAAACAACATGTTATAGGAACTTAACATGGCAAACAAAGGCATGGCATGAATCTACTAAATGTATAGAACAAATGTCCTTTAGTGACCATAAGCCAAAAAGGATCAGAAGATATGATGGCACCCATGTAAACATGGCAAGTTATATTACAGATTCATACATGGCAGAAACAACAATAAGTAGGCATGTTGGTGAGCTTGAACCACTCACCACAGAGCACTACATGGCATGGCAAGGTAATCAACAGTAATAAGACATGGCATAGAAGCTATACATGGCAAGAACAACATCATAGCATACACGGATCAACTACAACAACCTTGGCAAAATTGAATAACATGTAAACAACCTGCCAGGAAACATTTTATAGCAAAAGTAGAGCTCGATTGACTCAAGCTATGGCACTCCATAATTGCAAACAAGGGCATGGATGGATAGAGCAAGACATGTAGAACAAAACATCCTTACTGAAGTATCTCAAAATATGCATGGATCTCTCGGTAGCATCAAGTTAACATGGCATAAAAATATCAGCAAAACAGGGGCTGAAATCAGCAACATCAAGACACCTAGTTTGCATGCTTGTGCTAGTCACCACATAGATCACAAAAATACATGGCATACACCCCTGGAAAGATGGCATGACATACTACAAAACACATGTAGGACTCAAGGTCATAGGAGGCACACATCAATCATGGCAAAAATGACAAAAGTGCATGTTCTGTTAAGAAACAGAAACTAACATCACATAGCACTCTTCTAACAGCATTTCGGGAATCAAGATGAGCTCAAATGAAAATGATGCAATGAGATGAAATGATCTACTCTTAGAGACGAACAATTTGTCATATTACACGCACGAAACGGAGCTACATGCACAGAGTTATGATGCGATGAAAATGGCTAAAAAAATATGCAACTATTCGGGACTTAGCCATTTTACAGAAAAAAACAGATGAGCGCTATGAGACTATATGGCCTTGAGCGGTTAAAGGGCTGCTCACCCGGGCTTGGCCCAAGTGGGGAAGAGGTTGGCAGGCCGGGTCTTTGGGCAGCTGACTGGCGCTGTTGGGCCGGGCCACGTGGCGCCGAGGGAGGCGGTTAGGCGCGCTCCTCCGCACGGCGGAGACGGCGGCGGCGGCTTGGCGCGTCTCCGGCGGAGCTCAATGAGACCGGAGATGGGCGCGGCGGCAGAAACAGGCGGATCCGGGCGGCGGTCGCCGGATCCGGCCGGGCTGGGCGGTGGCGTGCATCCATGGCGGCGGGTCGATCTGGATCGGGCTCCTCTCCCGATCTGGATCGCTGGGCGAAGGGGCACGGAGCCAAGGGCTCGCGGGCGGCTCAAGCCAGCGGCAGAAACGCGAGGGGAGGAGGATGAGGCGTGGGGCGGTGGAGAGGTGGCGGTGGCCGAGCACGGCGGCGAGGGAGCGGGCGACGCAGGGAGGCGCGGAGCTCGGGCTGGAGCTCCTCTGGCGGGGCGGGCGCGATGGGCTCGTCCGGGCCAGATGGGCTCAGGCGGGCCGCGAATGGGCTCTGGGGCTGCGGCGGTGGTGGAGACCGAGGTGGCGGCGTGGAGGCTCGCGAGAGGCTGCCTTGGCGGTGGGGCGGCGCTGCCTGTGGGGCGCGACACTTGGCGGCGGGGAGCGGGCTGGCGCGGAAAACGATGAAGGGCGGCGGCTAGAGGTAGGTGGAGGGCTAGGGGTGCCCAAAAATGGCAAGGGGGGCTTCTTAAATAGGCAGGGGTCTAGGGTTAGAGGTTTAAAGGGGTTCTGGAGCATTCCGGAGCCTCCGATCGCGATCCGATGGTTTCGGTCGAAGGGGGGGTTTAGTTGGACTGTGAAGAGGAGTTGGGCTGAGAGGAGAGAAGAGAAGTAGCAGCCCAACGGCAGTTTCGGAGACCGAAACGTCCGAAGCGAATAAACTCCGCAACGGTGCCGCCATACATTTAACGGTTGGGCTAATAAATGGACTCGAATGCGATTTAAACTTGACAGCGCCTGTCTACACTATAATAAGACCACATGCCAAGTTTCACTCATTCGAGAACATTTTTCGCCACTCACGAAACGAGGTAAAAGGGGGCGCCGGAGGACATAGGAGTGCCGGATTGCAAAACGGACAACGGGGAAAAAGCTCGGATGCATGAGACGAACACGTATGCAAAATGAAATGCACATGATGACATGATATGAAATGCAGAAGATGACATGGCAAAGTGCAACACGCAAGCAAATGACATGGCAACGACGGCGAATAACTGGCAGACACCTGGCGCATCGAATCCGGGGCGTTACACGAAGTCTTCAATCTTGTATCTTCATAGTCTTGGAGTCCGGTCGATGATAGTTCGGCTGATGATGGTAATCCGTCTATCCGGATACCCCCTAATCCGGGACTCCCTCAGTAGCCCCTGAACCAGGCTTTAATGACGATAAGTCCGGCGCGTATATTGCTTGGCATTGCAAGGCGGGTTCCTCCTCCGAATGATAGAAGATTGTGAACACCAGGATAGTGTCCGACTCTGCAAAATAAATTCCACATTCCACCGTAGAGAGAATAATATATACACAAGTTCAATCTGCTGACGTTTTCTGCGGCATGACATCACGCCACTACCAAGCCATTATTTAAATCATTTTTACTCTACCACCTCAGCGCATTTAGCGAAGCGGTTTCTTGGCACGTCTTGTCGAGCGAGATCGTGTTTCCCTTAATCCGGATTCTCATCAATACGGACATGGGTAACCCAACCGCGCCATTGATGGTGACGCTTGGGAGATAAGCGAGTTTTACCAGGCGGTGGGGGCGCGAGACTTCGCCCCATATAAGGGATAAGGATTCACCTTCTCACCTCGCCTTCTTCCACCTTGGCTTATCCATCTCCAAGACTCGAGCTCCAGCGCCCAAGTTTGCGCATCTCGTCTCAACCTTCTCCGACCATGTCCGGAGCGGAGGTAAATGGTTGGCCTCCACCGTTAAGGAGGAGCACATCGCCAAACTGCGCGCGCCGGTACCTCTCCGCGACATCACAGCACCGGCTGCCCGACGAGGGCAGCTCATCCCCACCCCCAGTGCCCCATGAGAGGTCGTTTCCTTCCCACTTCCTCCGCTGGATGGGCTTTCCACTTCACCCCTTTGTCCGGGGCTCATGTTCTACTACGGCCTGGATTTCCATGATCTGGCGCCGAACTTCATCCTCAACACCTCGGCGTTTATCGTCATGTGCGAGGCCTTCCTCTGCATCCAGCCCCACTTCGGCTTGTGGCTCAAGACCTTCAATGTCAAGCCGAAGGTAGTGAAGGGCACTCAAGCGGAGTGCGGAGGCGCCATGTTGGGAAAGATGCCCAATGTCCTTTGGTTCAAGGGCCTTCGTGGAATCCGTCAAGGGTGGCAATCGGGTGGTTCTATATCACCGAGCAGCGTGACCCTACATGGGCGGCGGCCCCGAGTTCAGATCTGGTATCCCCACGCAGCTCACCTCCGGAAAGAGAAGGGCTTCTTGTGGGTAGTTCGGAGGAGCCGACGGGACTCCAAGCTGTATCCGAAGCCGGTGAAGAATCTCAGGCTGGTTAACGTGGTCCAAGTCATGCTCGTCCGCCGGATTCTCCCATGCCAAGAGCGGGCATTCAATCTATGGGAGTTCGATCCGGAACAGCACTAGGCGCTGAGCGGGCTCTTCGACATGACGTACGAAGGCGCCTGGAGGGTGCTGTTCAAGGGCGCCGAAGCCCCCGCATCCGCGACTTAAGATCGCGGATTTCGCCGCAGCGCCAAGCCAACGAGGTAAGTGATTCTACCCTTTACGGACACTTGCTTTTCATAGTTTGACTCTATCGCGGTTTTAATTTCCCTTTTCCTTTGACAGATGGATGAGGAAGGCGGAGCAGATTATCTGCCGGCTCCTATGCCGAAAAATCCAGTGGGCCGCCTGTCTAGCGAGGCTGCTGGTTCCGCACCGCACGTGGTGCCGGAGAAGAAGGCCAAGAAGGAGGCCACGGTGCTCGAAAGAGTTCCGTTTTCAGGTGTCCGACGACTCGGGCGGACTCCTCCCCGAAAACGAGGAGGAGAAGAGGACTCTCTCCGGGAGGAGAGAGGAAGAGGAAGGCTTCCCCAACAAGGGAGGCGAAGGGTCAAGAGGGGAAGGACTATTCCCCCGGACAGCTCCGCCAACGTCAACGTTGGCGAGGAAGAATGTCCTTCAAGGGCCAGGCCTCCGGCGAGATCGTAAGTATCCGGATTCCTGAATGATTTATAATTTCTTTTCCTGCGTCACATAGTGTCATTCTGATGCCGCATGCTGCCTGTAGTCCGGCCAGTGATGATTTCCCCGCTTCATCGAGCGGGTCGTTAGCTTCGTCGGATGTAGACTCCATCCCGACCGCCTCCACCCCTCGCGACACCGAGGACGCCGAGGTGGGATCCCAAGAAGGGACCCATCAGGGGGAGGCTCCGGAGGGGCCACAAGGCGTCCTCCCGGACTTTGCGCCGGACTTCATATCAGAACCCGCAGTGGTTCCGGAGTCCGGCCGGCGGCCCCTTCGAATGAAGGGCAAGACCGTGACGCCGGCGGCTTCCGTCCAACCGGAGGCGCTGGGCAATTTGTTGGAGGCGCTGCAGAGCGCTTCCATCGAGGAGGAACACCGCACTATTATGAATGCGGTGATTCAGAAGGTGCAGCTTCGCCAAGAGCGGGCTGACCAAGCTCGCAGAGCCTTCTATCGGGCTTTGAGGTAAGAAGTTAAAATATGCAATGTAATACCGCATAGACAGTATCCTCGATGCTCGGTTCGGTGTTCGGGAAAAAAGCCGATGAGGATCTGAAAAAAGGAAGATATCTGCAGGTTGCTAAAATTTATGTCAATATGGGTTGCAGGCTGCGCTGCTGACCTCTGCCGCCGATCATGGAGGTCGGTGCTTTGAAGCAGGAGCTCGGCGGTCCGAGCAAGAGCTCGGCCGCCAGAAGCAGCTCGGGATAAAGAAGGTGAGTAGCACCACTTTGAACTTGTACCTTCTGAGAAAAGGATTTAGGTTGCAACAAAAATAACAAGGATAACATGGGTACTGCGGGGCCACGAGCGAGGTGGCGACCACGAAGGAGGCCGTGTCCGCGACGAACATAATGCGGCCACGGAGGCAGGCGGAGCGAGAAAAGCAAGAGGCGCGGGTGGCGGTGGTTCAGCAAGAGCTCCGGGCTCTCATGGAAAAGCATGAGAGTTTGGGCGTGACTCAAAGACTCGAGAGTCCGAGCTTGCCTCGCTCTCGAAAGTGCTAAAACTGCCAAGGCCGATGCCCATAAGTCCCTTCAGAGATTGAGTTGATGAGGAAGATAGCGGCGAGTAAGGCATTTTTCATGCAAAGCAAGCATGTGAATGTAAATTACGTGTTACTTACCCGAATCGGAGCTCTCGAGGCGTTGCAGATCTGCCTCGGCGTGTCTCGATGCCGCCGCATTCTATCGAGCCGAGGAGGGAGCTCAACGGAGAAGGTCTTCGGTCTCGGTATCTTGAGGCCGCCATCCGGTGCCCCTAGCGACCAGGTGAAGCAGCTGGTCGAGCTCCTACAAGGCGGCCGAGCAGGCCATGAAGGGCCTCGTAGTCCGGCCAGTGGCTGGAGAGGCCATGCACAGGAGCTACTTCGGCCTCGTCGACGACGGTTGGTGGATCGTGCCCACGGTGGAGGTTATCAAGCGCTCCGCTTTGTATTGAAGGTGCTCGTCGGGCCCTTGCCCGCGCAAAGGTGCATTGGGGCAAGCTGGATGCGGAGAAGCTAATCAGCGACGCGCCACCAACGGGCAAGGAATATCGTCGCCCGAAATGTACTATAAGACTGTCTGAAGGGTGCCCGCAAGATTGCGGATGAGTGCCCTGGATGTAATTATTGAGTAAACTTCGCAATGTGTTATCCTGCGCGCTGAAAACTTTGTTTATATGCGCCAAGCACGCTTGTTAATTTAAAATATTACCTTCAGGCGGCCGTTTATTAAATCGAGAGATGGCAAGTCATCGGCTTCACCCCCATGCCACGAGTCTGCCGGGGTGTTCGGATAAACTTGAGCACTCTTGTTCCCATTTTGGGTCCATCTAGGGGGCGCTCAACACAACGAACAAGGCAACCAGACTTATAGTGCTTGAACACTCTCACTTAGCCATAGAATTCTATAATTTTAAATTTCGTGAAGCCCCTAGTATTCGGAGGACCAATTGGGCGCTATCCACGCCTTCGTCGGACATTATCCGAACTTCGCTCGAGCGGCGTAGGTCTTTAAGGACCGAAAGGACCTCTCGAACAGCGACCAGTCTCGCCTTATCATGACAGTCAGTTTAGCTTTCTCCATCGAGGCGTTAACCCGGCTCAACCGGGCGCAATCGCAGTGGTTCTCCCAGGCTACCTTAGCCGATAGAACGAAACGTAAGGTGCCAAACATGGGAGCCGGCAAACCCAACTATTGAGCCAAGACATGATTCGAGCCGATTCATATAATGCTATAAGTTAGGGTGCCGCACTTGTGAAAGTGTTCGGACTTTATCACACCATAATGCGGAGAACATAAGCCCTCGGTGTATTTGGCCGTACCAAAATGTACGGGTGCAACATGTCGTAAATGAACATATATATATATATATATATATATATATATATATATATATATATAGGTAATGCAATTATGGGCAAAAGTGATGCATTTTATTCGAGGAGATATGCTATGAGTGCGGAATGATACAAATAGTCACGGAAAGCAAGGGATTGGGCGAATTAAAGGCGTCTCCCTCGAGGGTAGGCCAGCGGAATGTTGTATTTAACAAATTTAATGCTCGTGATGGAGACCACCGAGTGTTCGCCGCGCCTTTGTCCTTCCCCGGCTGTTGCATCATGAGTTCGGCAGGTTCGCCACGGACGAGTTCTGATAAAAAGAGAGAAATAAAAGAAAAGGAGCGACACTTGGGAGCCCCTGGTGTGGTCGAACCGCACTCTGGTCTGTTGTGGTTGTGCCTTTCCCCCTATGCCCATGGTATCCCCAAGGCGTAATTATGTATGCGGAGAGTTTGTCTTACAATTTTGCGAGGGCTGGGGTTGAGGCCGCATTGCTACGCGTGCTCGGAACGTGCCAGGTGGTCTTGGTTGATGTTGCTCCCAGCGCGTTTGGCCGTGTCCGGTCGTTTAACGGACGGACTCGAAAATTGCCTTAAAAGGCTGCTCAGCATTTCCGCCATGAGAGCATTGTATGTTCCTCCGTTCGGAGGGAGCGTTCCGTGTTTCCATTGACCGTGATGACTCCACGAGGGCTGGCATCTTGAGCTTAAGGTATGCATAATGCGGCACCGCGTTGAATTTTGAACGCGGTTCGTCCGAAAGCGAGCGTGATAGCCGCCTGCAGACGAGACTATGTCGAAGATTAACTCCTCGCTCGAAATTATCCGGGATCCAAGACCACTTCGATGTAATAATCGAGCTCATACAATTGGCCTCGACACCGGTATGATGCCTTTGAAGGTTGTCTTTGTAGGTTTAATCCTTGAAGGGTCTATGCCCATCTTGCGCCGTATCCCGATAAAGCAGGTTCAGCTCTGCCGCCGTCCATCGGGACTCGTGAGGTGAAATCCATCGACGATTGGGTCTAAAACCAATGCAGCGAATCCGCCATGGCGGATACTGGTCGGATGGTCTCTTCGATCGAAAGTGATCGGGCAAGAGGACCATGGGTTGAATTTTGGGGCGACTGGCTCCATCGCGTATACGTCCCTTAGTGCACGCTTCCACTCCCTCTTGGGAATATGCGTTGCGTATATCATGTTTATCGTCCGAACTTGAGGGGGGAATCCCTTTTGTCCTCTATTGTTCGGCGGCCGGGTCTCTTCCTCGTCATCGCTGTGTAGCCCCTTGTCATTGTTTTTGGTGATTAATTTGCCTGCCTGCTTGAATACCCAACAATCTCTGTTGGTGTGGTTAGCTGGCTTTTCGGGGGTTCCATGTATTTGACAGGAGCGGTCGAGTATTCGGTCCAAATTGGACGGGCCCGGAGTGGTTCTTGTGAATGGCTTCTTCCGTTGACCGGGCTTGGAGCCTCGGAATCCGCGTTGACTGTCGATCCTCATTCTTGCCGCCGTTAATCGGCGTTTGTTTTTGTTTCGACGCAACCTGCCATTGCAGTCCTTGGTATCCGGACTGCCAGCGTTTTTGCCGAGGTTGTTGCAGCGAGCCAGCCAGCTATCCTCTCCCGCACAGAAGCGGGTCATGAGTGATGTGAGGGCTGCCATGGATTTCGGCTTCTCCTGTCCTAGGTGCCGGGCCAGCCACTCGTCGCGGATGTTATGTTTGAAGGCAGCGAGTGCCTCTACATCCGGACAGTCGACAATTTGATTTTTCTTTGTTAAGAACCGTGTCGAAATTGCACGCCGATTCGTCGCTGCTGGATTATGTGGCTTAGGTCGCTCTGCGTCCGTGGTCGCATCGTTCCTCGGAAGTTGTCGAGAATGCGGCTTCGTGTCCTCCCAAAGATCAATTGACTCTGCGGGCAGGCTGTTAAGCCAATGCCGAGCTGGTCCTTTGAGCTTGAGCGGGAGATATTTGATGGCGTGAAGATTGTCGCCGCGGGCCATATGTATATGGAGGAGATAATCCTCAATCCAAACCGCGGGGTCTGTTGTGCCATCGTAGGATTCGATATTAACGGGTTTAAACCCTTCAGGGATTTGATGATCCATTACTTCGTCGCTGAAGCATAGTGGGTGTCGGGCGCCTCAGATTGAGCAATATCGCGACGTAGCTCGAGAGAGCGTTGTCTGCTGTGTTCGGCCCGGCCGGAGTAGTTGTATCCGGCGTGACGGTGTTCGTCGTGGGTCTTGGGGCGCTCGCATGATCCATAGATAGATCTGGATTGTCTTGCCTTGTCCTCCAATATATCCCGCAAGTTCGGCGCGTTCCCCCGTAGCTTCATGCTTTTTGAGCGATGCCGGGGTACGGTTTTGGTGGAGGGCTTGCACGCCTCTCTGTCGCGGCCATGAGGTGGTCGGTCTGCCGTATTGTGCGCTGGTGATGTAGGTTTGTATGCTTCCTCCTCTAGTCGGGGGAGCAACTTGCGTTTTGGGTAACTTTTGAGGGGCATTCATACTCTTGACGCGAGGACCTCGGTCCATCTGTCGGCCAAGAGGTCTTGATCAGCTTGAAGTCGTTGCTGCTTTTCTTTAGGCTGTTTGCCGTGGCCATTAGCCTGCGTCTGAAACGCTCTTGTTCGACGGGATCCTCGTGCACGACGAAATTCGTCATCGTCGAGGCTTGCCTCGTCTCCGGAGGAGGTAAGTAATTGTCATCCTCGACCTCTTCGCCCGCCACCCTCTCGTGAGGGCTTGCTTATGCCTCCTCCTGCGCTGGATCATCTTTGGAGGGAGTTGTCTTCGCACTTTCGGGGTGTTATTATCTCCGTGCGGAATCTCCATTCTTCCGTGGGCGGGATTTAGAGCGGCGCCACGACGTCGGCGCTTGGGCTGTTCTTTAAGGAATCGGCCTCCGTTGCTTCATCGCCGTTCCCATCTTTTGGGGTGTCCACCATGTATATGTCGTATGACGAGGTGGTCTTCCAAAGTCCTGTAGGCACCGGTTCTTAGTAGTCACCGCATCGTCGTCCATACCGTCGATGTCTTGAGTCGTAGTCGAGTCGTCGGTTAAATCGTCGACGGTGGCTACTGAAGTGGGTGGTGGTGGGCTCTGAATTTCTTCGTCATCTGCGTCCCAACCATCCCGGCCGTAGTTCGCCAGGGTTCTCCTGATAGCAAGAGATGCTTGATGAATTTATGATATCGCCAAGGGCGAAAGCCTTTGAAAGATGTCCGCAGCGGTGAATTCCATGATCGGCGCCAATCGGATTCGACCGCGGGGCGCAGGAGGTTCGGAGTCCGCAGAGTCCGGCACCTCGGAGTCATGAGCTTTATACGGACAAGGTAAGTGTTCGGCTCCATCGCCGTAGAAGTTGCAGCTCCTGAGGCGGTGTCCAGCCATCCGTCCTCGATCCGAGCGATCGGCTCCGGACTATGGTTCGGAGCGGATTCGTGTGCGGCCTCCAAGGTGCTGTCTGGTGGCAGAGTTAGGTCATGCCCATCGTGATAGCGCGGCACGCTCGGCTGCGGCTCAGATCCATCGAAGATCAAGTCTCCGCGGATATGGCCGTGAAGTTTAGGCTTCCAAACCTGACCTGACAGCCAGGGTCGTAGCTTTCGATCTGCTCCAGATGGCCAAGTGAGTTGGCCCGCAGTACGAAGCCGCCGAATATGAAGATCTGTCCGGGGTGAAAAGTCTCACCCAGGACTGCGTCGCTATCGATTGAAGAGGCCATCACGCCTATCGGTGACGACACAGAGGAACTCTCAATGAAAGCACCAATGTCGGTGTCAAAACCGGCGGATCTCGGGTAGGGGGTCCCGAACTGTGCGTCTAGGCGGATGGTAACAGGAGACAAGGGACACGATGTTTTACCCGTGTTCGGCCCTCTTGATGGAGGTAAAACCCTACGTCCTGCTTGATTGATATTGATATTGTGGATGTTTACAAGAGTGGATCTACCACGAGATCAAGGAGGCTAAACCCTAGAAGCTAGCCTATGGTATGATTGTAAGGGTTGTTGTTGTTCTGTCCTACGGACTAGAGCCATCTGGTTTATATAGACACCGGAGAGGGCTAGGGTTACATAGAGTCGGTTACAATGGTAGGAGATCTACATATCCGTATCGCCAAGCTTGCCTTCCACGCCAAGGAAAGTCCCATCCGGACACGGGGCGAAGTCTTCAATCTTGTATCTTCATAGTCTTGGAGTCCGGTCGATGATGATAGTCCGGCCGATGATAGTTCGGCTGATGATGGTAGTCCGTCTATCCGGACACCCCCTAATCCGGGACTCCCTCACCACCGTTTGAGGGTAGATACATTCTTGATGTATATCTTACTTGGGAGTTAGAAACTGAACAGCGTTTCACATGCTTATAGTATACTGAGGATAGACGTGTTGCTGTTGTTGTTTGTGAATTCACTAGTTTTGCTTATGTTTGGTGGTCGGAACATTGTAGATTATATAATGATAATATCCATACTACTTGGGCTACTTTGAAAACTGCTATGTGTAGTCGTTGGGTTCCACCATATTATCAACATGAATTACTTCAAAAACTGCAGCGTTTGAGACAAGGAAAAAAAAAATCTGTAGAGGAGTATTATCAGGAATTACAAACTGGCATGATTAGATGTGGTATTGTTGAGGATAATGAAGCTATGCTTACACGTTTTATGGGTGGATTAAATAAAGAGATGAAAACCATTCTAGAGTACTAGGAGTATAATAATATCACTCGTTTATTCCATCTTGCTTGTAAAGCTGAACGTGAAGTGCAGGATGGACATGCATTGGCGCGAACTAATTTTTCTGCAGGTTGATCTTCATCATGGACACCACGTACATCCTCTACTCCCACACATCCTACTGCAGCATCACTGACTTCAACCGCCAATTCCAACCAAGATACAAGAAAACAGGCACCACCACCACCATCTGCCAGGAGTACACCTTCCGGTTCCGCACAGAGCTCTTCTTCATCCATGGCATCAACAGGGCAAACATATGATATTATTTGTCATCGTTGCAAGGGTGGAGGTCATTATGTGAGAGAATGCCCATTTAAGCATGTGATGGTTGCTACTGAGGATGGTGGGTATGAGTCCGCTAGTGACTATGATGAGGAGACTTTGGCTCTTATTACAAGTGAAGAACACGGTGGAGATGATTTTGATCATGAGATGCAAGGCTGCTGAAGATGCTGACAGGTATGACAGTTTAGTTGCTCAACGTGTTTTGAGTGTGCAGGTCACACAAGCTGAGCAAAATCAGAGGCATAATTCGTTCCATACAAAGGGAGTTGTGAAGGAACGTTCTATCCGCGTCATCATAGATGGAGGGAGCTGCAACAACTTGGCTATCATGGAGATGGTGGAGAAGCTCTCTCTCACCATAGGACCACATCCGCATCCTTACTACATCCAATGGTTCAACAACAGTGGCAAGGTTAAGGTAACACGTACTGTTCGTCTGCATTTTAGTATCGCTACATATGCTGATTATGTTGATTGTGATGTGGTACCATGCAAGCATGTTCCTTATTACTTGGTAGACCATGGCAATTCGATAAAAATTATGTACACCCTGGTAGAAACAATCACTATACTCTTGTTCATAAGGATAAACATATTACTTTGCTTCCTGAAAGATCGTGGATGTCGCCTAGAGGGGGGTGAATAGGCGCTTTAAAATAATTACGGTTGAGGCTTGAACAAATGCAAAATAAACCTAACGGTTAATTTGTCAAGCACAAAACCTACAACAACTAGGCTCACCTATGTGCACCAACAACTTATGCTAAGCAAGAAAAACTACTTAGGTGATAGCAAGATATATGACAAGAAACAATATGGCTATCACAAAGTAAAGTGCATAAGTAAAGGGCTCGGGTAAGAGATAACCGAGGCACGCGGAGACGATGATGTATCCTGAAGTTCACACCCTTGCGGATGCTAATCTCCGTTTGGAGCGATGTGGAGGCACAATGCTCCCCAAGAAGCCACTAGGGCCACCGTAATCTCCTCACGCCCTCGCACAATGCAAGATGCCGTGATTCCACTAAGGGACCCTTGAGGGCGGTCACCAAACCCGTACAAATGGCAACCCTTGGGGGCAGTCACCGAACCCGTACACTTTGGCAACCCTTGGGGGAGGCCACCGGTACCTGTGAAATTGCTCGGGGCGATCTCCACAACCTAATTGGAGACCCCGACGCTTGCCCGGAGCTTTGCACCATAATGATTGAGCTCCGAACACCACCAACCGTCTAGGGCGCCCAAGCACCCAAGAGGAACAAGCTCAAGGGTACCAAGCACCCAAGAGTAATATGCTTCTCAACTTGTAACTTCCACGTATCACCGTGGAGAACTCAAACCGATGCACCAGATGCAATGGCAAGGGCACACGGAGTGCCCAAGTCCTTCTCTCTCAAATCCCACCGATGCAACTAATGCTAGGGAGGAAAATGAGAGGAAGAACAAGAAGGATAACACCAAGAACTCCAAGACCTAGATCCAAGGGGTTCCCCTCACATAGAGGAGAAAGTGATTGGTGGAAATGTGGATCTAGATCTCCTCTCTCTTTTCCCTCAAAAACTAGCAAGAATCCATGGAGGGATTGAGATTTAGCAAGCTCGGAGAAGGTCAACAATGGGGGAAGAATACGAGCTCAAAGGATAAGGTTCATTGGGGAAGAAGACCCCCTTTTATAGGAGGGGGAAAATCCAACTGTTATGTGCTCAGCCCGCACACGAGCGGTACTACCGCTCGGGCGGAAGAAGCAGGGAAAAGGAGCAACAAAACATGAACCTTGGGGCGGTAGTACCGCTGATAAGCGGTACTACCGCTCACCCCAGCGGTACTACCGCTGGAGGAGCAGAACACGGGACAAAAGGAGGCAGTACAGAGCAGAGTTCGGTGGCAGTAGTGCAGTAGCGGTACTACCGCTTGAGCGGAGCGGTACTACCGCTTATAGGCGGTACTACCATGCCTTACTGCCGCGCGACTACTGCTGAACCCGACACGAAAAGAGCAGACCCGAAATCAAGGCGGTAGTAGAGCGGTACCGGAGCGGTACTACCGCTTGACGCTACAAGCGGTACTACCGCTGCCACCACGGTACTACCGTAGGGAGAAAACAGAACTGCCAAAACTTCTTCATATGAGCTCCGAATTGAGCAAACTCAAGCTTGTTGGATAGAGGAAGACGAGTAGCTCAAAACAACGGTAGTAAGAAGAGGCAGGGGAGGTATGCCTAACAAATAGAAGAGCGAAACCTCCAACAGAGAAGAACCGGCATAACCTCCAACATCAAAAACATCATAGAAGATGCATGTGAACTCCGTTTTCGATGAACTCGAGCTTGTCATGAAAATGACCATAAGCTCCAAAACTCACAAGGAGAAGAACCAAACAAGAACCAACAAGAAGATGCAAGGATGCAATGGTTTGAGCTCTCTACGAACGATACAATCAAGATACTCATCGAGAGCCCACCTTGATAGTACGGCAATCCTATAACCCGGTCTCCCACAACTACCATGAGACCGGTAAATAGAAAACCTATCAAGGGAAAACCTTTGCCTTGCACATGGTCCACTTGAGCTAGATGATGACGATCTTGACTCCCTCAAGTTGGACCACCTTTCTTGATTGCGTTGGCTTGATGAAGACTAGATGATTGCTCCCCCATAGTCCACTATGGGTGAGCCACTCTTCGGCTCATCTTCACAAGTCCATTGTCACCACAATGGACGGCAAGCTTCAAGCACTTGATCTCTTCATGATGCATCACTTGAACTTGCACACCGCATCCTAACCCCACAAAGAACTCTCACAAGGACCATGGGTTAGTACACAAAGCGTAATTGACAATGCTTACCATACCATGGGATCACTTGATCCCTCTCGGTATATCTTCTACGCTTTGTGGGTTGATCAACTTGATTCATTCTTGACTTAATCTTGATCAACCTTGAATCTTTCCAATTCTCTTCATTTGGATATGAATGATCACACAATCTTATTCTTCAAGACATGCTTGCAATAAGCTCAACACTCACATGACCAATCTTTGGATAATTCCTTGAATAGCACCTTGGTCGATACAAACTCTCCTTGAAACCAACACATGTACTCAAGAAAAGCCTATGGACAAAACCTTCAAATATAACTCAAGGTAACCATTAGTCCATAGAGATTGTCATCAATTACCAAAACCAACACATGGGGGCACCGCATGTTCTTTCACTTCCTATGACTCCTGATTCCATTTTGAAAGATGATATTAATCGAGCTAGTAAAGCAAAACAGGAGCACAATAAGAGTGAAAATCAGATAGTGGCAAAAGAATTTGAGCAACAGATGAAACCTAATAATAAACCATCTAGTATTGCTTCTGAAATTAAATTGAAAAGTGGATGTTTACTTGCCACCAAATCTGATATTGATGATCTAGATTGCAGCAAACCTGTTTGCTATGCTTTTGTGTGCAAAGAGGCATTATTTTCATTCGAGGACGTGCCTTCCTCTTTGCCTCCTGCTGTCACTAACATTTTGCAGGAGTTTGCTGACGTCTTTCCACAAGACGTGCCACTGGGATTACCACCTATTCGCGGGATTGAGCATCAGATTGACTTAATTCCGAGTGCATCACTACCCAACCGTGCACCATACCGTACCAATCCAGAAGAGACGAAGGAGATTATGCATCAAGTACAGGAGTTTCTCGACAAAGGTTATATACGCGAATCTCTTAGTCCTTGTGTTGTTCCTATTATACTAGTGCCAAAAAAGGATGGTACGTCGCGTATGTGTGTTGATTGTAGAGGCATTAATAATATTACTATTCGTTATCGTCATCCTATTCCTAGGCTAGATGATATGCTTGACGAATTGAGTGGCTCTACGATATTCTCCAAAGTTGGTTTGCGTAGTGGATACTATCAAATTCGTATGAAATTGGGAGATGAATGGAAAACAACATTTAAAACTAAGTTTGGATTATATGAGTGGTTAGTCATGCCTTTTGGGTTAACTAATGCACCTAGTACTTTCATGAGATTAATGAATGAAGTTTTACGTGCTTTCATTGGACGATTTGTGGTAGTCTATTTTGATGATATACTGTCGGGGATAGGGGGCCTTGATGCATACAGTTGTCCCTATATAACAGTTTCCGATATCTCGAATATCCCAAACGCTTCATCCTTGCTACTCATTTGTGCTCGCATTGCCATCGCAGTAGGAGTTTTGTGGTTCTGCCTAAAACCAGGCAGATTCTAGGCACGGGAGCTTTCCAGGCAGATTCTAGGCTCGGGAGATTTACGATGCCTGGCACATCACAAAGAGTTCATGATTATAAACCATGTACGATAGGTAGACAATCACACACATTTAGTTTTCCCTCACCGTATGTGATAGTGTCTGACATCACACACGCTTTGCGAACGACAACTGTGTGCATGCTTGCACACGTTTCCTCTCTGTGAACCATCTCGGATTATGGTGTATATCGCAAACGTTTGTGTTTTACCAACCGTGTGTGCCGTAATGACCTGCACAACGTAATTTCGCCCTAATTTAATTGCTGCTATTTAAAATTGTACCTAATTTAAACTTGAAAGTAGGCTATAGCTTTATTCATATCCATCAGGTTCAAACAACCAATGCATTATTCGATTCACAGGTACATATGTTTAAGAATTACAGAAGCACCAAATAAAGAATGATGTACCAGGGTCCTATACTTGTACTATTACAGATGGTAAAGAAAGAGGCGACATACATTCCAGATTCTTTAACAAGGTGAAGCTGAATGGCCCTATTGTGCTCTCTGGATGCGAAGGCATGCAGGACTCTAGTCAACCCCTTGTGATGGCGGCCGCCAATCATGTAGTTTGAGAGGTAATCTTGAGTAAACCGCTTGAGATCCACTGCAAAAGAAAAAGATTCAGATATTGTCATCTAACACAACTCATTACGGCAAGAAAAAGAAGGCTGTGGGTTCTTACTTACCATCCTGCAGTTCACTATTGTCTTGCATAAAGTGTAAACAAATAGTTTGATTGACATATTTTGACCCATTTTAGTAACAATCTTTATCAGTTTCCTCACTTGATGTTGGTTCATGAATATCTCATTGCCCCATGCGCAGGTCGAAGTGTGGATCTTTGGCAATGATATATGTACCTAAAAGCACCAAGTTAATATTAGAAGCTAATCAACAATTAAAAAATGATGTAGTACAACATTCCATCCATCCCATTATATAATATTCTATTACATGTATATCTAGACATCATCAGAACATTAAGGTAACTCTCTTCCTTGTTGCTATGTAGCCTGGGATTGCATATTTAGTCATTCAGTACAATGCATGTTGCTAAACAACAATTGAAAAACGAAAAGGCATGTTAAATGCAATATCCTTAACAACAACCAAATATCGTAATTCATAGTGGTATTGTTGAAACTGTTATTGATGAAATTGAATTGCACAACAAATAGTTGCACATATAGAGCATCACATTGTGAAGAACTGAAATAAACAAGTCATAAGGACATCTCTAGGTGATCCTTAAAAAGTTAAATGACTAAAACCCTTAGTGGATATATATACTCCAGCAATTTTTGGCCTTTTCTAGTCGATCCCCTAAACTTAAGGTTGTAAACTTCAACTTGATCAAGTTCAAGGCAGGTTCAACCGAAAGTAGCATACATTCAAACATAAACATAGATAGTTTGAATAATCAAACATAAAACATAAATTTAAACTAAGCTAAACTACTTTCGGTCGAAGTAGAGGTCGAGCCAATGCTTCCTCGTCATGTACGGTGTGCCGCGAGCCGGGTCCGGGCCAGTACCGTCGTCGGGGTCGTTGGGGAAGGCACTCCTCCACTCATCGACGTCGATCTCCTCATCCTGGGGGCCCACCTCGACGCCCTCCGCGCCACTGTCGCCGCCGCCTTCGACCTCGCCATCAGAGGAGAGCGCGATAACCTCGCCGCCCTTCGTGCCGCCGTCCTCGCTGCCTTCGACATCATCATCGGAGGAGAGCACGATAACATCGCCACGCTCCGTGCCGGCAAAGATCGCCCGCTCCGCCTCCACGAGCTCTGAGTGCTGCCGGCGGAGCTCTTGCATGTAGGCCTCATCGGCGGCCTCGGCCTCGAGACGCTCCCACGCCTCGCGGTCCTCCTGTGCCATAGCCGAGCTCACCACCCCTGGCTCAGAAGGAACGAGGTGGACCGGACATGTGCCGAAGGGGAAATTGAGCCTAGCCGCCGCGCCGTGGTAGCGGACCTGCCAGCGGTCGTACTCCATGGCCGCGAGCTCGGCCATGTGGAAGCTACCGAGCCACCGGCGGGTGTGGGTCTCTCGATCTATAATCTCGGCAACCCATGTCCCCCACTGCCACTGCCGGACCCCGAGGTAGGACTTCGTCAGCTGCCGGGTCTGGGGGAGGATGGGGAAGTCCTCGAACTAGCGTAGGGGCGCGGCGGCGGGCGGATCGGTGGACCGGCGACGGTGGATCGGGCCCGCGGAGGACGACGGGGACACCTCGGCGGCCACCTCGCCGGCGTCGGGCGAAAAGGCCACGATAAACCTCTTTTTGGCCATTGGCTACTTGAGCTTCCCGGCAAACAGGCAGAGGTTGAGGATGAAGGCGCCGGCGATGGCGGCGACCTACCAATGGTTTCGAGGGTGGTGTGTGTCTGTGTGAGCGGAGGTTGTGTTTGAGGAAATACTGCGGCAACTGAAAATTTTACTAGGCGGGAGTAACAAGGCGGGGCTACTGAAAATTTGGATCAAGGGCGAACAGATATTTTTGAGATTGCGAGGGATGCAGAGGCGGGAGTAAAATGCCGGGGCTACTGAAAATTTGAATCAAGGGACTAAAGCAGAGAGGGATGCAGAGGCGGGAGTTTTGGGGGAGCGAGCTAGTGTGCTTGACACGCCGGCTGTGGACTGTAGTCAACGCACCTTCTCGTGTAAGCCATAGGCGTACTATACACCGACGGTGCTCCAAGATATTTTGTACTACATCTCACACGGTTGGTGAGAATAAACTATGTGGGATCTACTTGATTTGAATTACAAAATGGGGTCACTGCGGCAATGGACGGTGTTTGAATTGCTAGACCTTTTATCTGCAGTGAACATGCAACTGTATGTGTGTCGTAAAAGAATTGGAATTATTCAGGGTTCGTTTGGACATTTCATACATTAAACTGGTTTTCTAGCCATTTCAGGTGCACAATTCAAAATTAAACTACATGCACATGCTCCCGTGCATACAAATTGGTTGAAAAATCAAATCTGTGTCCTTCAGTGCATGCTTAGGTCCCATGGAAGAAATGGGAATTTTCATTTTCGGGGTTCGTTTGGCCTTTTTTATACATTAACTAGGTTTTCTAGGCATTTTATGTGAATAATTCAAATTTGAACTACAAGCACATGCTCCAATGCACTAAAGTTGGTTGAAAAATCACATGTGTGTCCTTGGTGAATTTCTAGGTCCCATGCAAGAGATGGGAATGAATTTCAAACACCAGGGCACTGTTGATTGCCGGCAAAATGTTGAGATACCTGGTTTTTAAATTCTAGTAAATCCAAAACTTGTCTAAATTTCATGAAACTTGGCATGCTATCATGGAGCGGCATCAACATGCCGTGGTGAAATTTTTGTCCCATTTGGGGCAGGATTGGGTATAAGCTTCTCACAGACCAGAGCTTCTCACAACAAGCATGATGGTTTTGATAGGGAACATACCACCTTTGGGGACGAGACGATATCCGTTGCCTCTTCTTGCTTTCAAAAAATTTCTAGTGTCAACATAGAACAACAGGAATGTTGTGTTCAATCTTGGAATTTTTCGGGGTTCGTTTGGCCTTTTTTATACGTTAAATGGGTTTTCTAGGCATTTTATGTGCATAATTCAAATTTGAACTACAAGCACATGCTCCAATGCACCAAAGTTGGTTGAAAATCACATGTGTGTCCTTGGGTAAATATCTAGGTCCCATGCAAGAGATGGGTATGAATTTCAAACACCAGGGCACTGTTGATTGCCGGCAAAACGCTGAGATGCCTGGTTTTTAAATTCTGTAAATCCAAAACTCGTCTGAAATTCATGAAACTTGGCATGCTATCATGGAGCGGCATTAACATGCCGTGGTGAAAATTTTGTCCCATTTGGGGCAAGTTTGGGTATAAGCTTCTCACAAATCAAAGCTTCTCACAACAAGCATGATGGTTTCGATAGGGAACGTACCACCTTTGGGGACGAGACGATATCTGTTGCCTCTTTTTGCTTTAAATTTTTTTCTAGTGTCAACATAGAACAACAGGAGTGTTGTGTTCAATCTTGGAATTTCTCGGGGTTCGTTTGGCCTTTTTTATACATTAGCTGGATTTTCTAGGAATTTTATGTGCATAATTCAAATTTGAACTACAAGCACATGCTCCAATTAATGCACCAAAGTTGGTTGAAAAATCACATGTGTGTCCTTGGGTGAATTTCTAGGTCCCATGCAAGAGATGGGAGTGAAATTCAAACACCATGGCACTGTTGATTGCCGGCAAAACGTTGAGATGCCTGGTTTTTAAATTCTAGTAAATCCAAAACTCGTCTAAAATTCATGAAACTTGGCATGCTATCATGGAGCAGCAACAACATGCTGTGGTGAAAATTTTGTCCCATTTGGGGCAGGTTCGGGTATAATCTTCTCACAACAAGCATGATGGTTTCGATAGGGAATGTACCACCTTTGGTGACGGGACAATATCCGTGGCCTCGTATTGCTTTCAAAAAATTCCTAGTGTCAACATAGAACAACAGGAGTGTTGTGTCAATTTTTGTGTTTTTTCGGGGTTCGTTTGGACATTTTTATGCATTAACTGGGTTTTCTAGGCATTTTATGTGCATAATTCAGATTTGAACTACAATCACATGCTCCAATGCACTAAGGTTGGTTGAAAAATCTAATATGTGTCCTTGGGTGAATTTCTAGGTCACATGCAAGAGATGGGAATGAAATTCAAACACCAGGGCACTGTTTATTGCCGACAAAACATTGAGATGCCTGGTTTTTAAATTCTAGTAAATCCAAAACTCGTCTGAAATTCATGAAACTTCGCATGCTATCATGGAGCGGCATCAACATGCCGTGGTGAAAATTTTGTCCCATTTGGGGCAGGTTTGGGTATAAGCTTCTCACAAAACAGAGCTTCTCACAACAAGCATGATGGTTTCGATAGGGAACGTACCACCTTTGGGGACGAGATGATATCCATTGCCTCTTATTGCTTTCAAAAAATTTCTCATGTCAACATAGAACAACAGGAGTGTTGTGTCAATTTTTGGGATTTTTGGGGTTCGTTTGGACATTTTTATGCATTAACTGAGTTTTCAATGCATTTATGTGCATAATTCAAATTTGAACTACATGCACATGCTCCAGTGCATATAAATTGGTTGAAAAATCAAATATGTGTCCTTGGGTGCATGCTTAGGTCCCATGCAAGAAATGGGAATGAATTTCAAACACTAGGGCACCGTTGATTGCCGGCACAACATTGAGATGCCTCATTTTAAAATTCTAGTAAATCGAAAACTCGTCTGAAATTCATGAAACTTGGCATGATTTCATGGAGCAGCATCAATATGCCATGGTAAAAAATTGTCCGTTTGGGGCAGGTTTGGGTATATGCTTCTCAGAAACCAGAGCTTCTCACAACAAGCATCATGGTTTCGGTAGGGAAAGTCCCACCTTTGGGGACGAAACGATATCCACTGCCTCTTATTGCTTCCAAAATTTTTCTCGTGTCAACATAGAACAACATGAGTGTTGTGTCAATTTTTGTGATTTTTCGGGGTTCTTTTGGACATTTTTATGCATTAACTGAGTTTTCAATGCATTTATGTGCATAATAAAAATTTGAAGTACATGCACATGCTCCAGTACATATAAATTGGTTGAAAAATCAAATATGTGTCCTTGGGTGCATGCTTAGGTCCCATGCAATAAATGGGAATGAATTTCAAACAACAGGGCACCGTTGATTGCCAACAAAACATTGAGATGCTTGGTTTTAAAATTCTAGTAAATCCAAAACTCGTCTGAAATTCCTGAAACTTGGCATGCTATCATGGAATGGCGCCCAACATGATGTGGTATTTTTCGTGTCCATTTTGAGAGAAGGTGCACTCGAATAATGACAGCCAACAAAGGAATTTTGAAAAAATAGCTGCCACTTAATATCTCAAACGTTTGTATAATTCAAAACGTGTGCGTTCTATTAACCATTCACGTGATGCCACGTGTCTTGGTTTTAATGGCTGTAGGAGGTGCCGTGCGGACAACTTCTTGACCTTGACTGAACGGGAGGCGTGCAAGCGCAATTTGGTGCACAGGCTGACCGAGAGGCGTGCAAGCTGTCCTCCAATGCGCAGGCTCACCGGGAATCGTGCGAGCTTTACGCTGCGCAGGCTCACTAGGAAGTGAGCCCTTTGACTTCCCTGGCCGCCCGCCTTCCTCTTCATTAATGGCTCCCGAGCCGCTGTTTAATATGTGCGGCCTTACTGTTCGCCTCCCAATCCCCTCCCCTCGCAGACCTCCACCACCATGGTGCAGAATGGTCATCTGCCACTAGTCTTCAATGTCACGACCGGTTTTTCAATAAAAATATTTATTGAGAAACCGACCTATAAATTCCAGTGTGAGGAAAATCCTCCATACTGGTAGACAAAATCTTGATACAATAAGCCAGTAGCATATGATATATTACAGGGTCGAGCTGAGGTTGCTCAACAAATTATTACAAGCACGCCAATAATTATACATAGTGGCAGATATGACACAGTGGAGTGGTGGCATACTACTGACTCAAGGTAAAGTAGTGGAATAACACAGTGGAGTGGGTGATATGACTCCAACACTGGCGGCTCATCGAGCGTCGAGGTGAGGCTCGGTGAATTTATTTGGGTAGCGGAAGCGAATATAGCACAGAGACTAATCCAGGGGTCGCACGAGACTGACTGGGATTCCTCTAGGCGTCGGACTCGCTATCGAACTCTTCATCCATGAGATCGCCACAACATCCGCCAAATCAACAAGCCGGTGAGTACTCGAAAGTACTACGCAAGACAGTTCGGACAAAAGATATAACAAATGTATGCATGAATGCGACATGATTAATTTTAACAATGCGTAATCAAATTAGTATAGCAAGGTAAGTAAAAAGGGAATCGGCGGTAGTTAAACGAAAACCCAAAGAAGATAAACTCAAAACCGATCGGTGTATGCGAGCGGCGCCTCGAGGGCGAACAAATAAGTAAAGCATGCCACGATCGAGGCGTCTAGCGACACCTCATAAAGGGCTTATATTGAAAGAAAAGATATGTGTGCATGATCGGACATCGGAGCGACATCACGAAAGGGCTTATAACAAAATAAATAATAACAATGCCGCAATCGGACGTCCCGAGCGACATCGCGAAAGGGCTTATAACAAAAGTAAATAATAACAATGCATGATCGGACGTCTGGCGACATCGCAGAAAGGGCTTATAACAAAAGTCAATAATAACAATGCCGCAGTCGGACGTCTGAGCGACATCGCAGAAAGGGCTTATAATTCACTTCTCATATCGGTTAACTTGCAAGGAGTAGTGCTCATTGGAAAAATATTCATCATATGATAATAAATGGGTTAGTCCATCCACAGGAATAAACAATTAACACTCATGTGGCTCTCAGGAGTTTCTGTCACCGAGACTGACATTTGACAAGATAAGATGAACACAGTACTTGGACATGAATAGAATGAATTCAAGGATTTTTGACTCTGCAGAGTTTGTACTAAAATATCCATGGCCAACGGATTTCCGTAGTCACGAAGGACTAGTTCCGTTTACGGTATTTCGGAGGAAACACAGCTAACCAGTACACACCCATCCTACCTCACGTTGCCAGGAATCACCCTAGACAGCGTTCAAGAAAAACTTTGAGACGGGGAGATCACAATCTCGAATAGCATGGGATCAAATTTATATCTGCAGCTCTAAGGGGTGCCCCTCTCGGTCCCAACCGAAACACCCATGCCCCCGACCGGATGAAAGGCTTTAATCCAGGCCATGGAACCCTCATCCCGCCTCTCGATTTGGTGTGTACCGAAAGTGGTTTGCAACTTACTAAGCCGTATCCCTTGCGGAAAACATGTGGTAATCTGAAAGGGGAGACGGACGGAATTTGACTGATTTATGTTGACCTTTGGGTCAGCGATCCGCATAAGACTGGCATGCTACAACACTGCCATCTTACCCATTCTCATGCCAACTCATGGCCATGCAACATGTCTCCAACAACTCATGGATTTCCCGAAACTCACTTGCCTCAACTCTTACGAGATGAACTTTCATCGAGATGCTCATGAACATGCCATGATACAAAATTAATGCAAACATGCCCAAACACTCATCATATCAAAATTTCAAACATGCTTGCATGGTTCGGAGTAGTCGGGGCCTAGCTCGGTGAAGTTCGCGGTCCCGTCACCTCCTTCGATATCTACGGTATACAAAAAATACGCACTAACGTAAATACAAAGGGGTGCTCAAAAAAATATTCCAAATATTTTTCAAATAAATCTGATAAAAAACTAGACAAAATTTTGAAGAGGACAGAAAAAGAATCACTCAAAATCCTTTTCTGTTTAAAAGTTATAAGAGTTTTGGTCCAAGGACCTTTCTCGTAATGAAACAGAAAATACTCGAGGCGTAACGAAAAAGTTCGAAAACGATTCGGTTTGGAAAGCGTATTTATCGAATACACTTTCAGAAAATGTTTCAAAATAAAGACAGAGAGGCTGACGGGCGGGTCCCACCCATCAGGATTAAAAATTCAAACGGGGGGGGTGGAGCTCGTCGGCGCCCGAGGGCTGCGGTGGCCGCCGGCGGAGATCCACGGTGAGGCAGGAGGATCGGGTGGTACCTCCGTGCTCAGGGCGCCATTCCGCGTCGATGGGTGGTGGTGGTGGTCGCCGGTGAGTACCACGTCGACGGCGGCCCTTGCTCCGGCGGACGGCGATTCGGGAGGGGTTGGATCTCGTCGGAGAGTGCTGCGAAGAGTAAATTGAGGCGGGGGTTAGGCTACTGGGTGCTCGAGAGGGTTGCTGACGAGGTTAGGGCGCCGGGGACGGCCTCACCGGAGTGAATCGAGGTGGAGTCCGAGGCGGAACGGGGCGGCCGGAGTTGGGGGAGGAGACCTCCTCGAGGTCCTCCTAGTAACTGGGCGGAGTGTAGGTGAGGTGTAGGGATCTTGCGTGCTCGAGGGCGAGCTCGGGGCCCCTTTTTATAGCGCGTATCGGGGTGGCTGTGAGCGGAGTTCTCCGGCGAAGGTTCTGGCGGCGCAGGGCTTGGTCGGGTGGTTTAGCGGTTGAGCATCAACGTGAGGTCTCTGGCTCCATTTAGGCGCTAAACGAGTTTGGACGAGGAGCTTTGGGGAGTTCGACGAGAGCGGGCGGCAGAGCCCGCGGCGGCAGAGGGCGCCCCCTGTGCTTGCCGGCCACGGCGACGGTGCAACGGGGGTGCGCTGGCGTGCAAGAGCCACGCGGAGGGCCAAGGAACGTTGGGCGGCGACGGGTGGCGTGGCGAGCGGGCTCGGGCCCTCGCTGGCCGCCATGGGTGGCGTAGCCACCACAGAAACCGCCAACGCCGGCGAGGCTTGCCGCCACCGACGCCTGCATGGGTCCAAGGGCGTCGGCGCTCCAGCCAGGAGGAGAGGTTGCGCGCGCGCCAGAGCTCACTTGTTGACAGTGACCCGACCACGACGAAGAAAGCTGAAACTCAATTTCTGAATTCTTGAAAGTGCAAAGTGACAAAGGCATGCTAGGTGTTCGACAAAATGATTTTGGTATGTGGGGATTTTTCCTTGAGCTGATTTTTGGTGGAGTGGCTTCTCATTGCAACTGGAGGTTGCCTGAATTTTGGTGGAATTTTTGGAGAAGAGGAGATATGAATTTCACCAAATTTGACAAATCTGGTCCAAATTTGCAGAAGCTGAAACTTGAAAATTTTGAAAAGAAGAAGAGTGGATCTTGATGGTTCTAGGTTGTGGGTGCTAGGGACTATCCAGAATAGTTGGTTTGAGAACAAAACTCAAAGGAATTTAGGTACTAGCTTTGCAAAACACCTAGGCTCAAAATAATGGACAGAATTGTTTTGGGAAAAGAATTTAATGAAATAAAATCCAAAAATGAGTTGGACTTGTTGGGACAGAATAATTGAATTGTCCCAAAGGGGAAGGAGGGGTTTTGGGAAGATTTTCCACATGAGGCATGGTAAAACCATGGATGGTTTCAAAATAAGAGAAGACCCAAAATTCCTAGGGTTTTCTTCTAAAAGAAAAATAAATCCCAAAAACAAATTTGAGAAGGAGGAAAAATCAGAAGAAAGGTTTTTAATAACCAACACCAGAGTTGAAGAAGGTGCCAAAATAAAATCTTTTGTCAAAGGGGAAATTCTTGAGAGAAGGAGATTTTTGGAAGTTTTAAATGACCTCCTTCAAAACCAACAAAGTTTTTGCTGAAAACCAAAACAAAATTTTTGGAGTGTCACAAGACCTACCCCCCTTAGGAAAAATCTCGTCCCCGAGATTCCAGCTGATCCTCAAATAAATGTGGGTGCTCTGTCCGAAGAAAATCCTCTCTTTCCCAAGTGGCTTCACTCTCGGTGTGGTTGCTCCACTGAACTTTGAAGAACTTGATGGTTTTCTGTCGGGTTCTCCTTTCAGACTCTTCCAAGATTTTTAATGGATGCTCTCGATATGTGAGGTCTGGTTGCATGTCAATGTTTTCATGGGATACTTGTTTCTCTGGGTTGCTCACGCACTTCCTCAATTGCGAGACGCGGAATACGTCGTGGACGTCGGATAAATCTTCGGGTAAGTCTAGCTGGTAGGCTACCGTGCCTTTCTGTGCCACTATGCAGAATGGTCCGATGAATCTTGGTGCTAGCTTCCCTTTAATCTTGAATCAATGCAGGCCTCTCATAGGGGATACTCGTAGGTACACAAATTCACCGGGTTCAAAGCTGATCCCCCGATGTTTTTGATCGTAATAACTCTTCCATCGACTTTGGGCTGTCTTGAGTCGGTCCTTAATCACCTTGACCTTATCTTGACCTCTTTGAGCATGTCCGGCTAAAGATATGGCTGTCTCCGGCTTCCGACCAATTTAACGGGTGCGACATCTTCGCGTCTGAGCCTCAAATGGTGCCATTTGCAGGCTGGCCTGATAACTGTTGTTATATGCGAATTCTGCATATGGTAAGCTCTCTTCCCAACTGGTCCCATAGGTGAGGACACATGCTCTCAGCATATCTTCTAGAATCTGGTCTACTCGCTCAGTTTGCCCATCTGTCTGGGGGTGGTATGCGGTATTGAATGCCAGTTGAGTTCCCAGAGCTTGTTGTAAGTGATCCCAAAATTGGGAGACGAATTGAGTGCCTCTGTCCGAGATTATTTTCTTTGGGACTCCATGTAAGCATTTATACGGGAAAGATAGAGCCTAGCAAGCTTCTGAGTGGTGTGGGTTATCTTCACGGGGATGAAGTGGGCTACTTTAGTCAATCTATCAGTGATGACCCAAATGGCGTTATTTCCGTGCCGTGACCGAGGTAGCCCAACAATAAAATCCATCCCAATCTCGTCCCATTTCCACTCGGGTATTTTATTTGGCTGTAAAAGTCCGGCCGGTTTCTGATGCTCGGCTTTGATGCGTTGACAAGAGTCACAACATGCGATGAACGTGGCTATGTCCCTTTTAGACCGTGCCACCAATATTTTTCCTGAATATCCTTGTACATTTTGTCCCTCAAGGATGTATTGAATCTGGCGGTGTGGCCTTCAGCTAAGATCTGCTGCTTAAGATCCTTGATATTTGATGCATAAAGTCTATCCCGTACCACAATATTCCCTGCGCTATTGATAATGAATTCGGGCCTTGCCCAAACTCACTTTCCGTTTAATGCCTTCAATCTTTGGGGTGTCCATGCTGAGCCTCTTTAATTGTCTCCATTAGGGTAGGCTGTATTTCTAAATTTGATATGCTGCCTTCGGTGACTACCAGCAGGTTGAGTTTAGCAAACTCCTGCTGGAATTCAGGCCTCAGGTTTGGCAGGCCATCGTCGTTTGGGCTAGGGTTCCGACTTAGGGCGTCTGCCACTACATTTTCTTTTCCTGGGTGGTAGTGGATTCCAACATCATAATCCTTCACTAGTTCCAACCAGCGTCGTTGCCTTAAGTTCAGTTCCGGTTGTGTGAAAATATACTTGAGGCTCTTATGGTCCGTATATATCTCACAACGATTTCCAAGTAAAAAGTGTCTCCATTCTTTGAGTGCATGTATAACTGTTGCTAACTCCAGGTCATGAGTAGGATAATTTTCTTCATGTTTGCGAAGTTGTCTGGAGACATATGCGACTACCTTGCCTTCTTGCATCAACATGCATCCGAGGCCTTTCCGGGATGCGTCTCAATACACCTCAAAATTCTTGTGTATGTCTGGCACAATTAATACTGGTGCTGACGTTAATTTCCTCTTTAATTCTTGGAAACTTTTCTCGCAAGCTTCTGTCCATTCAAACTTCCTGTCTTTCTTGAGTAGTTGCGTCATTGGCTTTGCTATGGTGGAGAATCCTTCAATAAATCTTCGGTAGTATCCTGCCATTCCCAAGAAACTTCGTACGTCCGTTACGCTGGCTGGTGGCTTCCACCAAGCACGGTCTTGACCTTTTCCGGATCTACGGCAATACCTTCTTGGGTCAGTACGTGGCCCAGAAAACCTACTTGCTTTAGCCAAAATTCACACTTGCTGAATTTAGCGTACAATTGATGTTTCCTGAGCTCCCCTAGTATAATTCGGAGATGTTCCGCGTGTTCTTCTGGTGTCTTGGAGTATACCAGAATATCATCAATAAATACCACAACAAACTTGTCCATAAACTTCATGAATACTTTGTTCATGAGGTGAACAAAATATGTGGGGGCATTTGTTAGTCCGAATGGCATTACGGTGAACTCATACAATCCGTATCTGGAGGTGAAAGTTGTCTTGGGAATATCTTCGGTTCGCACTTTCAATTGATGGTAACCCGACCTCAAGTCAATCTTTGAGAATACCTTCGCCTGAGCGAGTTGATCAAATAAATCATTTATTCGTGGCATCAGATATTTGTTCTTGATTGTGACCATATTTAGCGCTCCATAGTCTATGCACAATCTCAGTGTTCCATCCTTCTTTTTGGCAAATAAAATTGGTGAACCCCAGGGTGAGGAGCTGGCTCGTATATAACCCTTGTCCAGTAATTCTTTTATTTGCTTCTTCAGTTCTACCAATTGGGATGGTGCCATTCTGTATGGTTTCTTGTATATGGGGGCGGTTCCGGGTGCTAGCTCAATGCTGAACTCTATCTCTCGATGCAGTGGCATGCCCAGTAGTTCTTCAGAAATACGTGCGAAATTCACACACTCTCGAACCTTGCTCGATTCAGAAATATCCACCTTGTTCAATCTCGGTTGCCGGGATATTTTTCTTTCCTTGGCTGAAACTTTTATGGTCTTCCCGTGGTGGTGGGTGAGAACTACGGTCCGGTTGAAGCAATCAATGAAACCTTTGTTGGTGGTTAACCAATCCATCCCTAGGATGACATCCAGCCCTTTATTTTCCAACACGATAAGATTTGCGTGAAACTTCAACCCTTCAAACTCGATAACCACACCACAGCAATAACTCGGGTAACTTGCTTAATTCGGGGGACTTGGCGATCATAGATTTTTCCAAGGGAAGCATCGAAAAATTATTTTGCAAGGCAAAACTTTTCGAAACGAATGAGTGAGAAGCTCCAGAATCAAACAAAACCATGGCAGGTATTGTGTTGACAGGAAACATACCGAGTACGATATCTGGGGCATTTTGTGCTTCCTCTTTGGTCACGTGGTTCAGATGACCCTTCCTGTGGTTGTTATTTGGGTTGAAATTGTTGCGCTTCGGCGCCGAATTATTGCCTCCGTTGTTCGGCTTTGGGGTCGAGTTCCTTGGCTTGGGGCACTGCTTGGCATAGTGCCTTCTTTTCCACAAGCGTAACAGGTAACGCCTGGGCGGTATGTGAACTCCTTGTCCCTTGCATGAAAATTCTTGATTGGGCGGGAGACGCTTGTCGTGGGTTTGGGTGTCCAGTTTTTCTGAACATCTGTCTTGCTACGATGGTTGCGGGCATGATTAGTCTGGTCCCTCTTCCGCTTGCGGAAATCTTCTAAGCTGCATCTCTCATTCTCCAAGGTAATGGCCTTATCCACCAGCGTCTTAAAATCAGGAAAGGTGTGCACGACCAGTTGGCATTTAAGCGCGGGTGTCAGACCGTCTAGGAATTTCTCCATCTTTTTGTTTTCCGACATACGCTCCTCGTTGGCGTAGCGAGATAGCACAGTAAACTGACTGTTGTATTCTGACACCGTCATTGTCCTTTGCTTGAGGTCATCAAATTCTCTATTTTTGATCTTCATAAGACTCTTAGGACTATGTGCCCCACGAAAACCTTCTTTAAAAATCCTCCCATGTTATACTATTTTCGTTGGGGTGCATGTGTAGGAAATTTTCCCACCACGATGCGGCTGCACCAGTGAGATAGTGCGGAGCATAAAGCACTTCCTCAAGATCTGAACACTGGGCAATAATTAATTTTCTTTCCATGTCTCGAAGCCAGTCCTCGGCTTCAAGAGGTTTGTCAGTGTGAGAAAATATTTGGGGACGCGTCTTCTGTTGCTCAGATAACTTTGATTGCTGCTGATACTGTCCACGGTGATTTCCCATATTGATGACTTGGTTCATCATTTCCTGATGTTGTTGCTGACTTTGCTCATAAAGACGGCACATTTGGGAAAGTATCGTTTCACTGTCCTGTTGACTTGACTGCCCCTGTGTGAAATTGTTGCTTGGGGGTGTGCCAAAATTTTCCTCTGACGGAGTTGGCATGGAGCGCGTCCAAGGACGAGACATTGTTCACTCTGGGGATATATTTTGCAACACGCATAAGAAAAGAAATTGAGTCGCAAAAGTCAATAAATTCATGAAGACGGAAAAAGTCGCAAATGCTCCAAGATTTTTCAAGATAATAAACGTTTGCGCACGGAGAAGGACTGCTCATTACATATCTTACACGCAAGCAGTAATTATACAATACATCACTCAGGATATGCGTACATAATCCTGACATGTTATTTAGGCTAGTGCACTTCTCCAGTTCCTACATGATGCGCAAACAAGCTACTTCTCACAGCCTATGTACATATAAACATATCGTACAAGTCGGTACATCGCATGGCGGCTAAGCGTACTCAGTCGGAGATGGTAAGGATTTCCCTTGGCCTGCCAAGGGTGAGGCGCAGTGAGGCTGGGGATTCAACCTCCTCTTCGGTGATAGGCTCCAGACGTGAAGTGCTGTGCTGAGTTGGTGGAGCAGGTGCCCTATGCGGGACAATTCGAACATGAGCGGGCACGAGGGGTGGTGCAGAACGAACCGGAGTAGGCGCAATGACATGGTTGAACTCCTCCGTGGTAGGCAGGCGACGAGTAGTGGTGAGAGCAGTAGGAGCAAAAGATGCTGATGACGAGACGAAAGTCAGCGGTGGTGCGGCGCGCAGGAGCTCCCTCCTGTTGGCGGCACAGCCATGGACTGAGTCCATGCGGGCAGCTACAAAGTCGTCCACCAGGTTGTCGAAGGCTGCCTCCAAAGCCCGGAGATACTCGATAAGCATCTCAAAAGCTTCATCTCGTTCTCCTCTGGGGCAAGAGAACGCGTAGTGGCAGGTGTATGGCACGTGACATGGCAGGTAGCGGTAACGACGAGTCTTGATCGAAGGAAGGATATCCCTGAGACGAGCTATCGCCTCACGGGCTGCCATATGCAGTGCATGCTTCTCCGTGGGCATGGCTCTCCCCAAGAACCGGAAACGCTCAACTCGCCCTCCCTTGAATTGCACATGACTTGGTGCATGGTTAGACGGTCATTGACCTTGTCTTTGAGAGAGTGAGAAGATCTGGCGCACAGATGGCCCCATCGCGACTTCGGATGATGAAGGAGAGAAGCTTGCGAACCCATCGGGCATGTTGGCGAACATCGTGACTCATGATCGTTGCCGACCATCTACAAAAGTAGGCAAAAATCCTGAGTAGTCAAATCATAAATTTATCTTTGATCGTCGAGAAATTGACTACGTTTGTAAAAATTAATTAATAGCTCTATATGATAATAACTGATTAGCGATCGCACCTAGTGGCTTCCTACAGTCAGCTGGCTCTGGTACCAAGCTTGTCACGACCGGTTTTCAATAAAAATATTTATTGAGAAACCGACCTATAAATTCCAAAGCAGAGGAAAATCCTCCATCTTGGTAGACAAAATCTTGATACAATAAGCCAAGAGCATATGATATATTACAGTGTCGAGCTGAGGTTGCTCAACAAATTATTACAAGCACGCCAATAATTATACATAGTGGCGGATATGACATAGTGGAATGGTGGCATACTACTGACTCGAGGTAAAGTAGTGGAATAACACAGTGGAGTGGGTGATATGACTCCAACACTGGCGGCTCATCGAGCGTCGAGGTGAGGCTCGGTGAATTTATTTGGGTAGCGGAAGCGAATATAGCACAGCGACTAATCCAGGGGTCGCACGAGACTGACTGGGATTCCTCTAGGCGTCGGACTCGCTATCGAACTCTTCATCCATGAGATCGCCTTCACGACATCGGCCAAATCAACAAGCCAGGTGAGTACTCTGAAAGTACTCGCAAGACAGTTCGGACAAAAGATATAACAAATGTATGCATGAATGCGACATGATTAATTTTAACAATGCGTAATCAAATCAGTATAGCAAGGTAAGTAAAAAGGGAATCGGCGGTAGTCCGCTCGAAAACCCAAAGAAGATAAACTCAAAACCGATCGGGTGTCTGAAGCGACGCCTCGAAGGGCGAACAAATAAGTAAAGCATGCCACAGTCGGGCGTCTAAGTGACACCTCATAAAGGGCTTATATTGAAAGATAAGATATGCGTGCCGCAGTTGGACGTCAGAGCGACATCACAGAAATGGCTTATAACAAAAATAAATAATAACAATGCCGCAGTCGGACGTCTGAGCGACATCGCAGAAAGGGCTTATAACAAAAGTAAATAATAACAATGCATGCATCGGACGTCTGAGCGACATCGCGAAAGGGCTTATAACAAAAGTCAATAATAACAATGCCGCGATCGGACGTCTGGCGACATCGCGAAAGGGCTTATAATTCACTTCTCATATCGGTTAACTTGCAAGGAGTAGTGCTCATTGGAAAAATATTCATCATATGATAATAAATGGGTTAGTCCATCCACAGGAATAAACAATTAACACTCATGTGGCTCTCGGAGTTTACATCACCGAGGCCGACATTTGACAAGATAAGATGAACACAGTGCTTGGACATGAATAGAATGAATTCAAGGATTTTGACTCTGCGAGTTTGTACTAAAATATCCATGGTCAGCGGATTTCGTAGTCACGAAGGACTAGTTCCGTTCTGGTATTTCGGAGGAAACACAGCTAACCAAGACACACCCATCCTACCTCATGTTGCCGGAATCACCCTAGACAGCGTTCAAGAAAAACTTTGAGGCGGGAGATCACAATCTCGAATAGCATGGGATCAAATTTATATATGGCGCTCTAAGGGTGCCCCTCTCGGTCCCAACCGAAACACCCATGCCCCCGACCGGATGAAAGGCTTTAATCCAGGCCATGGAACCCTCATCCCGCCTCTCGATTTGGTGTGTACCAGAAAGTGGTTTGCAACTTACTAAGCCGTATCCCTTGCGGAAAACATGTGGTAGTCTGAAAGGGGAGACGGACGGGAATTTGACTGATTTATGTTGACACTGGGTCAACGATCTGGCATAAGACTGGCATGCTACAACACTGCCATCTTACCGATTCTCATGCCAACTCATGGCCATGCAACATGTCTCCAACAACTTATGGATTTCCCGAAACTCACTTGCCTCAACTCTTACGAGATGAACTTTCATCGAGATGCTCATGAACATGCCATGATACTAAATTAATGCAAACATGCCCAAACACTCATCATATCAAAAGTTCAAACATGCTTGCATGGTTCGGAGTAGTCGGGGCCTAGCTCGGTGAAGTTCGCGGTCCCGTCACCTCCTTCGGTATCTACGGTATGCAAAAAATACGCACTAACGTAAATACAAAGGGGTGCTCAAAACAATATTCGAAATATTTTTCAAATAAATCTGATAAAAAACTAGACAAAATTTTGAAGACGACAGAAAAAGAATCACTCAAAAATCCTTTTCTGTTTAAAAGTTATAAGAGTTTTGGTCCAAGGACCTTTCTGTAATGAAAAACAGAAAATACTCAGGGGGCAGAACAGAAAAGTTCAGAAAACAATTCGGTTTGGAAATCTTATTTATCAGAATACGCTTTCAGAAAACGTTTCAAATAAAGACAGAGAGGCTGATGGGTGGGTCCCACCCGTCAGGTTTAAAAATTCAAAAGGGGGAGTGGAGCTCGTCGGCGCCCGAGGGCTGCGATGGTCGCCGGCGGCGATCCACGGCGAGGCAGGAGGTTCGGGTGGTACCTCCGTGCTCAGGGCGCCATTCCGCGTCGGTGGGTGGTGGTGGTGGTCGCCGGCGAGTACCACGTCGACGGCGGCCCTTGCTCCGGCGGACGGCGATTCGGGAGGGTTGGATCTCATGGGAGAGTGCCGCCAAGAGTAAATTGAGGTGGGGGTTAGGCTCTTTGGGTGCTCGAGAGGGTTCTTGACGAGGTTAGGGCGCGGGGACGGCCTCACCGGAGTGAATCGAGGTGGAGGCCGAGGCGGAACAGGCGGCGGAGTTGGGGGAGGAGACCTCCTCGAGGTCCTCCTAGTAACTGGCGGAGTGTAGGTGAGGTGTAGGGATCTTTGCATGCTCGAGGGCGAGCTCGGGGCCCCTTTATAGGCGATCGGGGGTGGCCGTGAATGGAGTTCTCCGGCGAAGGTTCTGGCGGCGCAGGGCTTGGTCGGTGTGGTTTAGCGGTTGAGCATCAACGTGGAGGTCTCTTGGCTCCATTTAGGCGCTAAACGAGTTTGGATGAGGAGCTTTGGGGAGTTCGACGAGCAGGCGCGCGCGGGCCCGTCGGCGAGGGGCGACCTGTGCTTGCCGGCCACGGCGACGGTGCTGTGGGTGCGCTGGCGTGCAAGAGCCACGCGGAGGGCGAGGAACATTAGGCGGCGACGGTGGCGTGGCGGCGGGCTCGGGCCTCGGCCAGCCGCCACGGGTGGTGGCGCAGCCACCACGTAAACTGCTAACGCCGGTGAGGCTCGCCGCCACCGATGCTGCATCGTCCAAGGGCGTCTTGGCGCTCGGACAGGAGGAGAGGTCGTGCGCAGCAGCCAGTGCACTGTTGGCGGGTGACCCGACCACGACGAAGAAACTGAAACTCTGATTTCTGAATTCTTGAAAGTGCAAAGTGACAAGGCATGCTAGGTGTTGACAGAATGATTTTGGTATGTGGGGATTTTTCCTTGAGCTGATTTTTGGTGGAGTGGCTTCTCATTGCAACTGGAGGTTGCCTGAATTTTGGTGGAATTTTTGGAGAAGAGGAGATATGAATTTCACCAAATTTGACAAATCTGGTCCAAATTTGCAGAAGCTGAAACTTGAAAATTTTGAAAAGAAGAAGAGTCGATCTTGATGGTTCTAGGTTGTGGGTGCTAGGGACTATCCAGAATAGTTGGTTTGAGAACAAAACTCAAAGGCATTTAGGTACTTGCTTTGCAAAACACCTAGGCTCAAAATAATGGACAGAATTGTTTTGAGAAAAGAATTTAATGAAATAAAATCCAAAAATGACTTGGACTTGTTGGGCAGAATAACTGAATTGTCCTAAAGGGGAAGGAGGGGTTTTGGGAAGATTTTCCACATGAGGCATGGTAAAACCATGGATGGTTTCAAAATAAGAGAAGACCCAAAATTCCTAGGGTTTTCTTCTAAAAGAAAAATAAATCCCAAAAACAAATTTGAGAAGGAGGAAAAATCAGAAGAAAGGTTTTTAATAACCAACACCAGAGTTGAAGAAGGTGCCAAAATAAAATCTTTTGTCAAAGGGGAAATTCTTGAGAGAAGGAGATTTTTGGAAGTTTTAAATGACCTCCTTCAAAACCAACAAAGTTTTTGCTGAAAACCAAAACAAAATTTTTGGAGTGTCACATTCAAGTTTGGTGAAGTCGACTCCAAGCCAGAGGAGATAGAAAATAAGGAGGAATGGGGCCTCATGGACATGGCCCAGAACGAGCTGGCCACGGCGGTTGCTGTCCCCGCTCCCGCCCCACCTCCCATCCACGCGCCCGCGCCAGCGATCATCCCCGTAGTATTGACGTGCTGGTCGCCGAGCTGGAAGCCGCGGGCATCAGCGAGGTCTCCACGGACCCGCGCGAGCTCGTGTACATGCCAGTGCCAGCGCCCATGCCCGTGCGCGCCCCTCCACCCACCGTGCCGCCAGCCCCTGTGCGTTTGGCTGCATCCGCCGCGCCCGTGCACGCCCCTCCACCCGCGCTCGGCGCTGGTTCCCGTGCGTTTGGCTGCACCCGCCGCGCCTGTGCCCGTGCGCCCCCCTCAGCGGCATGGGACGCTGCCGTCGATCGCTACCTCTCAGCGGCACCAGTTGTCGTCCTCCCGCGCCTCACCCGTCGATTGCGCAACGACAGGATGTCTGATTTACAAGTGAAGAACATTTTGTGCTACCTTGAAGACTTCAACAACGGCGTCCTGGAGGAGGACAACGACAACGACGGCGCGGCACGCCGCCTCTGCCGCCGCCAGAAATAGTATTTTTGGGGTTTAATACTGCATCTCGAATTCTCGATTATATGAATATAAATTCGCAGTGTGACTGAATGAAAGATATGGTTTGAACGAACTTGCGTTTTTCTCTCTTAATGTACAGACTTATCAAACGATTTTCTTTTGAAAAAATGTCAACGGTTTTTAAATATAAAACACTCATCGCAAACGTTTTAGTTAGAACACCCGTATGCAAATTGACAGCTTCCCTAGGAAGCCAAGGGAAAATGTGCCGAGCAGGATTTCTGCATCCCTTCAACGCAAACGGTTGTTTTGCATGACCCGTGTGCAACCATGTACAAACAATTGGGTAAGATTTGCATATCTGTCATTTGGGTATGTTGCCATTTCTCAAACTGGAAAGATTGACATTTGTTTATCTAGTAACATTGCCATTTGTCAACCTTGTAACACTGTGATTTGTCAAAATATGGAGCTACAAATCACTAGCACTATCAAATTTTTGCAACTAAAATCACTAGCATTGTTAATATGGACACCACTAGCAGGCGTGAGTTCATGGACGCATATGCAAATGTACCATTGATTACATACAACAAGTCATCAACCCATAACGACAACGAGGATACACGTTGGATTATAGATCATTTCCAACAAAACATTCTAGTAAAGTTTTTCTCACACAACAAATAACAAAGCGATGAAATGAACTTCAGGTCAACCACTCGTCAGAGTTGGAAACGCTTGCTTTGAACCAGAAGTGATTCTCTGGGAAGGGCCAGCTACTGTCAATCTCGAGACCAACGCAGGACTGGTCATCTAGGCTGAAGCGGCCTATTTCAATACCCATATTGGGACGGTAGGGAAGCATAGTAATGTCTGAGGTATAGATACAGTTGATCCTCATAAATGGTAGTAACGTTGTGTCAACAGCAGTTGGATCACCTTCCACCATCATTGGATAGTTTTGTCTAAGGAAGAGCGAGTTTCCTCCAAGACTTTCAATACTGAACTAGGGAGAAGGTCTTGGCGCTAGTACACCAGTATCCATCCCGAATACACTACAACAGATGTTGGAATAGGTCCGGAGAGTGCGACCATACGAGACAACACCTGCTTCCTTAGTAACATCAGCAGTGCCCCGTATACAGACAAGAAGAGGTGATCCATCGGAATAAGTTGCCAGGCACCACTGAGTATATGGGTTGTAAGGGCATCTTTAGTCTCGTAGAGATCACTGTACTATCAAGAGGGGTCCGCTTTGGAAAGGCTAGGGTGGAATCATCACGTACACATCCCTTGCACACCTTCCGAGCCTTTTTCCTTCAATGGAGAGCTCGTTCTTGCCCCCCTTGTGCCTGTTCTGGTCTGAGCGGTAGTACCGCGGGCCGGAGCGGTAGTACCGCTTGGGTGCTATAAGCGGCAGTACCGCTCCACAGCGATAGTACCGCTTGTAGCCCCAGCCGTAGTACCGCTGCGGTTTCGTGCTAGTGCCGCCTCGATTCGAAGGCCCGTTTTACGTGTCGGACTTTACGGTACTAGCCGCGACAGGAATGGCGGTAGTACCGCAGCGAGGAGCGGTAGTACCGCTTAGGCTGTTAAGCGGTAGTACCGCTCTCTGCGGGGCTGGTAGGGGGGTAACGGTTGGTTTGTTCCCCCCACTATATAAGTGGGTCTTCTTCTCCAAAGTTGACTAACCTCTTCCCCCAAAAGCTCCATTGTTGCTCCAAGCTCCATTTTCGCCCGATCTCTCTCCCTAGCCAATTAAACTTGTTGATTTGCTCGGGATTGGTTGAGAAGGCCCCGATCTACACTTCCACCAAGAGAAATTTGATTCCGCCCACTAATCCCTAGCGGATCTTGTTACTCTTGGGTGTTTGAGCACCCTAGACGGTTGAGGTCACCGTGAAGCCATAGTCCATTGTGGTGAAGCTTCTGGTGTTGTTGGGAGACTCCAATTAAGTTGTGGAGATTTCCCCAACCTTGTTTGTAAAGGTTCGATCGCCGCCTTCAAGGGCACCAATAGTGGAATCACGGCATCTTGCATTGTGCGAGGGCGTGAGGAGAATACGGTGGCCCTAGTGGCTTCTTGGGGAGCAATGTGCCTCCACACCGCTCTAACGGAGACGTACTTCCCCTCAAAAGGAAGGAACTTTGGTAACACATCCTCGTCTCCACCGGCTCCACTCTTGGTTATCTCGTGCCTTTACTTGTGCAAGCTTATTTGTGTTATATCCTTTTCTTGCTTGTGTGCTTGTTGTTGTGGCATCATATAGGTTGCTCACCTAGTTGCATTTCTAGACAACTTACTTTGATGCAAAGTTTAATTTGGTAAAGAAAAGCTAAAAATTGTTAGTTGCCTATTCACCCCCTCTAGTCAACTATATCGATCCTTTCAATTGGTATCAGAGCCTCGTCTCTTTTTAAGGACTTTACCGTCCAAAGAGTATGGTTGACATCGTAGACGATGTGGGAGAGCACTCCGGTGCGAATCCAATATCGTCTACGGGAGATGGGGGTAACTCGATCTCACGTGAGGAATTCAATGTGGCGTTGGACACATTGAAAACCTCCATGACGACCGAGGTCAAAGACATGTTTAAGGATTTCTTAGAAGGGCTTAAACTTTCCACCGCACCCGTGAAAGTGGGTGATCCCGCCAACACGGTGACGATGCTAACCCCGACGAGGGGGAAGCTACTAGTGAGAAAGCTCCTTCGTCTAGTGGTAATAATGGCATCGGCATCTTTGCCCATGTGCAACCTCCACCCGTTTATGGTGGACCGATTCCTTCTACTCATTTGAATCATGTCGGTCCTCCCCCCAAGATTGATAAAAAGGAGGATTTTGATTCTTGGGTCTATCGTTTTAAGCGTCATTTAAATCATGTGAACACTAACCTTTGGAGAATCATTGAAGAAGGTTTTTATCCGCAAGATCGGAGCAACTTCACTCCTAGAGAAGCCGTGGATGATCAATTCAACGAGAATGCTCTCTTCATCATCCAAGAAGCAATCCTTCCCGAAGACCTCCCGCATCTCCGGCCCTACTCATTGGCCAAATATGCTTGGCTCAAAGTGGTTTCCCTCTATCGGGGAAGCGCAAGCATTCAACATACCAATTATGAAGTGGTTCAAGATGAAGCCGATGAGTTTGCAATGAAAAAAGATGAAGAACCTCGTGAGCTTTATCGGAGAGTTACCGAGCTCGCGGTCTCTCTTCGGGATCATGGAAGTAAGGACACGGATGACAATTGGATCAAGCGCAAATTCCTCAAGGCAATGATGCCCTACCACAAAGCCATGTCCTCTGTCATCCGTCAAAGGTCGGACTTCCACACCTTGTCCTCAAGTGATGTGTTGGATGAGTTTGTGGCTATGAGCATATTGGACAAGACCGCCGACAATGCGGTGCTTCGCTCCCAAAGAGCAAAGAAGCCCAACCTTGCATTGAAGGCCAAGGTTTGTGTCGAAGAAGAAGAAGAGGAGAGCAACCTCGAAGGTACGAAGTATGCCTATCATGAACACATGGCCCTTGCTTCAAGGCAATTTTGGAGCAAGAAGAACTCAAGGCCCAACTTCAACAAGAGCAACTCAAGTGGCGCAAAGGGCAAGCAACGAGTGAGGACTTGCTTCAATTGTGGCAATGTGAGTCATTTTGTTGCAGAGTGCCCATATGAGAAGAGGGAAGACAATGGTGGCAAGCTCATCCGTAAGGACAAGGCCAAGTATTTCCCCAACAAGAGCAACTTCACCAAGAAGGCTCCTCACAAGGCACTGGTGGTACAAGAAGAGTACAATGAGGATGATGAAGATGATGAAGATGGTGAGTCGGTTGCCATGGCCTCCGTTGCCATTGCGACGACTCCTCGGGTGTCTCTATTCGACTCACCCAATGAAAGCATCACCGCCAAGTGCCTCATGGCTAAAGCCACCAACAAGGTAACCCCCAACATCAAAACTACCATCATCAATCATTATTTTTCGACGGATAGCATTGATGAACATGAGGGAACTAATGTGGAGGAGAATGAGTTTGGGGCCTTTATGGGTAAACTCAAGGGCAAATCCAAGAAGCACTTCGTTGCTCTCTTGGAACAACTTGGTGAAGCCAATGACATGATCGAGGCTCATGAAGATACCATCTCTAAGATGGAGGGGCATAGCCGTGACTATGTCGATGAGATTTCGGATCTTTCCAATGCTCTTGAGGAAGAGCGTGGTCTTCATTTGGCTCTTGAGGAGTCACACACCGATGATCATGCTAAACTAAAGAAAGATCTTAATCATGCTCTTGTTGTTTCTCGTGTGCTAAACTCCGAGAAGGAAAAGCTTGGGGTTGATCTTGCTAGACTCAAAGAGGAGTTTGACATTCTCGACAAGGCTCACAAAGTCTTGAAGGGCGTTCATGCTAGTCTCAAAGAGTCTCATGATCAACTCCAAGTAAAGCTAACCAAGGAGAAAGCCACCTTTCCTCATATGGTTTTAATTGATAATGCAAATGCTACTAACCCTTGTTGTGAGCATGAGAATCTTGTTGAGGAGAATGCTAAGTTGAAGAAGCATCTTGAGAAAGGCCTTGTGTCGTGCATACAAGATGAGAAGAGCCTCAACGACCTTTTGAGTAATCAAAAGGAAGTGGTTGCCAAGGAAGGGATTGGGTTCGCACCCAAGTCCAAGAACAAGAAGAAGAATGACAAGACCAAACGGCCTCCTCCTCTCAAGCAAAAGTTTGTGAAGGAAGGAGAGGGTGCTCCCAAGGATAGGAAGAACAATGAGAAGGGTGGTAATGTCAAGAAGAGCAATGCCACCCCTTCCAACCAAGCCGACGACTTTAACCCTTCTTATGTGTTGTGTCGTGCGAGTGATGGGCATGTCTATGCCAAATTTGTTGGTTCTATTTATGAGTACATTGAATGGTCTATTTGGGTTCCTAAGACCCTTGTCACTAACATCAAAGGACCCATTACAAAATGGGTACCTAAATCCAAGCATTGATCTCTTGTAGGTGTTTGCTTCCGGTGGGGGATCATGGTTGCTCGATAGTGGAGCTACAAATCATATGACCGAAAGCAAGGACTTGGTGGTGGACGTTCACAAGATTCCATCCATGCCCACCAATGTCGAGTGGGGTGATGCCTCATCTTCTAAGGTATTGGGACTTGGCAAGGTTGTCATTTCTCATGATCTCACGATCGAGAAGGTCATGCTTGTCGAGTCCCTTGCATACAATTTACTTTCCGTTTGTCAACTTGCTATTATGGGCTTTGCCACTTTCTTTGATATTGATACCGTGGCCCTCTTGTGGAGCAAGACTCTTAAAGTAGCCTTTGTTGGGCATGTCGAGAACGGTCTATATGTGATTAACTTTTCGGAGCGACCCACTAAGACCGCGACATGCCTAATGGCTAAAGTTGACGTGGGATGGCTTTGGCATCACCGTTTATTACGTCAATATGAGATCTTTGCAAAGTCTTCTCAAGGGGACCATGTTCGTGGACTAACCAACGTTAGTTTTGCCAAAGATCGTGCTTGCAGTGCTTGTATCGAAGGAAATCTACATGAGAAGGCTCACCCTCCCACGACTTTGATTTACTCAAAGAGGCCGTTGGAGCTCCTTCACACGGATCTCTTTGGGCCTCCATCATTTGATAGTCTTGGGGGTAGGAAGTATTGCTTGGTGATCGTAGATGACTATTCAAGATACACTTGGGTATATTTCTTCAAGAGGAAGAGCGAGACCCAGCAAACCGTCATTGACTTTGTAAATGAAGCTCAACGTCAACACAATGCAAAGATCTTGACAATAAGGAGTGACAACGACACCGAGTTCAAGAACTACACCTTGGATGAGTTTCTTAGTGATGAGGGGATCAAGCATCAATATTCCGCTCCTTACACCCCTCAACAAAATGGTGTCGCGGAGAGGAAGAACCGGACGTTGATGGATGCGGCAAGGACCATGATGGCAGAATTCAAGTGTCCATACAACTTTTGGGCCGAAGCCATCAACACCGCGTGTCATGCATCAAATCGTCTCTATCTTCGCAAAGGCTTGAACAAGACCCCTTATGAGATACTCACCGGTAACAAGCCCAACCTCAAGTACTTTCGGGTGTTCGGGTGTAAGTGTTTCATTCTCAAGAAAGGTAATCGTTTGTCCAAATTTGAAGCTAGAGCTCATGAGGGCATATTTGTTGGTTATGCTACAAACTCCCATGCTTACCGTGTTCTCAATAAGTCCACGGGAATTATTGAGGAGACTTGTAACGTGGAGTTTGATGAGAATAACGGCTCCCAAGTGGAGCAAAGTGGTACTTGTGATGTAGGTGATGAAATTCCTCCCCAAGCCATAAGAAGAATGGGTGTTGGCTTTATCCTACCCATTGAGGAACCCCTTGTGGCTGAAGGAGAAGGACAATGCTCCACCCAAGTGGAGCCATCACCAACCCAAGACCCACACGCTTCCGAAGAACAAAGTGAAGGCCCTCAACCTTGTGAACAAGATCAAGGGCAAGATCAACCTCAAGATGGTGGTGAACCACCAAATGATGCCCAAGGTCAAGTTCTTCCCTTCGAGCAAGTACAAGATCATGAGCAAGCTCAAGACGGCGCTCAAGATGATCAAGTTACCCCTCCTCGTCTCACTTCCGAGGAGGAATTGGAGCGTCGTGCCGCGAATATTGCTTCCAAGCTCACCACCAAGGGTCATCTCATGGAGAATGTGGTTGGAAGCCTAAGAAAGGGGGTAAGCACTCGTAGACAATTAGCAAACTATTGTGAACATCATGCGTTTGTCTCTTGTGTGGAACCCCAAAAGGTCTACGAGGCGCTCGAAGATCCAGATTGGCTCAATGCCATGCATGAAGAACTCAATAACTTCGAGTACAACAAGGTGTGGAGATTGGTTCCAAGGCCAACGGGGAACCACAATGTCATTGGAACCAAGTGGATTTTCAAGAACAAGCAAGATGCTCATGGGAACATCGTTTGCAACAAGGCAAGATTAGTGGCACAAGGCTACTCCCAAGTCGAGGGTATCGACTACGGTGAAACCTTTGCTCCCATTGCTCGTCTTGAATCCATTCGTTTGTTGATTGCATATGCTTCTCATCACAACTTTAAGTTGCAACAAATGGATGTTAAAAGTGCGTTCCTTAATGGTCCTATTAATGAGTTGGTATACGTCAAGCAACCCCCCGGGTTCGAGGATCCCTACTTTCCCGATCATGTGTATCAACTCGACAAGGCGCTCTATGGCCTTAAACAAGCCCCACGTGCATGGTATGATCACCTTACCGAGTTGTTACAAGACCGTGGATTTGAAGTTGGGCTAATCTACCCCACTCTTTTTACTAAGAAGGTCAAAGGGGAGTTGTTTGTATGCCAACTATATGTTGATGATATTATCTTTGGTTCCCCTAACAAAGCTTTCAATGAGGAATTTGCCGCTCTCATGCCATCCAAGTTCAAGATGTCCTCGATGGGAGAGTTGAAGTTCTTCCTTGGTTTTGATATCAAGCAAAGAAGAGAAGGTACCTTCATCAACCAAGCCAAATACACTCAAGACATGCTAAAGAGATTCAAGCTAAGTGATGTCAAGCCGGCTACTACTCCAATGCCTACCAAGTGCCAACTTGACATTGATCCCAATGGTAAAGCGGTGGATCAAAAGGTATATCGCTCCATGATTGGCTCCCTGCTTTACCTTTGTGCATCTAGACCGGATATCAGGTTGAGTGTGGGAATATGTGCACAGTTTCAAGCCGCACCAAAGGAAAGCCACTATGTGGCGGTCAAACGAATCTTTCGATATTTAGCTCATACCCAAAACTTTGGCCTATGGTACCCAAGAGGAGCAAATTTCAAGCTTGAAGGGTATATGGATTCCGATTGGGCGGGAGACAAAGTGGACAGGAAGTCAACTTCCGGAGGGTGCCAATTTCTGGGTTGCTCTTTGGTGAGTTGGTCTTCCAAGAAGCAAAGTTGTTTGTCTCTCTCGTCCACCGAAGCGGAATATGTGGCGGCCGGTAGTTGTTGTACACAACTCCTTTGGATGAGACAAACTTTAAAGGAGTACGGTGTCATTTGTGACAAAGTGCCTCTTTGGTGTGACAATGAAAGTGCCATCAAGATTTCTCTCAACCCAGTGCAACACTTCAAGACGAAGCATATTGAGATTCGGTATCATTTCATCCGGGACCATATTAGGTGAGGGGAGATCGAGCTCAAGTATGTCAACACTCATGATAACCTTGCAGATATTTTCACGAAGCCCTTGGATGAAACAAGATTTCGCGAGTTAAGGCATGAGCTAAATATCATTGATTCGAGCAATGTTGCTTGAACCCTTGCACACCCCACCTTACTCGACTTGTTATCTTGTTTAGGTGTAGGCATGGACATAGGGGGAGTGTTGTTCTCTCAATGAACTCTCCCTCCCCCCATTATGCACAAATCGATCAACTCTTTCACATAGCCATTTTTTATGGTACTTGTGCTTCAAAGACGAGTTTTGGTCATGGGCCCAGGGTAAAATCTTCGCGGTGCCATACCTCTTGACTCAAACATAGGTGGCCTCGGCCACCGCCCCTCTCTTGAAGGGGTGCTTTTTCTGTCCTCTTGCTAGTGTTCATTGTGGGTTCTTGGTTTTCGGTTTGTCCTTCTTTGTATTTTTAGCCGTGCGTTTTAAAAGTCTAGTTTTGATGTGCGTTGGGCGGTACTACCACTGGTGGCGCGGTACTACCGCTTACGTTGTTAAGAGGTACTACCGCCCGCTACCGCGGTACTACCCCTGGGGGACGGGTCCAGGGGGTTAAGTCGTGGGGAGGGGTGGTTTTCTCCCCCCATACCCATTTGCTTCGTTCCCCTGTTCCTCTTCTTCTCTCCAGCGCCATCTCGCCGCGGGAGGGCTCCGGCGGCCCTCCGTCTCCGGGGCGTCCCTCTCCATTTCCTTCGGTGGAGTCGATCCTGTTGGGTTCTACGGTAGGGTGCATCGACTGCAAATTAAAAATCCTACACGCAGAACATCCAGGAACATGCTACGGGAGATGGATCACAGTTTGTTACCACTAGACGCGCAGTGCCGTGCAGCGGAAGAAGAGTTGGGGCAGTGCGTCCGCGTGGATCGTCTCCTCCTCGTTCGATCTCCCTCGAGCGCCTGGTCGTCCGATCCCACGTACGAGTTCGCCGGAGCGGCGCAAGTGCACCGCCTCTAACGGTATCCGCGCGTGCGGGAGGAACGCCGTGCGGCGGACTGCTATGTCCGATCACACAGTAGGCGGCAAGTGGAGGTGGCTCCTGAGGCCGAAGCGATCAACCTCCTGAGGCCGAAGCGATCTGCCTCCTGAGGCCAAAGCTCTCTCTAATCTGAGTATGCCGCACCTCCACTTTATATAGGCGTCCGTCGCGAGCTCAACACTTGGGCCTCGCACGGACCCTAAAGCCCAAAGTCTACTCGGTCATGTTCCTAGTCGATTCGGATCATATCCGACCGGTGTCCTCACGAACCGACCTCGTGGGTTCCTTCCCTTAAGCGCGGACCCCTTAGGTTCAAGTCGGCTTGGTCACGATTCGGATCACCTCCGACCTGCACGGTTGGTAGCGGCCTCTAGCAAGGCGTGCCGACCACCAAGCGAACTATGAAGCTGGTTAAGCGAACACAGCATGGCGTGTCACACTTCATTCCCTTTGCCAAGACGATATATGTTGTCGGGCTCAAGGCGAGACTGTCATCCTTGTGCTAACCCGACCTCTTTCTCGTTCGGTGATCTATCACCACAATCCGGATTATCTCATAATCCTTGTCGCATGGCCATGCTGTTCTGGTCGGATCACACGAGGGCCCAGAGTATATCTCTCTGATCGGAGGGCAAATCCCATCTTGCTCGACCATGTCTCGCAGCATGGGATTGGACAAACCGAAACCTACCTTTGTAACTACCCAATCCACGGAGTAGCGTTTGGTCGGCCCAAAGCAAGTCTATCACCATCTCGAGTACATGCGCCACCAGTCTTAGGACATAGAACGTATGTTGTACTAGAGACTCACAGATGACATATCGCTGCGTCTCATAGTTGGGTCTGTCCGACTCGGACCTTATCTCGACTTCGGATCCAACTATGTCGAATCCGACCAGACCTTTCCAAGTCCATATTATCCGGTTAGCATCTAATGCTCCATGGCTAGTGAGACCGAGCCATCGACCGTGTCATATGCTAGTATAGTCGGCTCTTGGCGCCACACAGCCCTTTCGACTAGGGACCTTTTAGGACAATCATCATACAATGCATAGTCCCACAAACAAGTCACGTGCTTGCGATACACATCATTGATAATGTCCAAGGACTATCTTTATTCATAAACACATAGGAAATATCATCATACATGATTGCCTCTAGGGCATATCTCCAACATCTCCCACTTGCACTAGAGTCAATCAAATAGACATCGAATGCCCATAGCTCTAATGTGCCCCTCATGCTTGGGTTGTGGAAGCGGCTTAGTCAGCGGATCTGCAACATTTGCATCCGTGTGAATCTTGCATAACTCTACATCACCATTCTTCGATCTTTCGTGTCGGTGATATTTCGGTCTATGTGTCCGACCTTGTGGTGATTCCTCGGCTCCTTGGCTTGTGCGATGGCACCGAATTATCACAATAAAGGTCCAACGGTTTCACCGAGGCTGGGAAAATACCAAGATCATTCAGAAAATGCGGATCCAAACACCTTCCTTTGCAGCTTCACAAGCCGCAATGTATTAAACTTCGTGGTAGAATCGCCACCGTATCCTGCTTGGAACTCATCGATTACTGCTCCTCCGTTCAGGGCATACGAATCCGGATGTGATCGACAACCATCTCTGCCGGTTTGGAAACTAGCATCGGCGTAACCCTTTACGACGAGCTCTTCCTCACCTCCATAAACTAGGAACATCTCTTTAGTCCTTTTCAGGTACTTCAAAATAGTCTTTACCGCTGCCCAGTGACTCTCACCTGGGTTGGCCTGGTATCTACTTGTTAGGCTTATTGCAAAAGCAACATCAGGCCTTGTACATATCATGGCATACATGATGGATCCGATTGCCGAGGCATACGGAATCCTACTCATCCTGCTTTGCTCATCAGATGTCGAAGGACTCTGAGTCTCGCTTAGCCTTATACCATGTGAGAGCGGCAAGAACCCTTTCTTCTCCTCACTCATGTTGAACCGCTTCAACACTTTATCTATGTACCTGCTCTGGCTTAAGCCGAGCAGCCTCCTCGATCTATCTCTATAGATCTTAATGCCTAAAATATAGACTGCCTCACCAAGGTCCTTCATTGAAAACTTGCCATTTAATGATCCCTTGACCGAGTTTAACATCGAAACATTATTTCCGATCAGTAGTATGTCGTCCACATACAAGATCAAAAACACTATCGAGCTCCCACTTAACTTCTTGTATAAACAAGAATCCTCTTAAGCTTTGATGAAACCGAGACCAGTGGCGACCTCATCAAAACGAATGTTCCAACTCCGAGATGCTTGCTTCAACCCATAAATGGATCTCTTGAGCTTGCATACCTTACTAGTGCTAGTCGGATCGACAAAACCCTCGGGCTGTATCATATACACGTCCTCGGTTAAATTTCCGTGAAGGAAAGTCGTCTTGACATCCATCTGCCATATCTCGTAATCGAAATATGCAGCTATAGCTAGTATGATCCTCACCGATTTCAGCATCGCTACCGGCGAGTAAGTCTCGTCGTAGTCAACTCCTTGAACTTGTCCATAACCTTTAGCGACAAGCCGAGCTTTGTAGATCTGAACATTTCCATCCACATCGGTTTCTTCTTAAAGACACATTTGCAACCAATGGCAGTTACGCCAGGTGGCGGATCAATCAAGTCCCAGACTTGATTCTCATCCATGGACTTTAACTCGGATCTCATGGCCTCCAGCCATGCCTCGGAATCTAGGCTCACCATCGCTTCTGCATACGTGGCCGGCTCATCGCTTTCTAGCAACAATACATCACGCACTCTGCGCAATCTCTCCGACCTCCGTGGTTCCGGTGCCGCTTCCACTACAGGTTCCCTGATTGACTCCGGTATGATCTCATCACCAGCCGAGCCATCCCCGAGTGGTCCTCGAATTTCTTCGAGTCGAACCGTCCTCCCACTGGCCTCCCGACTGAGAAACTCTTTCTCAAGGAAAACCCCGTTCCGAGCAACAAACACTTTGTTCTCTTCCCGGTTGTAGAAGCTATATCCCAAGGTTTCCCTCGGATATCCCACGAATATGCATTTATCTGACTTGGGTGTAAGCTTGTCTGACATAAGTCGCTTGACAAATGCTTCACAACCCCAAATCTTTAGAAAAGACAAACTGGGACTCTTCCCACCCACATCTCATGCGTGTCTTGTCTACAATTTTGATGGTACCCTATTAAGTGTGAAAGCTGCAGTTTGTAGAGCGATCCCCAAAATGACAAGGGTAAATCCGATTTGCTCATCATAGACCGGACCATGTCCAACAAGGTCCTATTCCTCCGCTCGACACGCCATTTCTCCGTATGCATCTGAGGTGTGAGCTGAGGTACTATACCTCGACCTTTCAGATGATCATCGAACTCCGGCTCATGTACTCACCTCCACGATCAGATTGCGAAGCTTTATAGTCTTGCCGAGCTGATTCTCAACCTCGCTCAAACTCTTTGAACTTTTCAAAGTCTCCGACTTGTGCCTCATCAAATAGATATATCCATATCTACTCAAGTCGCCGGTAAAAGTCACGAAATCTTGATAGCCACCTCTGGCGGTTGTGCTCATTGGACCACACACATCACTGTGTATAAGCTCCAACAGCTCGGATGCCCTCTCGCAACTCTTTGCGAAAGGAGACTTAGTCATCTTGCCGAGCAAGCATGATTCACATGTCTCGAATGTTCAAGTCGGACGGGTTAGGAGCCCATCATCATGGAGCTTCTTCATGCGTTCAGACTAATGTGTCCAAGCCGCAATGCCGTAAGTATGTCGGACTTATCTCATTAGGCTTATGCCTCTTGACATTTACGTTATAGACCGTTCTGTTCTAGATTCAATATAAATATCCCATCAACAATGGGTGCATAGCCGTGGAACATACCATTCAAAAATATCGAACAACCATTGTCCTTTAAATTGAATTCATAACCCTGAATCAAACAAGAGGCAGAAATAATGTTCCGACTAAGTGCAGGAATGTAATAACAATTATTCAATTCCATAATGAATCGGAAGGAAGTCGAGCTGCATCGTGCCGACCTCCAACGCAGCAACTCTTGCTTTGTTGCCGACCACGATGTCAATCTCCCTTGTGCCACACGCCTAGTTCTTACCAGCCCCTGCATCGAGTTGCAAATATGAACAACCGATCCGGTATCAAATACCCAAGAGCTACTAGGTATGTCAGCAAGGTAAATGTCTATAACATATGCAACAAGTGTACCTTTGCTCAAGAAGCATTTCCGCCTTCTTGCCATGCTCGCAAGCCACTTGCTACGCTCCTCTTCCAAAGGACCGGTCTCCTTGCGGTGAAAGCAAACGGTCTTGAGTCCGTCCAGGCTTGGCACAATGGCGAGGTTACCATCTCCGTGCCTTTGCCTTAGCCTTTTCTTGGACCAACTCTTCTTGAACTTAGCGATTTTTGCACCATCAACACTTGATGCGTGCCTTTCTTAATATCCCTGCTCGCCACCTTGAGCATCCCATGCAATTCAGTGAGCTTCTTATCCATGCCATGCATATGATAGTTCGAGATGAACGTCCCATAGTTGGGCGGAAGAGAACCCGAGAACAACATCGATGGCCAGCTCATCCAAGAGCGGGAAGCCCAAACGATCCAAAGCTTGCACATATCCGATCATCTTGATCACATGTGGGCTCGATGGATCACCTTCCTTCAGCTTGCAATCCATCAAGGATCGCCAGACGTTGAACCTTTCGGTCCTAGCACGTATCGAAACATGCTCTTGAGACTCTCGATCATATCGTAAGCCTCAACATTTTCAAATGCTGTTGCAAATCGGGCTCCATATAAGCCAAAGATCGAGACGGCCTGATCTCATTGATTCATCAACGAGTTTACGTAGGCATTCTTAGTTGTGGCACTAGCATTATCGCAGGTTCCTCCGAAGTGGATCCTCTAGAACATGTTCCTTTTATCGTGCTTGAGAACAATTCTCAAATTTCTATACCAGGTGGTAAAGTTTGTTCCATTCAGTTTATCCTTTTCCGTAATTGATTTCAATGCAAAGTTGGGTTGAGCAGGTGGTGCCATTGATCTACAACGAAAAATATGCAATCACTAAGCAATGTGTTTATGTAGAGTAATTCTAGCCTAAACAGAAATACTCACACCAAGTTGGCATCCTCCGCAAACTCTCGGTGATTCAGATCCGACTAGCGCATGCGACTAGTGAGCTTTAGCATCATCGCTAGCCAACATACCTATCGGTAAGCAACTCCTTGCTAATCATATCTCTATACGACTCACATCGATTCGGGAAGGTATCTCATACCCCTGCTCCCGACCTTCTTTGCCACAAGGCCCAAAACCGCTTTGATAGCCTTGTCAAGTTAACTCGATGCAAAGGTATGTCCGTGTCCGACACAAACCCTTCAGCCAAGGACACCAAGCAGCACCCCAATTTTATGAGCCCACTACTAGACGTGCTTGACGTGCGAAGGTGCAACATCGGGATGGCAATTAAGCTTGATATTCATGAGGGATCATTCTATCATTTTAACATGCATAGAAACAAAGAAGCATAACAATCACAAATATAACACATATTGTGAAATAGTATGGCTCCTTCATGGACGTTCTTCCGTGTCGGCTCCGATTCGATGACCATCTACTAACTCCATCTTGTTTGTCACGCCGGACGCCAAGCCGCCAACCTGATCTCTATTATCCAACTACTACAACTAGTAATGAATTTTACATAGAGTCACAAGTCGACACGCAGGTCGTTATACAATATAATGACAGCACTTTGGCTCTCGCCGTGACAAACATGACTCGCAGCCACGATAAATTACACACATGCATCACATACACATGAGCCATACTATCCACATCAAACCTGCAAAACAAAGTTATGCATAGAATCGCATTCTACCGGTTTGTGTGGCGGGTACGAAATACACGGCGCTACGCACACGGCGGTCCCGATTTACAGAAAACATAGCCTCAACGATCCCCATGTGCAGTTGATCACATCAACCGTGCACATAGCCGATCTCTGCAAGGACAACAGATCTCATCTGCCGCCTCCACATATCTAATATGCATACGATCTAAATCCAAATCCTATAGCAGAGCCTCTGATACCACTGTTGGGTTCTACGGTAGGGTGCATCGACTGCAAATTAAAAATCCTACACGCAGAACATCCAGGAACATGCTACGGGAGATGGATCACAATTTGTTACCACTAGACGCGCAGTGCCGTGCAGCGGAAGAAGAGTTGGGGCAGCGCGTCCGCGTGGATCGTCTCCTCCTCGTTCGATCTCCCTCGAGCGCCCGGTCGTCCGATCCCACGTGGAGGTGGCTCCTGAGGCCGAAGCGATCAAACTCCTGAGGCCGAAGCGATCTGCCTCCTGAGGCCAAAGCTCTCTCTAATCTGAGTATGCCGCACCTCCACTTTATATAGGCATCCGTCGCGAGCTCAACACCTGGGCCTCGCACGGACCCTAAAGCCCAAAGTCTACTCAGTCACGTTCCTAGTCCAGTTCGGATCATATCCGACCAGTGTCCTACGAACTGACCTCGTAGGTTCCTTCCCTTAAGCGCGCGACCCCTTAGGTTCAAGTCGGCTTGGTCACAGTTCGGATCATCTCCGACCAGACGGTTGGTAGCGCCTCTAGCAAGGCGTGCCGACCACCAAGCAGCACTATGAAGCTGGTTAGGCGAACTCAGCATAACGTGTCACACTTCGCTCCCTTTGCTGCACGATATATGTTGTCGGGCTCAAGGCGAGACTGTCATCCTTGTGCTAACCCGACCTCTTTCGCTTCGGTGATACCGACCACAATCCGGATTATCTCATAATCCTTGTCGCATGGCCATGCTGTTCTGGTCGGATCACACGAGGGGCCCAGAGTATATCTCTCCCGATCGGAGGGGAAATCCCATCTTGCTCGACCATGTCTCGCAAAGATGGGATTGGACAAACCGAAACCTACCTTTGTAACTACCCAATCCGGAGTAGCGTTTGGTCGGCCCAAAGCAAGTCTATCACCATCTCGAGTACATGCGTCACTCAGGTCTTAGGACATAGAACGTATGTTGTACTAGAGACTCACGATGACATATCGCTGCGTCTCATAGTTGGGTCTGTCCGACTCGGACCTTATCTCGACTTCGGATCCAACTATGTCGAATCCGACCAGACCTTTCCAAGTCCATATTATCCGGTTAGCATCCAATGCTCCATGGCTAGTGAGACCGAGCCATCGATCGTGTCATATGCTAGTATAGTCGGCTGTGCGTCCACACAGCCCTTTCGACCAGGGACCTTTTAGGACAGTCATCATACAATGCATAGTCCCACAAACAAGTCACGTACTTGCTGATACACATCATTGATAATGTCCAAGGACTATCTTTATTCATAAACACATAGGAAATATCATCATACATGATTGCCTCTAGGGCATATCTCCAACAGATCCCCACCTCGTCCTCTTGCCATGGATGCCGGTGATGAACATCCTGAGCAGCAAGCCCGCCGTGTCAACCCCGGGCGTTCCACGTCAAAGCGCTACCGCACTTCTGAGTCTGCTGGTGGTTCCTCCAATGCTCCACTGCCGCCAATGGGGGCTTCTTCAAGCACCAATCCCCCTCACAAGACCAAGATGCCTGCCAACAGACCAAAGCCTCGTTGGAAGAGGGTGACTGAGATGTCCTCCAAGGAATTCTGGGACAGGCGTCGCCGCAATCCTTATCTTGAAGACCAAGACCCCACCTTTGTCAATCGTCCGTTATGGAACCGCTTTCAGTATGCCACCTACTTTGAAGTGATCAAGTCTAAGAAGAACCTCTTTGTCAATGTTCACTCCATCAACACGGATGCTATGGAGCACAGACCACAGTACTTTGGTGCATCCTTCGATGTGCTCTCACTGAACATCCTCGGGATCATGCAGTTCAACAAGGACTTTGATGCTGACTTGGTGGCTCAATTCTATGCCACTGTCCATCTAGGAACTGATGAGAGCAGGACTCTGACTTGGATGACGAATGGGAAGCTGCTAGTTGTCAAGTGGAAGGCTTTCATGGAGTTGCTTGAGGTGGAAGATCAAGGGCTTGAGTCTCCAGTCGGGTTTCGTCCTCACCAAAATGTTACCTCCACTCACAAGCAAGCTCTCTGGCCCTACTGCATTAAGAAGGTCAATCCTGAGACTAAGAAGACAACCTATGAGCTGCCTGCCTTTCTGGACATCGTTCACCGTGTGCTCCACGAGACTCTATTCCCTCGTATTGGGAACCTAGATCAGGTTCATTCCTATCTTGTGGACATGCTTCTCTTCTGCCAGCATGAGAAGGAGGCAAACACTGGCAAGACCTTGGATATCTCTCATCTGATGTGGTTTGAGCTCCTTTCTGCTGTGTCTGAGCGCAAGTGTCCGATCTATGCTCCATTCATCATGTTGCTCATCGAGAAGGCCTGGAGACGCACCTATCCCGAGGAGTCACTGGAAACTGGAGAGTTGGTCTCTCATGAGATCAAGCGTCTGAGGAAGAAGGATAATTGGGGTACCTCCGTTCCCCAAACTGGTGTTCCATCTTCTGCGGCTGCCATGGAGACCGAGGGCGAGGCTGATGCCGGTGATGACCATGACATTGAGCCTTCTGAGGCAGAGCCCTCTTGGGTAAAGAAACTCAAGCTCAATATGAAGAAGCTTTTCTGTATGGAGTCTCACGGTGAGTACATGACTCATGTGGCTGAGAAGAAGGCAAGGGGCCGCCACAAGGAGCTTATGCGTCAGTTGGGTGCGACTGTCACCAGCGGCTCTGAGGGTCAGATCACTGAGGAGGAGGAGTGGGTCCAGCAGCACTGGCCATGGACTGATTCAGATGCCGAGCAGTTTCTGACTGAGGATGATGGTGCAGATGTCTGATGTTCGAGATCTTCAGTTGCTCTCACCTGGAGCCGTAGGTTCGCTCTTTGCCACTTTTGGTGTCTCGATGCCATAGGGGGAGAGAGTCTAGGGATTTGTGTCGTTGAGTTGCGAGTGTGTCTTTGTGGTCTCTTTGGTTTCGTTGTGTTTGCTCGTCATTTGCTTTGTTTGGTTTTGTGTCAGTGTGACCTAAGTTCCAGTCATATGGTCTGAGACATATGCTACCCTATCTCTATCATATTATTATCTATGTCTCTAGTCATTTGGTATCTTATGAGTAGTTGCATGCTTATTATGTTATTCATTTACCCTGCTCTCATGGATCGTGCCTAGTTTGTTGATCTCTAAAATACAGGGGGAGCGTTGATCCTAGTATGTGTGCCGTGCAGTCCAAAGCACTCATCTTGATGGCACACATCTAGGGGGAGCCCGTCTCTATTTTAGAGATGTGGGGTTTGCTTATGTTATGTATCTTTCTTCGTTTCGTGCAAATCCCGCATTGTTATCAATCCACCAAAAAGGGGGAGATTGTAAGGGCATCTTTAGCCCTAAGATGTTTTGGTGATTGATGACAATGCTTTATGGACTAATCGTGTGCCTTGAGCTTTTCCGAGATTCATCCTTGGCACGAGACGATTCCCTCCCTCGAGTTTGAAGCTTAAGACGGTGTAGTCTTTTCGATTTAGTTTGGTGGACTAGTCTCGAGAGATCACCGCACTATCAAGAGGGGTCCGCTTTGGAAAGGCTAGGGTGGAATCATCACGCACACATCCCTTGCACACCTTCCAGCCTTTCCCTTCAATGGAGAGCTCGCCTTGTCCCCCTTGTGCCTGTTCAGTCTGCGGCGGTAGTACTGCGGGCGGAGCGGTAGTACCGCTTAGTGCTATAAGCGGCAAGACGCTCCACAGCGATAGTACCGCTTGTAGCCCCACCGTAAATACCGCTATGGTTTCGTGCTAATGCCGCCTCGATTTGAAGGCCCATTTTTCGTGTCGGACTTTACGGTACCAGCCGCGGCAGGAATGGTGGTAGTACCGCCCTCGAGCGGTAGTACCGCGGGGAGGAGCGGTAGTACCGCTTAGGCTGTTAAGCGGTAGTACCGCTGGCCTAGCGGTAGTACCGCTCTCTGCGGGGCTGGTAGGGGGTAACGGTTGGTTTGTTCCCCCCACTATATAAGTGGGTCTTCTTCTCCAACGCTGACTAACCTCTTCCCCCAAAAGCTCCATTGTTGCTCCAAGCTCCATTTTCGCCCGATCTCTCTCCCTAGCCAATCAAACTTGTTGATTTGCTCGGGATTCGTTGAGAAGGCCCCGATCTACACTTCCACCAAGAGAAATTTGATTCCCCCCACTAATCCCTAGCGGATCTTGTTACTCTTGGGTGTTTGAGCACCCTAGACGGTTGAGGTCACCGTGAAGCCATAGTCCATTGTGGTGAAGCTTCGTGGTGTTGTTGGGAGCATCCAATTAAGTTGTGGAGATTGCCCCAACCTTGTTTGTAAAGGTTCGGTCGCTGCCTTCAAGGGCACCAATAGTGGAATCACGGCATCTTGCATTGTGCGAGGGCTTGAGGAAAATACGTGTCACGCCCAATATGCGACCCTATCCAAAAGGAACTCGAAGGTCCCACCAAGGATAGACCCGCATATTGAAATGCTTTTGCAAGGTGGATATCATTGCATCAACATTACATAATACATAGGGATACATATCAGAGGCATACAATGCCACATGAATACATCAACATCATATACAAGATCCACATCCGACTACAGATGAAACATAAACTGAAACCAAACAACATCCACCCTGCTAGCCCAGGCTGCCGACCTGGAACCTATCCCCTGATCGAAGAAGCAGAAGAAGAAGACAAGCAAGCATCGCTCTTGCGTCATGATCATCGCAACAACCTGTACCTACAACTGGTGGTGTAGTAATCAGGAGCCACGAGGACTCAAAGAATCCCATTACCATGGGTATCAAGACTAGCAAAGCTCAAATGAGAAAGGAAGGAGTAAAGTGGTGAGGTTGCAAAGAGCGCTAAGCATATATGGTGGCTAACATACGCAAATGAGAGCGAGAAGAGAAACAAAGGAACGGTCGCCAACTAGCAATGATCAAGAAGTGATCCTGAACTCCTACTTACGCCGACATAACCCGTAAACCGTGTTCTCCTCTCGATCAACCCCAAAAGAGACACTCACGTTACGCATACGGTTGGTGTATTGTAGAAGAGTTTGCTTCAAGTTTACTACAACCGGATATTAACAAATTCCCATCTGCCACATAACCACGGGCACGGCTCTCGAAAGTTTATACCTCGCAGGGTGTCCCAACTTAGCCCATGATAAGCTCTCGCGATCAACGAAGGATATTCCTTCTCCCTAAGACCCGATCAGTCTCGAATCCGGCTACAAGACATTTCGACAAGAATAAAACAAGACCAGCAAAGCCGCCTGATCTACCGACAATTCCGATAGGAGCTGCACATATCTCATTCTCGTGGCAACACCGGATGATACTAGCTACGAGTAAAACCAATCCTCGGGTTGCTCAAGGTGGCCTCATGAGTAGCTTTGTTCGGCCAACACTTAGAGAAGCACCGGCCGGGGGCTAAATAAAGATGACCCTTGGGCCCGAAACCCAAGGGAAAAAAGGGCTAGGTGAGTCAAATGGTAAAACCAATGTTGGGCCTTGCTGGAAAAGTCTTATTCAAAGCGAACTGTCAAGGGGGTCCCATAAATCACCCGACCACGTTAGGGACGCAAAATCCGGGAACATAATACCGATATGACGGAAACTAGGGCGGCAAGAGTGGAACAAAACACCAGGCATAAGGCCGAGCCTTCCACCCTTTACCAAGTATATAGATGCATTAATAATATAAGATATATTGTGATATCCCAACAAGTAAACATGTTCCAACAAGGAACAACATCTCCATGTTCCAACAAGGAACAAACTTCATCTTCACCCGCAACTAGCAACGCTATAAGAGGGGCTGAGCAAAAGCGGTAACATAGCCAAACAACGGTTTGCTAGGAAGGGTGACAAAAGGGTAGAGGTTCATGGCAATTTGGGAGGCTTGAGCAGCAAGTGATAGGTAACGCAGCATAGCGATAGAACGAAGCAACTAGCATAGCAATGATAGTAGTGAGATCCAGGGTAGCGGTCATCTTGCCTGAAATCCCGCAAGGAAGAAGAACGAGTCCATGAAGAAGACGAACGGATGAAGCCGAACCAAGCGTAGACGAACGAATCCTCACGATCGCAACGAAACAGGAACTAACAAGGAGAAGCACACAACATAGGTAAACACACAACACATGAACAAGGCATGATGGACAAACAAGCATGATGCATGACAAGACTACATGAAGCTACTCATGGCAAGAGATGATGCATACAAGACCAACACATCAAAGCAAGTTTAAATGAGGCCGGGAACAACATATAACAATTCCGGTAAGTCCTCATATGCAAATTTCGAAATTGGTCCAGATCTGAATAAACCTTATGTTCAAGTTGTTAAACAGCAAGTTAAGATGCACCACGATGATCTACACGAAATTCTAGTCAAGTTACATATAAAGTTCATTAAATTCGGAGCTACGGCCTAGAAGATATGAGCAAAACAAGTTAAACATGGCATTGATGCAAAATGCATACAAACATCAAGCAAACACCTCAAAACAAGGATGCAACATGATAATATGGAACTACATGCAAAATCAAGCAAGTTTCATATAGAGCACACTCAAAAGGAGCAACGGTTCAACACATACACCC